>CM055104.1:42695501-42925102 GCA_029204225.1 Diphasiastrum complanatum
AGACATTGCAGATAGCTGATGCTCGAACAACTGCCAAGTTCTTGTATGAAAATATCATTGTGCATTTCAGATGCCCGGTAAAGATAGTAAGTGATTGCAGAAGCCATTTCCCCGGCGAAGGTTTCTGGCACACAAGAACACAGTTTATGTAGTTTGGCAAGGGTTGAAATCAAGATTTTCTATGATCTGGATAAGATGAATGTTCGTCGAACTCAAAAATAGTATTTTACTATAAATAGAATATTTTGCTCGACGAAGGGTTTGGCGAAGAATCCAGAGTAATACTGATGTTTTTGCAAAAAAGAGACTTTTGGCAAATAATATGACAATATGACAACTGATCCTCTGAAAAAATCTTCTATTTATGATATTATTCTTCGTCGACTTGATAGTAGATAGATCTGAATCACACCTATGCACAGTGAATTGGACGAAGGTTCTTTTTTTTTTTTTGTATTTTTAGGATTTTGGTGATCTTTTGGTATTTTTTGATGGTTTTTCTGATGTTTCTGGAATTTTGTTGGGAAGGATTGTTCACCCTTCAAACTGAAGGTTCTATGATCAAAACCGAAGGTGTCTACAACTCGGCAAAGATTTTTTGAAAGAGGGCAAAAAGTTATTAGCTTCGATGTTGATTTTTGTCTCCTTTTGACCAAAATCTAGCAGATTTGATCGATTTTTGTTGTTTTTTTTTCTTATATCTCAGATTCAAATGGATCTTAACATTGGTGATCTGAATAGCTTTTCCTGTTCCACAATCAAATTAGATTTTAAACAAGCAAATCCACTCAAATCAAGCAAAATCACTCCCAAACTAATACTAAATGCAGATGTAACACTATTTATGCAACGACAAGATGCCTAATGTAGGCTAACCATCCAACAAACATGCTGCAAACTGAAAAATTGGTGTAGCTCCCCGGCGACGGCGCCAAAATTGTAGTGGGTTTCTTTTCTTGCCTAACCTCAACCCAAGATCTAAGAAATCTAGCATCAAAGAGATGAAGTTAGTTGTCACGCATAGATTCGTTTCCATGAGAGCGATATTATAGTTCAAATTTCAGCATGAATGGAAGATTCACATCTAACTCTAACATCCATTAACCCTAAGCATTAACACTACATCCGCTAACATTAGATCCACAACAAGATAGCTTACTCTTTCTCTCTTTCCCTTTCTCCCTCATAGAAAGTATAATAACATGCAATCTCAATAACAATCAAATCCAACAATTAGCAAAACACAAATAAAGCATGAGAGATGGAGGAAAAGTGATAGAGAGCAAGGACATTCATCAATTCATTTCACAAGAGAACCAATTTGCTTTATGGAAATGAAGAAATGAAACATGTGTAGGAACTCGAATTGGTCTCTTTTATAGTAGAGGAGGAACCTGGCCTCTGAATCCTATTGGTCCATTTCTGCCTCCCTAATTATTCAAATTTAAAAAAGAGTGGGCAACATCCAAATTGGAGGGAAATCCAACTTGATTCACTAACTTGACATTTAGGCCCTCCGAAATTTAAAGTCTCGCAAAAAGGCCTAAAGTCCTTTTATTGACTTTCTAATTAAGCAATTAACTATGTGATCATCGGGTTGGACTTACACACGCAGGGTGACAAATTCCTCTCACTTATTAACTAGGGTTAGGGTTGCCTTGGATCCGCAAACCCTCCAACAACCGGAGACTTATTCGGGGGAGAAGAAGGAGAAGAAACTAGAGGTCGTGGAAGACTGGAGTGGAGCAGCTACTTAGGCTTGCATGGAGTTCCAGATGAGAAGAAGATTGAAAGTGTCGTATTGTTCTTACGTGGCACGACGTCACATCGTGGTGGTGGGATTTACCGATGAAGTTTACTACTTGGGATGCTTTTGCGGAAGTCTTTAAAAAGCTTTTGTGATAGCTGATGATGTGTACTACTACCGCAAATTTGTGAATTGCAAAATGGGTAGTAAGAGCTTGGACACTTATATCCAAGAATTTATGGCCCTCTAGAATAGAGTGCCATCATTCGATGCGAATTTGGCTCTATGGCAATTTGTTCTAGGTTTGCCTGTCAACTATCAGAACGAATGAAGGAGGAATGTGCTTCAAAGCCTCGAGAATGCTTTTCGGATTGCAAAAGCATATGATTCCATAGTGGTGGCATCCAGGAAGCAGCTTCAACACATTCCAACCACCTTGAAAGCCAAGAAGGGGAAGAAGCACGGTCCAGACCGAACAAACAAATGCTTTGAAGTTTCAAAATATTCTGAGGTCTCAGCCAACTGAGTATGGCTTTAACCTTATTTGGGTCCATCTTAATCCCATCTGAAGAGATAATGTGACCCAAACAAGAAAAACATTTGTATTTTTTTAACATCGTCCACGTTCCTGATTTCAACTGGGCTAATCACCAACCTACAATAAATTAGACCAATTGGCGTCGGATCCCCATAAATTGAAGAAAAATAAGTTCAAGAAATCTATCTCGGAAAAAGACTAAGAAAGAGAATCTTTATTGCGTTTGTAGAACGCATGAATATATGATGAAGTTTTGTTCTGAAAAGAAATTTGCAGCACATACGATCGAGATCCCTGGTGGTAATGACAAAATTTTGGAAATTAACCTGTCAGATTGTGAGTGTGAATGTTCTTTTAGTAATGCTCATTTTTAGCCTAATGAATTTTTTCATTTAATTGGCACAATTAAAGATCAAGAAATGAGTATTCTATTAGACAATGGTTCTACTCATACTTTCATTAATTCTCGTCTTGTGCAGAAACTCAGATTGGAAACTGAAGCCAACAATCATAGATGCAGAGTTTATCTAGCTTCAGAAGCAGAGTTGGAGACTTGGAACGTGAAAGTGCCAAATCTCCCAGTTTTAATACAAGGACATAGCGAAATAATTAATTTTCATGTTTTAGACATTGCTCATACTGATTTAATTTTAGGTTAATGGTTATTTAGTAAATCACCTTATCTGACTATTGATTTTGAGAAACATGTTCTCACTTTCAAGGAGGATGGTAAGGTAGTTACTTTATTTGGCAGTAATTTTGTACATCCGTCAGATGGGATTTCTATAGTTAATGAAATGGAAACAACTGACTATTCACAAATATGAAGTTTTTTCAGTATTTGCTATTCCAGTTTTGGATGTTCCTAATAGGTATCTAAATAGTTGTGAATTCTCTACAATTATTAACTCAATAAGTTTAGATCACGAACAAGCAATGAAAAATCAGATCATAAGCGAATTTAAAGATGTTTTTTCATCAGAACTACATCATCGTTTACAACCATCTAGGCCAATAGAGTTAATTCCAGGAAGTCAACCTATCTCTAAATAGCCTTATAGGCTCTCTCTGGAAAATGGAGATAGAGATTTCAAAGTTGGTTTATCTCAGTCACAAGATCACTATGTATGGAATCAAGATTGAGGAGGATAAAATCAAGATAGTGGTTGATTGGCCAATTTCACAAAGTATGAGGCAAGTTCATTTTTTTTTGGGATTTACGGTTTTCTTTAGAAGATTTATTGAGGATTATGCTAAGGTAGCAGCTCTGCCCAATAATCTGACAAAAGGGATTGTTAATAAAAAGAAAAAGATGAATCAACCTAGTTCACCTGTTGTATGAAATGAGGCATTGAAGTGTTTTGAGAAACTTAAAACTCTGGCTGTTTCAGCTCCCGTGTTACAAATTGCAAATCCAGATTTACCTTACGTCATGAGAAGTGATACTGCAATTGGAGCGCTTTTATTACAAATGGATAGGCCGTAGCATTTGAAAGCAGAAAGATTCACTGGTCCTCAGTTGCGTTATACTATGCATGAAAATGAATTATTTGTAGTTATCCATGCACTTAAGACTAGAGACACTACTTGTATGGTAGTAAGTTTATAGTGGATACGGATCACCATCCTCTTAAGTATTTTTGCAATCAACTTGATGTTTCTGTGGATCTATATCTTTCACTGAGAGGAAAATATGAGTTTTGGTCATATTTGGAACATTGTTCAGACCGGAAGAAATGTGGACAATGTTGAGCAAGTTCACAGGAGACTCAATTAACAAAGAAAGATAAGAAGACACACAAACTTTTCCATTCCGAAATAGCAATTCATCTCAAATGATAAATTGTTTCACAATCTTCTTATCTTTCTTTGTTAGTTGAGTCTCCTGTGAACTCGACTCAACACTGCCCACATTTCTTCCGATCTGAACAATGTTCCAAATATGACCAAAATTGTAAATGGTAAATTGTCACACGCAAGATTTTGTTTGAATGTCATGACATAACTATCTTGGTATAGACAATGTTGAAAATGTAGCAAAAAGACTATAATAAATATTTGAAATGATGGAGGAAGCACCTTGAATGGATCCAATTGAGATCCTTTAGCCAAAACACCAACCAATTTAGTGTTTCCTATCGTTCCCTTGGCTTGAACTCCACTATAAGGCTCAAACACTTGAATTTTTTTTCACACGTGTGAATGTACAGATTGGCAAACCTTAATTTGCTAATCGATCCCACAATTAAAAAGAACTCAACACAAGCACATAGATCACCAACAACATTGGTAGATGGAAAACCAAATTTGTACTCATAATTTGATGGAGAAACCATCACATATTTATACATTTGTAGCTCGGATATGAGCATTTTAAGGCTTCTCTAAACTCATCATAAATTAACCCAAACATCTAATCTAATTAATCATTGGATCCACCCTAATTAGGGGTCTAGGTCTTGATATCCAAAAACAATGAAAAACATGCTATTTTTGGCTCCTATTTTTTCTCTGCCCTATCTATGCACTTTTTGGCCTCTTCTCAAAGGTTCCACAACAATATAACATGTAGAATAAATCTTTGGAAAAGAATCCTGTGCTATTTGGCACGTGCGACATCCAATTACATGGCCATCTTGCCAATTACAATATTTATGACCAAAATTGGTCCAAACTAGCTTGTGAATTTTAACACTCCTCCTCACAACTAGTTTGGATCTAACATAGATCTACTAATCACTCCAAGAGAGGGTCTCAACTTTATGAACGCTGCTCTTTGAAAAGGTTTAATGAGTACATCAACAACACATTCACTACTTGATACATCTTCCAAAGAGATCTCTTTTGCTTGAATCTTTTCTCTCACAACGTGATGACAAATCTTTATTTGTTTGGATCTTGCATGAAAGAATTGGATTTGATGCAAGATGTTGAGCTGAAGTGTTGTCATTATGGATGATTGGTACATCCTTTGGATCCATAATCTTTAGCTCTACCAATAGTCTCTTGATCCAAAGCACTTCCTTGGTTGTTATAGTAAGTGCCGTGTACTCGGCCTTGGTTGAAGAGAGTGAGTTTGTTTCTTGCTTCTTTGATAGCCAAGAAACTTCTCCAACACCTATGAAAGTTGCATATGCACTTGTTGATCTTATATCTCTCTTGTCACCTGCAAAATCTGAATCACTAAAGGCATACAAGTCAATTACATCTCCTCCATATACCAAAGTCTAGTGTACCGAAGATGTACCTCAAGGTCCTTCTAGCTTTCTTCCAATGAATGTTCAATGGCTCTTGCATGTATTGACTCAATCTACATACACTATCAAGCCTAGTAATAGTAATCCACATTAAGGAGCCTATAAGCTGTCTATATTGAAGAAACAAAATGTTACTATTTACAAAGCTTTGCTAGCTTTTAGCCCTCTGCTTAACGAATATGTTTACGAACACGAAAGTCAAGAGACACAAAGCACGAAAGTTTTGCGAACACCTGACGGGAAGACACGAAGTACGAAAGTTTCGCAAACACCTGACGGGAAGACACAAACACGAAAGATTCGCAAATGAGAATCTTTTGCGGTCCAGCACGAGAAAGTCAGACGATGGAAACATAACCAACGACGCAACACGAAAAACATCGCGAAACCTTTTCTACCCTCATGCTCCAAAGGGTACCAGTAAGATCAAGCAAGTACCCAGAAGTACAAATATTTGATCTGATGGCATGATGTCAGTAGATACACTCTAGGTTGTAGCTAATCCGCCACTCTTATAATTTTTTGATTAGTTGTAGATCTAGTTACTCTAATCTAAAAGGTTAAAAGAGTGACTATATACTTACTGGATAATATTTGATAGATACAGAGAGATGTATGAAGTAGGTTTTTTTTTTGTTTTCATCCACTTTTGTTTTGTTCAAACTTCTTTTTGTTAATTTTCTTCTTCTGAGAATAATGGCCAGGACCAAATCCACTGCCCATGCCGTCACCACTGTACAACCATCCCATTCCCGTGTTCCCCCTGGTACTGGCCGTAGGCATGGCAGGAAGTAGGTCTGGGTGAGGGAGATTAGAAAACTCCAGAGATCAACTGAATTGTTGATCCCTAGAGCTCCTTTCGGCCGATCTATTCGGAATGTCACTCTGTCACTTGGGCTAAATGTTCGTTTTGCCGTGACAGCCATGCAAGCCTTACAAGGTGCTGCAGAAGATTTTCTGTCCCAGTTTTTTGAGGATACTTGTCTTTTGGCAGTGCATGGTAAGCGTGTCACCATCATGCCAAATGATTTCGTCATTCTCAAAAGGCTTCGAGACAGATATTCTGGTCTGCATGTTGATAATGTCAGCACCTCCAGAGACCTGTCTCTGGATAGAACCAACGTGCCTACTACCTCTAGGAGGAAGAGAAAGCAGTTTGTCCCCAAGAAGGCTGGATCTCGAAGGCCAGCTGCTTCCCTTCCTCCTAGACGTATCCCGACCAAGAGACCCCGTGTCTTCTTGGGCTCTGAGTGGGATGTTGGAGAATCTGACTCAGATCGAGAATCTTCACCTCTTCTTCCTCTTGTTAATCGTCTAGCTCCTCAGCAGGTTTCATCACCAAAAGTGTTGATTACCCAAGAGGAGCTAGACAAATAATAGAGAAATCTGTAAATATTGTTGCCACTTCTGTTTCTGCTCTTGTACATAATCTTTTTGTGAGAATTCCATATGATTCAGCCCAGGTTTTTTTTTTTTGATTATGACCATTATAATCAATACGAGGCCTACCTAGCTAACAAAATTGATCTTCTCGGCAACCTTTGATTTTTTTCTTCCAAATACCCGTAGAAGCTTTAGATTAGGTCCCAAATTTTGTGCCGAGCTAAAAGATAAGACCTCAGAAATTTCAGATGCAACAGTAGAGGCCGAAGTTTCTTTTTTGCTAAACAGTATTAGTTTCGATTCCCATGGTACAATGTTTGTAGTTAGTCCATTTTTCATGGGAGCGGTAAAGGCGAAAGAAGCCAATTTTGAGAAGGCTGTCTATTTTATCGAGTGCAGTCCTATGGCAAAATTCTATTTGATTCCATATGAAAATAATTAAGGATTGCTCTTTAGTTTTTTGTTACTTTAATCTGGATTGTTGCATGTTTCATTGCTTTAATAAGAACAAATTTTTTCATAAATATGAATTTATCGATATTTGTATTTTGGTTCTTGCAGTCGGCATTGGAGCCTGAACATTCTTTTTGTAAAGATAAATAAGGAGGGAGTATCAAATTTTCTATGTGTAAAATTAAACTCAGCCGCAAATACACATAGAGAATTTGATTCTCTACTTCATGATGTCGTTCGGGAAATACCTTCAATTGGAGAGATAACCATTAAATCTCTCAAGGTATATTCAATCTATCTATAATATGCATGTATTCTTTTTTTTACTTCAAATGTATCGTCATAGCATAAATAAAATTTCTATCATTATATTACTAATTTTCGTTCTATATATGCAGTGTGTACAACAACAAGACGTAGTTGTGCATGGTTCGTCCTATACAATACGAAGCTATTTTTTGAATGGTATAATTTACAAATGGATGTAGATATTGAAAAGGTAATATTCTATTCAATTGTAGTTCATTTCATTCTGATTCATATTTTAATACTACCATTGTTTGTAATTTGCCGATTCTCGTGTTTTGTGATGACAGTTCACTCTTGAGCTGTATACTCCTGATGATGTATATAGATTTCGGCAAGAGTTGATCAGAACCTATGCCCAGTACAATGTAAGCGTTGCACCTACAATCGAGGGCCCTCAAAAGGAAGCTGTTCCTGCCTTAACAACCTTTTAGGTTGTTTAGGATGCAGATCTTATTTTATATATGATCAAAAAGAAATAAAAGTCCTTCTTTATACAGAGGAAGACAATTTTGTAGCAGATATTCCTCTTGCCTTAAAAGGCATTGAGGCCCTTCCCAAAAAAGAGGAGGGTGAGATTATAGGAGCTATTGCCTTACCAGTTCCTAATACTGATATAGAAAATATAGAAAAATTGATTGAATAGAGATCTATTTGTAAATATTAAAAAAAAAGATACAATCATTTTACTTGTAAACAACCCATTTATGGGTTTTTTTTTATTGATATCACAATAGATTCTTACAATCAGCTTGTGTCCATAGTCTACTGGAATGCAATTTTTCTATAATGATAAAAAGACATGATGATTGGCATGTATTTGGTGATAGTGAATCTCAATGTTCTTCCATAAGTTGGATTGTTTCGCCAAAATTTCTGCATTTGATCTCAAGCTCATGTCTTTTACGTACCTGCATAAAACTAATACAAAGTTAGTTAGAATTAGTACAAAGTTTGTATTAGAAAGGTTTGATTGAAACTATTCATAAAAGATTGAGTGTTTATAGTTACTTACAAGTTTACCATTGAAAATGGATCTGAATTCTGAAAGTACATCATCTTGTAGGAGCAATAGTTCCGCCAGATATAGTTTAGACTCCAATTTTCTTCCACCTCAACACATGTCAAAACGACATCAGTGTATATAATTTGAATATTTTTCGTTTTGAATGTCCACTTACTTCCAAGTCTTGATCAAGTGGCACCCATTTACCTTTATTTTTTTTTCATCTTTGATAATGGAATCATAAGCTCAACATTTGTTTTTCAATTTGATAACGGAAGCACATGGAAGACATTTTAATTCTGCATTCTACTTTTCCATCTGATCTTTTGTCCTAGCCTTCATCCATAAGTTCAGATAATAAACTATCTGATAAATTTTTGCATACAAACGTCGTTGGGGTTTTGTGTACATTGACACTTGAAAAGAAATCCACAAATATATTCAAGGAAATAAACCAACTCAATCTGACTGTTTTTGATCCCGTGCTCATTTTTAGTGAATTTTTTACATCATTATATATCTTGCAACGAAATGATTATGAAACTGTAGCATCTGGTGCAATCCATTCATCACTTTCAAAACTAGGTAATGGGATTGGTACTATTTGTCCAAAATTTTCTTTTGTATCAGGAATGTACATTGATTCATAAAAAAAGATCCCACTATCATCTAGATCTTTTGCAGTTCTACCTCGATATTGCAGCTGTCTAATATCAGTGTGAATAACATCTAACACACCTGCTAAAGATCCACTCGGTTCCCATTCATTTATGTTGGATGGATATAAATCTGCAAGAGAAAAATGATCAGATTGGCAAGTTTACTATTAGATATTTATGAATGACAAAAATCAAAGTATCAGAAATATCAATACTCACAGTTGTTTTTTTTGTGGTCTTGACGGTTGAATCCTTGCACATTTATCTCAGAATGCATATATACATGTTGGACTAGAATTTCAGAAATAGATTTTCCTCCTGATGATGTTCTGAAATCCAAAATTCTGGCCTTCCAATAAGATCAAAATGATAGTTTTGACCTTTTCCTTTTTTGAAATGCTCCTCTTGATGATGGATGCATCAAAACCCAAGAGTTTTTTGAATATTTTCTTGGCACCCATAATCCATTATCATCTGTCTCGTTGAATAGAAGCACAGAGTCGATTGAGGAGCACGGCTTCCTTGATGGCGCCATTCGTAATTTGCATGCAAAATTCTGAAACAATGAACTATGAATCTGAAAATTTGCATAGACAAAAAGCCATGAATCTCAGAAAAAGTGTTGGCGAAAATTTGAAACACTAATCTATTTGGCGCCACAAATTAACTCTGGTTAACCCTGTTAACCATGGTTTGACAATGCATATACATTAATGGTACATCGATTTTCTCATCTCAACCATCTGTCATATTTATTTTCAATATTTTTGGGTCTCTTCGGACAGTGATGAGCTAGAAGGGCAGGCCTCATCAACCAATAGCATTTTCACATGCTGCCCGACGAAACAACAATATATTTAAGAAGTTTTTATTTTATTTATATTTGAAAAATTCTACGTTACATAGAATCTTGAAGCTAAGGTTTCAATTGGTCCACATGGCAACGAAAATAAGAAAAAAAATAAAAAAACATCTTTTTGATAGGCCCTCGTAGGGCTCTAAGTTTCTCTAATGTCAGCTGACAGTGTCCAGCGATCGCATCTGAACTCCATCCAAATTAGAAACTATTCGCGATTGTTTCGCTTTCACGACTGTGTTTCGCTTTCACAATTTCTTTTCTTCATCACATCATATATAAAGTGTTGTCCATGAAGGACCTTTCATCATCTTTATTAGGCACTTTTACATCTTGCTCCATGAGAGTCTCTACATACTTGCAATCTTGCATCTTAGACTTAAATAGCAAACTTTGAGCATAGTTTTTTTAACAAATGAAGATAAAATCAGGTCCTCTAATGACTTCTATGCCCAAAATATAATGAAGATCACCTAGATCTACCATCTTGAACTCTAATGAAAGATCTATATTGACTTTCTTGATTTCAACAATACTATCACCATTAAAGATGATGTCATCAACATAGATTAGCAAGAGTAAAATACCATGGTCATCAAACTTAAGATATAAGCTAGGATCATATTCACTTTGAGAGAAACCAAGTGAAATAAGATAATCATGTAGTCCTAAATTCCAAGACCTAGAGGTTTGCTTCAAGCCATAGATGCTCCTTTGTAGATGACAAACCTTGTCATCCAACCCGAGCTTGATGAATCATTGGGGATGCTCCATGAAGATGTATTCTTTCAAGAATCCACTAATAAATCCATTTGACACATCCACTTGACAAATCATCCATCCAAAATGAGAGGCAAGAGCAGGAATTAACCTTATTGTGACCATCTTGGCCACAATGGTCTCCACAAAATCTATACCCTCCACTTAGGCATATCCCTTGGTAAGTAGCCTTGATTTGTGTTTGATTATGTTTCCATTTGAATTGAGTTTGGACATCCTATCACATTCTTAGGTCTATCAACAAGGATCCAAGCGCCATTATCCATCAAAGCATTATACTCATCTAGCATAGCTTGGTGCCATTATTCTGAACTCAAAGTGTCTTTTACTTTTGAAGGTTAATCAAAACTTGACATATGAGCAAAATAATTCGATGGATTAACCTCGGCTTGCTTCCCCTTGCTTTGATATGTGATTCTTACCCTTGATGATCTTCTAGGTATGGTAGGTTGACTTGGTTCAAGCTCTTCCTCAAAATCAAGATCATCTTGATTCTCGACCACTATCCTCTTGAGATTGTTGAGATACCACAAACTTATCCAAGGATGGAAGATATACCTTGTATCATTACTTGCACTGATCATGATCCCCTTTGTTGATGATGGATCTTCCTTTGTCCTTGCAAATACTTTCAAGTGCTTGAGGTTAGATTTTCCTCCCTACAAAACTTCATAAGGAGTTTTACCATTAATAGATTTACCAGAAAGTCTATTGATCAAATAATTGGCACAAGTGAGTGACTCACCCCAAAATGACTTTGGAAAGCATGCATCTAATCTCAAGGCTTTAGAACATTCACATAATATTCTATTTCTTCTCTCGGCCACCCCATTTTGTTGAGGGGTGCTGGGACAAGATAGCTCCTTCTTGATTCCCTCTTCCTCACAAAGATCTTTGAACTTATTGAAGATATACTCTCTTCCATTATCACTTCTAAAGATCTTTATGCCTTGATTATGATGCTTCTCAACAAAACTTTTGAACTTGACAAAGGTATCAAATACTTGAGCCTTGGAAGAAAGCAAGAAAACCCAACAATATCATGAAAAGTCATCTATGAATGTTACAAACATTAACTTAGTGCTAACAAAGTGAATTTTCCTCCTTTTCTAAGGACCTTGGAAGGCCTAAAGCAAGCTCCTCCTTGCACACAACCTCCATGGAACTTGGATTGATGTGTCCAAGTCTTTTATGCCAAAGGTCAAAATTTGACAATTTTGTCTCCCTCAACTAGCATCACAACATTGGTGTCAACAAAAGCATCTAACTTGTAAAGCTTTCCAATTCCAGTGACATTAGCAATAACCTTGCCTTTCTCCTTTAGATAACAATCATTAGAAGTGAATTCCACACAAAAACCGTTATCAACCATTTGCCCCATTTTCCCAACACTAAGTAGATTCTTAGTGATGCTAGGATTGTACAAGGCTCCATCAACATTGACCCTTTATGAGGATCCTAAGCTCAAGGGGATAGAACCTACTCCTTATATCTTACAACAATCATCATTTGCTATAAACATATACTTGCTAGGCCCTTCATAAGACAAAAGAGTTGAAAAGTATTCCCTCTTGCTTGTCATGTGGGGACTTGCGCCACTATCTATCCACCATGGATCTTCCCCTTTGAAGCTTGATGAAGAGAAGCTTGACATCATTAGTGAGTCCTCATGTGGATTCTCTTCCTCCTCTTGGCCGATGTTTGCCTCTCCTTGTGCTTTCTTCTTCTTGAAACATTCAGAGGCATTGTTCCCCATCTTGCTACAATAGTAGCATTTAATCTTGGACTTGTCATTCTTGGTCTTGCTTGGAGTTGAAGTTGAAGATTCATCTTGATCCTCAATCTTTGCTAGATTCTTCTTGAATGTAGCTTCTTTGCTCTTGGCTTTGCCCTTGATCTTGATGAAGAGTGCTTGATCATCTCCATCATGGATAGAAAGCCTATCCATCCTTGCATTGAGTTGTCTCCTTAAAATCTATCATCCTAAAGGATAAGGGTCGAAACCCACAGTCCTTTTTCGATGATCGACAAAATTTAAAGAAAAAGAAAAGTGATTTGATGGTCGGAGTTCAGTTTTGTACTATGAAGTTGGAATTTGTGACCATTTTTGAGACCTTCGCATAGTACGGATTTGCTCAAAAGTTACATGAGTAATTCCATAAATTGCTTTCTGGAAAATTAGATTGGCGGGTGGATGGTTCTCCTGGAGGAAGAACCTATGCTATGGGACACATGCAACTCCAAAGGGAAGATCTAAAACTAACTAGATCCGGTTGATCTTAGTGCACGGTCGTAAATAAAAAATGAAGCCAAATACTATTGGTCATAGAGGGTGTTTTTTTTTTCAAAAATTTGAGGTATTGGTCATGACCCCTTATAAATATCTCAATTTCTTTATTTTAAGAATATATGAGTGAATTTTGCATCATCAATTATCCCGATTTCATTAGATTCCTTGAATGATAATTGTTATTACTAGATGACCTTAGATGATGTCACATGAATGGATAATATGATTGTTTTCTAGTAAGTGGTTTTCCTTCTCTAATCCATAAATTCTTTTCTAATCCATAAATCTGTATTTGGTTACATTAATGCAACACATTATCTTCTTTGAAACTTCTCCTAGATTATATCTAGACTGATATGCACTTTTTGGAAACTCATGTGGTTTTCTATTAAAAGGAAGAGAAGTAGGAAGGATAGAAAATTATCTAGGAGAAACATCTATTGCATAGATTCCAGGAGGAATCCGTAATATAAATAGATTTGGGACCTATTTTCAGAATCAAGATTAATAGGATGTTTTGATATTATAAGAGTCTTCTAAGGATTGTAATACATATCTAGTTAAAAGATGTGAGGGAAGAAAAATTAGAAAACACTCTTAGAAAAGTTGTTGATTACAAGTCCAAATGATTTATATGAGAACTAGAGAGCTCTATTTCAAGAAAATGGTTTGTTAAAACTAGTTCCTTGCGAGTTGAGATCAACTTGATCTTATTGTGAACTAGGATTTGTGAGTTGATGGATTGCATTTTGATGACGAGGTAAATTCTATAACATACAATTGTTATTTCGGCCGACATACATCTTAATAACCATCTCTTACATACCAATACACTATCTCTAAAGAGCTTTCGGTTAAACATATTAAACATAAAGATGGATTGCTTGAAGGATATATGAATGTAGGGATAATAACTTACTTTAGTTATTCCTACTATCAACTTTTATAAAAACCAACATGTGCTTGTATTGTAATTGTTGTCTTTGCAAAAGTAAAAATACAATGCATTGTGCTATGTTAGGTTGACATTGTAGACTGCATTCTCAGACCAACTTCTGTTTTTAGTCTCTGTGGATTTGTATACCAAGGTAGAAATGAGCTTCGCCCAGATCGGTCATGTCAAATTTGGAAGATAGCATTGTCTTGGCCTCTTTTATCAGATCGGTACTGTTGCTGAAAAGAAATGTATCATCCATGTATAAAGTGATAATGATAAAAGATTGTTGCACTGCTTTGAAGTAAACATTTGAATCTGAAGAGCTAGGTGTGTAGCCGTGATTAATAAGGAAAGTATTGATCCTTTGAAACCATGCTCGAGTAGATTGCTTCAAGCCATAAAGTGCCTTATGGAGTTTACACACATGATTGTGTTTACCCTCGATACTATAACCTTCGGGTTGCACCATGTAAATGTCTTCTTCGATAACTCCATTGAGATATGCTGTCTATACATCCATTTGATGTATTTTCAAATTTGCTGCAACGACAAATGATAGCAAAAGTCAAATAAAAGAATGCTTGACTACTGGACTGAAGGTCTCAGTATAATCGACGTTGTATACCTAAGAAAATCCTCTGGTAACAAGTCGTGCCTTTCTCCTATTGATGCTTCCATCTGCATTGTACTTGACTTTGAGAATCCATTTGCGATCAAATACGTTTTTGCTAGTAGTTAATTCAACAATTGTCCATGTCTGGTTCTTGATAAGAGATGAATACTCTTTATCCATAGCTTCTTTCCAGAGATCTGAATCAGGCTGACTGAGTGCCTCTTGGACAGACATCGGTTCCTGAACAAGGTAAGCTGCAGACTCGTCGATATACCGGTTAGGTGGTTTGCTTGCTCTTGAAGATCTTCTGGGTAATAGAGGAAGTTGATCATTTTCATCATACTGTAGTTGCTGAGCTGCAACATCATCATCTTCTGATTCACCGTTGATATGTTATTTGTCGAAAGTAGATGAGCTTGGACCATCAATGAGAATAGTCAACTGAGGAACTGGGAAGTTCAATATGTCAGGAGAATATGATAGGTCAACTACATGGGGACTGCCTTTTCTTTTGAGGTGTTGAAACTGATCTTTGATGAAGATGACATCCCGACTAGTGAATATCTTTGACTCGATGGAAATGAACAACTTGCAGGTTTGATCTGAAGTAGAGTAGTTGATGCAAATACATTTGATACTACTAAGAGTCTTGATTTTGTATGAAAATTGCTTTTCAACTATAGCTTTGAGCTTTAGGAAATAGTCAAACACCATAGACTTTGAAGCTAGAAGATATAACCAAGTAAATCTTGTGAAATAATCAATGAAAGTTACAAAGCAAGTAGCACCACCCTTGCTCTTTGAAGATGAGAAGGCACATCCGAGTGTATGAGCTCCAATGGATGTGTAGTCTTAATAGATGTCTTTGAAAAGGACTTCTTATGAGATTTAGATATGGCACAAGCCTCACATGGCTTGAAATTCTTGGAAATAAGATTAGGCAAGCCAATAGCTTTGGCTTTCTTGACCATGGAAATCATAGAATTATAGTTAGGATGCCCCAACCTTCTATGCCATAGTTCCTCCAAAGAAATATGAGAAGCAAAAGCACCATCACAAGAGTTAGCATACTCTTTGGGATCAAGCTTGTAGATTCCACCATATCTAGACCCAAATGCAAGGATCTCATCATGATTCTTGATTGTACATGTATCAACATTGAAATTCACATCTAGTCCACTATCAAACAATTGCCCAACACTTATAAGATTTTTTGTTAACTTAGGAACAAAAAGTACTTTAGACAGAGAAAGAACTTTTGATGATGAAAGCTTTAAGGGAATGGTCCCTATGCCCTGAATAGCACACTCATGATCATTTGTTGTGTAGATGGACTTCTTGGCTCCTTCATAAGGTGTCATGGATGAAAAAGAATGCTTGGAGCTACACATATGTGAGGAAGCTCCACTGTCGATGTACCACAAACCATCCTTCTTGAAAGGCGATGAAGAAAAACTCGAGACCATAAGAGATCTCTCTCCATCACTTGCATGAGCATCTTCCTTCTTTTCATTGAAAATGTTGGCTTGCTTGAATTGACTCTTCTTCTTGAAGCAATTGGTGGCATAATGTCCCTTCTTGCCACAAAAGAAACACTTGATGTTTTTCTTCTTCTTCTTGGTTGTGAAAGCTTGAGAGGACTCATCCTCTTCTCCTTTCTCCTTGGAAATAAGATTGTTCTTGCTTGAAGAGGGTTGGTGTTGATTCTTACTTCTTGACTTGTGCTTGTCTTTGGTAAAGAGGGCTTTACCATCAATGTTGCGAGATAGTCTTTCCATTTTCAAGAGTTTATACTCTTGTCTTGATTCTTCAGAAATGAGCACACTTTGGAGTGCTTCCAAACTTGGTAGCTCCTCCTTAATGGCATAACTCTGAACAAGGTTGTCATATTCCTCCTTTAACCCATTAAGTATGACTTGAACAAGTTCATTTTGGTTGATGGAGTCTCCTATGCATGACAATTATCTATGGAGGTCTTTAACTCTCATTACATAAGCTGAAGCACATTCATCACTTCTCTGTACACTTTGAAAAATTTGGTTTCTTAGTGTTAGAAGTCTAGAAGTATTCTTTGCCTCATAGATAGACTTGAGAGTATCCCAAGCATCTTTGGCATTAGTACAAGCACCAATTTCTCTTAAGATGTCATTTGAGACATTCATCTTAATATAATGCAGAGCCATCTCGGCTCTCTTTTTGTACTTTGGAATTTCTTGAGGAATTTGTGGTTCTTCTTCAATACCATGTGCAATATCCATCACATCTTGTAGAATTAAGACAGATTCCATCCTAACCTTCCAAATTGAGTAATTGGAGGTTGACAATCTTTCACTTGCTCTTGAAATCTGATCAAATTTGCAAGCTTTTTGATTAGATTGGCTTGTAAATCTTAAATAGGCTCTGATACCATGTTGAATTCACACGTGTGGGATGCCCTACACATGTACTTTTGATCTCTTAGCCCAATAATACCATAAAGATCAAACTAGCATTGATTGACAATAGGAAAGCTGATCATACAGGAAATATTATTGTGTTACAAGCAAGATCTATCAACAAAACATAAAACTAAGTACAATAAATGCCTCAACTCGACTAGAGAGAGAATATGAATGTACAAACTCGAGCAGAGAGAGAGAGAGCACAAAGAGCTTAGTCTCCAAATTTGCATTACACACAAAAATCATCATCTTCTCAATGAGAGTACATCACATATATATAGATCCATGGACTCTCCTCCTACTTTGAGTTGAATTGGAGTTATGAATCCACCTCTCAAGCTATCTAGACTTATTCAAGCCACCTCAATATGTCTAATTGTGCCACCTAGTATTTTCATGCATTAAATGTTGCATGCAAAGTACAAATGGCAGTTCCTATGGTAGCTCAAGTTTCTACTTCTACCTACCTTGAATAGTTTATTCTAAGATGAGTCTTTACTAAGCCAAAAGAGCTCAATTCATCTTTGGCATTTTTAGGATCCCTACTTACAACATTAGATAGATTTTTCCAATATTTCAACAATCTGTTCTAAATATAGGTTGATGTTGAAACAGCTTCAGTCCAAAAGGACTTCGGAAGTGTCGCATGTGATAACATGCACTTTGCCAATTTGACTAAGGTTCTATTAGACTTTCTCTCAGCAATACCATTTGACTGAGGCGAATAGGAGGTAATGTATTATTGCTCAATGTCGTTAAGGCAACACTCCTTGAGTTCGGTGGAGATGTATTCTCTCCCATTATCTGACCTCAATGTTTTGATTCGTTTGCCAGTTTGATTCTCAGCATGCTCTTTGAATTGTCTGAATTTGAAAGCCTCCGATTTTTGTTTAATGAAATAAACAGTTGTTCTTCTAGAGAATTCATCAATAAAAGTAATGAAATACTTTGCATCTAGCAATGAAGGAGTTTGCAGAGGTTCACATATATCTATATGAACAACATCTAACAAACCTTTTGCTGCATGCCTATGATTTGATCTAAGAGGAATCCTAGCCTGCTTTCCAAAGATGCAGCTATGACAGACAGGGAGATCGACCTTACCAGAAGGATAGTTGAGATCAAGAACCATGGATTGTCTGGACACGTTCAAAACAGATGCATAAGTCAAGTGTCCTTAGCGATGATGCCATAGTAATGCTTTATTGACTAGAACAGAAAGCAATGTCATAATTGCGTCTTGATCGTCTATGATTGATCCAACAACGACCATTTGTTGCAAGAGATTCTTAAATGTCAAAAATTGTGAACTCTTGCAATGAGGTGAAGTGAAACGAATGGCAAACGATTTGCAAAAGTCAAACATATCTCAAGGACCAAAAGACACGAAACAAAACGAAACGAAACGAAAAGAAAACAAAAAAAAAAAAACAATTTGTGCTGCCAGTTGGCAATTCGACGGGCGTGGTGTCTTGTACTTCATGCTCAACTGAAAGAGTTAGCAATAACGGAGAATAATTAACTAGTTGATTAGCGTTAACTACTCTTGTAATTCTCTATTTAGCTATTTTGTAAACTCCACACAATGGAGATATAAACACAATTTTGGATCAACACAAACATAGAAGGAAAAGAAGAGATAGAGCAGAATATAAAAAGATAGAGAGACAAAAAATAGTTGTGCATGAAAGTTTGCCAATGAGCATAACAAAACGATTGAGCTGAGTGTCAGGCCGCAACGAGCGAGACATCTATCATCTTGCTCCAAAATCAAAAATTGATAATACAATTGCTCTCTTCTCCATCTCATTGTTTTTCATCGTCTTGATTGCTAGAATGTTTTATGTTCTGTGATCTATAGTCGCATAGGATCTTGAAAGCTTCCGCATAAGAAAACTAAACGAAAAGAATCTGTTTGTAAAACCATTCGCAACATGGTATCAGAGTTGTCAAGCTATCACTATTGATATCTAAATAGTAATTTTCTAGGCAATATGGGTACAACGATCCAAACAAGAATAGCAATCAGTCTTGATGGCAAAAACTACAGAGTATAGAAATTCAAAATCAAAACACTTCTGAAGGGTAAAGGCATCTGGTCGGTGACCAAACTCTCAGAGGTGCAGCCTCCAGAGGGAGACCCGAGTGGATAAAAAAAGATGAGCATGCAATGGCGATCATCATTTCATCTATCAATGAGAAACTACTCATGTAGATTGAAGACTGTGAAAACAGCCATGCAACATGGAAAAGACTAAAGCAGAAGTACGAAGTGAGGACTACCGCGTCAATGATTCATCTTTACAATCAGTTGCAATCCATATGATGGGATAGCAACCAGTTGGATCAGCATGTTGAGAAGATCAGAATGGTCTTACTCGATGAAGCTTCAACAAGATACACTGAACAAGACTACAATGTAGTCATTGATTCAGGAGCAACATCACACATCACCTGCAACAAAAGAATCTTGATCAACTTCAGAGAACTCTAAAACAATAGAGCAGTGATTCTAGCTGATGGGAGCTGATACGATGTCAAGGGCATCGAGACTCTACAGTTGCAAACATTGTCAAGTCAAGTAGAGCTGCCAGGAGCACTCTACATACCTTCACTAAAAAAAAGACCTACTATCAGTCTCCAAGATGGCATATCTTGAAATTCAAGTCCTGTTTGATGGCAATACATGCCGAATGATTGAGAAAACAACACAAATTGCTGACAGCTGGATGCAGAGAAGAAAATATCTACCAAGCCAAGATAATCAGCAATTCTGATAGTATATTAAATGCATCAAAAATTGAAAATAAGCCTGTATGACATGTGCAAGAAAGACATAGTCACAGGTCTAAAGATATTCAGATCTGATACTGAGTTCTACGAAGCCTGTAAAAAAGGCAAACAACATCGGAATCCATTCACACATGAGGGAAGAAGAGCCAAAGAAATTTTTGAGCTCGTCCACTCAGATGTCTGTGGACCGATGAAAGTGGATTCACTCTCAAGATCGAGGTATTTCTTGATGTTCATTCATGACTACAACCAGATGACAATGATCTACTACTTGAAGAAAAAATCTAAAGTGTTTGACTCTTTCAAGAAGTTCGTGCCATTTGTAGAGCGACACATCTCAAAGAAGATTCAGATCATCAGATCTGACAATGGAGGTGAGTACAAGAGCACAAAATTTTCTAATTCAACCAAGAACAAGGGATAGAGCATCAATTCGCTCCTGTGTAGACACCCAAATATAATGGTGTCACAGAAAGAAGAAACATGACACTAGTCGAAGGAGCCAGATGCATGATGGCACAAGCTCGATTGCCAAGTCAATTTTGGGCAATAGCTGCAACAGTACACCTGCAAAATAGATCAACAATGACAGCCCTGAAAAACAAGACACCGTACAAAATGTGGACATGTAGAAAGCCTGATCTATCATACGTGCGAGTATTCGGATGTGCAACATACAAGCACATTCCAAAAGAAAAAAAAAACAAGATCGATGATAGGTCAGAGCAAACAATCATGGTCGGATACTCAAATGGATCACAAGTGTATAGACTCTACAATCCAACCACGAAGAAGGTTGTTTCGAGTAGAGGTGTGAAGTTCCATGAGTCCACATTCCTTGGATGGAAGGATGAAAAAGATCATGAGATCTTCACACTGCTGCCAATTCAAGAGGGAGATCGAGGACAGACGTCAAATCGGAATGTTGTGCCCCAGACTCTAGAGCAGTAGGAAGCAAAAGATCAACCCCACGAAGCAAAAACTTTTGAGCAGCGACGAAACAAACCCAGAAGGTCAACAAAACAAAGAAGACCTCCAGATTGATACACTGACAATATTTAGTTAGCGAAGACACAGATTTTGAGTACTGCAGCTTCACTGAAGAGCCAACTACATATCTAGAAGCTGTCCAAAGTCTAGAGAGAGAATCTTGAAAGCAGGCAATGTCAAAGGAGATTGAATCAATGAGGCGAAATGAGGCATGGACACTAGAGCCACTGCCAGAAAATAAAAAGATCGTCGATTCCAAGTGGGTATACAAAAGAAAAATGAAATTAGATGGCATTGTTGGACACTACAAAGCAAGACTTGTTGCAAAGGGCTACACATGAAGGTATGGAGTTGACTATTTTGACACATATTTGCCAATGGTCAAGATGACAAGCATTTGACTGCTCCTTGCATACGCTACACAACACAATCTGGAAATTCACCAGATTGATGTAAAGACAGCCTTTCTCTACGGAGATCTAGAAGAAGAAATTTTCATGAAGTAGCTTGAAGGACTTGAAGACCTCGACAATTGACAATATGTCTGTCGGTTGCAGAGATGCATTTATGGTCTGAAGCAGGCATCACGAGCTTGGTACAAGAAGTTCGAAAGTCCTCTAAAGTCTCTAGACTTCAATCCTATACAACCAGACTGTAATGTCTTTATAAAAAAAGTAGGAAGAGATTTTGTGATTCAAACTATTTTCATGGATGACTCTCTTATGATAGGAAACTCCTTGATACTAATAAAGGACACGAAGAGTCAGAATTTTGAAAATTATGAAATCACAGATCTGGGAGAAGCAACGAAATGCCTTGGGCTGAAGATCAGAAGAGAACAATAACATGAAAAATGCATTTGAGTCAGCCAAAATATGCCAAAAAAGTGCTAAAGCAGTATCAAATGATGGACTGCAAAGAAAAAGTCAATCAATGATAGCTGAAGCCAAATTGACGAAACAGGATTGCCCAAAAACAGAGGAAGAAAAATAGAAGATGGAAGGTATAGCCTATCAAAACTTGATCGGTAGTCTGATGATGTATCTTACAATTTGTACTAGACCCGACTTGGCTTTCTTTGTCTATGTTGTGACCCAATTCTCTTACAATCTTGGGATAGCACATTGGCAAATGACAAAACAAATCCTACAATATCCGAAGGGTATCCAAAATATGGAATTAACCTACAGAGCGACAACAAAAAAAAATGATTTGAACTACACCACTACAGTGATGCAAGCTGGGCAAGCTGCAAAGATGACAGCAAGTCTTTGACAGGAGGATGTTCAATGGCGTGTGGAGCAGCAATCAGCTGGATATGCAAAAACAAAATCTTGGTAGCCCAATTCTCATGCGAAGCTAGATTTGTCGTGGCTTCAAAGATGGCGAACGAGGTTGTTTGGTTGCAGATGATGTTGGAGGCAATTGGCATATTACAAGGAGAATCATGTACAATGATGATGGATTCTCAAAGTGCCATATATCTGTCCTAGGATCCTGTCTTCCATTCAAAGAGAAAGCATATACCTCTGAAGTACCATCACATTCGAGATTTGATCTCGAAAGGAGAGTTCCAAGTCCAGTACATAAAGTCTAAAGACATGATTGTAGATCTGCTCATGAAGCCGCTCGACAAACCACTCTTCGCAAAGCAAAGAAAGACAATTGGATTAAACATGCAAAGTTGCAAGGTTCAAGAGGGAGTGTCAAAAATTGTGAACTCCTGCAAAGAAGCGAATGGCGAACGATTCACGAAAGTCGACCAAACATACCTCGAGGACCAAAAGACACAAAATGAAAAGAAAACGAAAGAAAACATGTCGGGCTGCCAACTAGCAGCTCAATGGGCATGGTGTCTTGTACTTCACACTCAATTGAAAAAATAACGATAATTGAGAATAACTAACTAGTTGATTAGCGTTAAATACTCTTGTAATTCTTTGTTTAGCTATCTTATAAACTCCACACAATGGAGATATAAATACAATTATGGATCAACGCAAACATAGAAGAAAAAAGAAGAGACAAAGCAGAATAGAAAAAGATAGAGAGACAAAAAAAATAGTTGTGCATGAAAGTCTACCATTGAGCAGAACACATCGATTGAGCTGAGTGTCAAGCCACCAATGAGCAAGACACTGAATAGGGCCGATTCAAACCAATGGTTTGAGTCGTGGTTTGACACAACTATGCATATATAGACCATGCAAGTTGAATTGGACTGAGCTTTTCCTTAATACATATAACCTCCTCTCTCAAGTGACGAGTACACAATACCTCTTAAGTGGGTGGCCTACAAGAAGCATTACATGTTACCATTGATGTTATTATAATGTTTAATATATTGGGTCAATTTTTGCAAACACTAAGTATCCACTATACATAAATTGTCAACTCTTTTTGGTAGTAGGTTCATGATATAACCTTTTCAACACACTTGAAATTATGGCTATAAAATCCCTGCCCGTTCTCTGCTCCCTTCTCTACTGAGTCGTTCAATCATACTTGGATGCGAATGTGATACAAGGTGCATGTGATGTATCTGGAATTAGCAGAAATGCTTATTCTACTTTTTTTAGAATAGTTAAAGAAGCTCTTTCCCAAGTGATGGTGAAGAAAATTAATCTTTCGCATCCATATCGGGTAAGATTAATTAGAAATTTTTATAATGACGGAATGTTCAAAGTAGTTGGCCAACCACTTCATATAACTGAATTATACAAATCAGAATATGGTGAGCTCAATTACAACGATTGCAATAATATTTTCCTTGATATTGAAAATGTTCTAAAATACATTATTCGATTCTATAAACTAGACAAACATCAAGTAAATGAAAAGATCATTATTGTAATAAAATTGGATGAATATGAAATTATCAAGGGTCAGAAGTTGGAACGTGTGAGTGTCCCTTTGATGAAAAAAATTTCAGATACAGATGATCGAACGTTTAGTGTTCAATCGGAAAATCACATATGGTGGTTGGCCGCATTCCAGGTATACATTTCAATTTTCATTTAGAATATCTATATTAACAATTCATACCTTGCCAGTTTTTATTGACATGTCATGCATTACTTGTTTCTCTACAGGTCTTGAAAGAGGACCATAAAATACTATCATGGATATTTTCAAGAACAAATTATGGCGAGATTATAAAGAGACATTTGGAGGGTGAGAAATTTACAGTTGAAAACCATGGAAGTTTTCAAATTCAATGGCACCTTGCAGGGGATTTGAAAACATTAAAATGTATGTATAATGTCTCTCATGGGGCTACATCAAAGCATCCATGTCTTTATTGCATGAAGGATTGCTACAATATGAATTTGGGATGATCAACAAACATTGGCTCAACACGAGAAGCTAAAGATCCAAATATGAAAAGTGTTATGCCAATTCCATTAAAAAATGTTCATATATGCAATTGTATACTGAGGTTTGTATTATTGAAAAACTAATTTACCTGCATATTCTACTAGCATGGAATCATAAACCAGAGTCAGTGGCTAAGGCAGCAATTAGGAGGTTGGAAATAGTTCTGTCAAATGCAGGACTACATAAAGGGAATGTCACGATTAAAAAAAGTGACAGACTCTCAGGGAAAAAAGAAAACGTTCCTAATAAGCCATCAATTGGAGGTGCTAAAGCAAGAAGATTCTTATCCAATCACACATGCAAATAATCAAGTGTCAGATACAAAATTTGGAGAGAAATTGTTCAAGCCACACGAACATTGGAAGGAAGTAATCGAGTGGAAAAGGGACAAGTGTGGACCAACTTAAACAAACTCATAGGTGTTATTATGAAAGAAAACCTATCATTAGAAGATATGAGGACTTTGCAAAATCATTGCACCACATTTGTAAAATATGTACATGATTGTTGGGAAAAAGACAACGTTACTCATTACATGGTGCTAATCTATATCATTATCTGGTACTTTTCTCATTCCGACTTAAGTTTTTTTTTTACTAATGTAACTAATCAAAACTGTTGTTTGCAGCACATCCTTCTTCATCACGCAACTTATTTTGCAAAAGAATATGGGAGCTTAAGTATCTGGTCATCACAAGGCATGGAAAAGTCTCATTGGCAAGCAAGGGGAGCATTTCATAGAGCAACAAATCATGGAGGACACAATTCAAGAAATAAACATTTAGTTCAACTTTTTTAGTGGTTTTACAGAAGAGCACAATTTAGATATCAAGCTAGAAACTCGACAAGTATTACGATATTGTGAAAGGCATTCAAATTCATTACAAAAGAGAGATCCTTGCAATATATCAAAAATCTATTACAGAAAATTATTTAATTATCATCATCATCCTCTTCAAGATTCAGACGGATGGTATTGTCATGAAGGAATAATCTCCTTTCATATGGATCAAAAAATTCGATATTTTTTTATCTCTTGCTCATATCAATGTAACCCGAATAAAGGGCCATTGCAAATGATCTTTTCGTAGTCTCATCGAGAGTATAACGCAATATCTTAATAGCCAAAACTCTCTTCACAAAAATTATTCTATATGTTCCTCTTGCGTACTTATGGCCTCCTAAACAAACTGATAATGATTTGATGGCCATAGTGACAGTGGTTTCATATGGATTATAAGATGAATGATATATACAAATATCATTATTTTGAAAGTTTTTTAAATAATGAGATAGAGAAACATCTTTTCTTCCGGCTGATACACCTCGGAGGCCTCCATGTCTCATACCAAAGGCATCTATTTCAATAGCATCCTGTAAACGAGAAAAGAAAATAAATTTAGAATGATACATAACACTACAAACTCAATAAGAAAACTAAACAATATCAATACCAATAAGAAATAAGAAAACTGAACAATATCAATACCAATATAATATCTACTTACCAGATCATAATCATCGTAATCAACGACGTTTGCTCTGTTGATGTCATGTCCTCGAATGGCCTCTACATTTTTGGAGGGGATATATCTAGCCCTAGGGGGATATCTTTTTTAAATTCCAAAAATTCCTCCTCTGTAGGCAAAGTCTTTTCATAAGCTATAGATATTTCAATCATGGCCTCCAAGGCCCCATTGCCAGATTTCCAATTGCCATCTTTATCATAATCTATCTCACTTTCAAGGTCATCATATGAGTAATCAACAATGTCAGAAAATTCTGATAAATTTTGAGCAAAAATTGAGAGGATTATGAAATATAACATTCATTATTTATAAAATATAAAGGAACATCAAGTAGAGCTAATTGATTAACAGGAGATGCAGATGGAAGAGAATCAAAGAGGATTATAGAATGAGGGAGAGTTTTTTGATAATTTGAATCCATAGAAGCTTTAACTTCAACCCCTATATCAGTATCTGCATCAGTTACATCAACTGGAGCAGGTGCAGATGCTTCAATCAATGGAACAATTGAAGATTCAACAGACTCATCATCTGGAATTTAAGCAGATATGTAAAACACAAAAGCCATTCCTTTGATTAGAAGGCGACATATTCTTTTGTGGATATCATAGTATATATTTCTTTTGAAATGGTCATGTAGGTTAGAGTACTTTCTCTTGTGTTTATGCTTAGAGGATGGTTGGGAATGTAGAAGGTCCAAAAAATGAACGAAACAAAAATTATTTATATCCAAAACAGGAGTACTAATAATCTGAGAAAAATTATCAAAATAAGAAATTAAATTATAACGATTCTCATAAACTAGCTTATCGATATCGAAGGGAGCAAAAAAAATACTAGCAAAATACTCTAATTTGTCAGATGGAATGTCACTGGTATTTAAAAAATCCATAAGTTTGTCATATGAGGCCATGGAAGAACTAGCCATATTGAATCCGATATCAGTTCAACGCGTCAGATAAATATTGGTAGAGGAATAAAGCAAAGTGCGCACGCTGATCCGATATAGTAAGGCCGAGAATGAAATTTTTTGAAAAGCATTGGTCAGAAGTGGCTGATATTGATTCAGCGCGCCTGAATGAATACGAGCATGCACAACAAGGGATGGCTCCCGTCGATTCGATATCGGGAGAATGAAGAAAAACAAGAAGGCTAGAGAGTTCAGAATAAAAGATTACAGAATCGAAATATGGAAAGTGGTGCACATATTTATAGCCAATTCTTGTTGATCACAACCATATATTTGTCAAATAACGAATTGTGATTTACAACCTATATTTATCCACCAATCAGAATGAGACTAATTTGTACCTACGCCGAACTACATTAATTAGTCCAGTACTAGATTCAACGAATCATCATTAACCCTGCGCCGGAATACATTAAATAGACAATCACTAGCCTCCTAGAAAAATCATTAAAAAAAATTATAAACAATTGATTAATGGATATCATTGAAAAACATGAACCATACTGGCCAAAGTTATGCAGAATCTATCGAATCAAGTTTTGATCATTCATATTGCGTCCAATATCGGATGAGCACACGAGAATACATACTATGGTTGTCAAATGCTTTATATGCACGTTGATTAGCTATCGGATGAAAATCTGGCCTTTGGAATTTTTCAAAACTATAATTATTGGATATAAAAAAGGTCTTATATTTAAAGCTTAATGTTGTCAATTTCAGAATTGATTGGTAGAAGTGTGATTTTTTGTAGATGTGACCATACTTTATTTGAAATTAGTTTTGATTAATTCGATATGGACTAATCATTTTGATGACTAATGGATATTAGATTGATTTGATTGACAAGCCTCTGCACATCTTCCAATGAGATCTCTCTTCCAATGACTTTTTCTCTTACAGAATGATGAGCCACTTCAATATGCTTGCTCCTTGCATGAATGACTGGATTATTTGCAAGAGCCTGAGCAGAAATGTTTTCATTCTTGATAATTGGAAGATCTTCATCTGCATAACACTTTAGCTCCAAAAGTAGTCTTTTGATCCATAAAATCTCCTTTGTTGTGGTTGTAAGAGATTTTTATTCAGCTTCACAGGATGATAAGGAAATAGTTGCCTGCTTTTTTCATAGACAAGAAACCAAGTTCCCTCCAAGAAATATAGTGTAAGCACTTGTGGATTTCTTATCCAACCTGTCTCCTGCAAAATCTGAATCTGAAAAAGCAATCAAAGTCAGATCTTCTCCTTTGTAGAATAATCCATAATCTCAGGTAGAAGATATATACCTCAAGATTCTTTTAGCCAACTTCCAATGATATAACTTTGGATTCTGCATGTGTTGACTTAGACTATGAACACAAAAGCTTAGATCGGGCATCATCTTTCATAGGAACTTTTACAGTGTGCTCCATAGGTGTATCTATGCCTTTACAGTTTTTCATATGAAATTTCCTGAGCATGGAAAGTGCATATCTACTTTGGCTTATAAATGCATGACCTTTCCAAAATCTATTTCAAAGCCTAGAATATAGTGAAGAACTCCTAAGTCTAAAAGCATTTTCTATAGAGAATCTAATCCCTTGATTAGTTCTTGGATTAGATCAGCCAAGAAATTAAATTTGAAGCTTGAAATAGGTGCATTAATTGATCTTCTCTGATTTTTTGAGTGTATGTTGAAGTTGAGAGAGATTTTGCTAAAAATCATAGATTAAGGAGTGATATGCAAGGTGAGAGGTTGAAATCCATTGTACCATCACTCTAGATTTGTTCAAGAGTGATAGGGTCAAGTTTAGAAGCATCAATTTGCTAGAAAAAATCCTTGGATCTGTCCTCCAAGTGAAACCTTTGAGAGTTTCTAGTGCATATAGAGCATCTATGCAAATCTTTTGTAGAATTTGACATATATTGGCTTAAATTGAGAGTTCTAGAAAAGAGATTGAGATCCAAGTCACATTGTTCAACCCTAATCAATTTGTTTGAGTGATTGTTAGGTTTGAAAAGAGTCATTAAGGTGTCTATGACAAATGTGTAGAGAGAGATCCAATTTTCTAAGAGTTCCTTCCTTTGTAGAGGGCAAGATCTAGAAGCTCATTATGTGTTGTTATTGGTGGAGAGTTTGTCTCTTCCTAGGTGATCAAATCTTTCTAAGTGGCATGAGCTCTTTGAAGCACAATATCTTAGTGAGAAAAATCACAACTTTTGATTTTGAATTTCATTCCAAGTCTCTAAAGGTAGAGTAATTGGTGAAATCCAATAGGGGTGATTGAATCAATTTATTGAGCAAAAATTGACATAGTATGTATGAAGCTCAAATTAGTTCTATTAAACTTTCTTTGTGAGAGTGTGAGGGTCAATTTGAGATCCCATTGGATTTCTAGAATGAGGAGGAGTCCATATTTGAGTATTCATGCATGGTTGAGATCTTTGTGAATCTCTAGTTGTCTAATTTTTTAAGCTTTGTGAAAAATTGGTGGCATAGTTTGTTGTCAAATCGAATCAAATTCATTCTAAATCTCAAGTGTGAGATTATTTGGGTCAAGAGTGAGTCCAAAAGGAGTGATTAAGTTTGATTTTCATGTATTTGAAACAAAACCCATCTTTTGTTCAAGAATAACAAGTGTTGAGAGAACTAGTCAAGTGAAAAGGAAAATCTAGGTGTCAAATCTTTTCATATCCATTTCAACTTTCAGAAGAAAGAGTCATTGGTATTTGATGAGTCCAATACGAGATTGGATCTGATTTCTTTAGTGATTTGATTCAAAGATTGTGTGCTTTTGTCTTAGTGATCAAAGCAAAGTTTCCAAGTGACTAGTCATTACTGTGAAGATTGATTCTTAGGTTTGTGAGCTAGATCTTTTGTAGATCCTTCTAGATTGTTGAAGATGTTCAAATCTAGTCTCTTGAAAGTCACAAATTACATTTGTAGAATCATATCACAGGTTTTTATTCACATGGCATCAATAGGTGACATCCTATTGCAGGAAAGAAAGGATCCTAAGTGCAACCTTTGTGGCAAGGGAGGATATATTTTCTCAAGATGCTACAAAATAAGACCAATCCATCCAAGGAAAACCAAGGCAATGGGGCCGAGGTGAAGGATGGAGCTTCAAGTTCGAAATGCAAATACAAGAAGGACAAGTCCAAGGAAAGGTGTTTCCTTTGTGGAAAGGTGAATGAGGCTTGGAGTCTCATAAGGACTTGCAAGATTTGTCTTCAAGAGTCCGTCACAACACATGTCAAATCTTTTGAAATTTTTCATTTGGAAGTACATTGTTTGGTTCAAGATGCAAAGATAGATGTCACTTTCATGAAAGTAACCTGGATTTATTTTATGTCCTTGGAAAGTATTTTGCTTGGAACTTTAGATAAGTTCAAACTTATTGTTATGATCCAAGAGATATCAATCAAGAATAAGGAGCATCAATCACAAAATGAAAATAGTTTCATTTATGCTCTCATGTCAACTTATGAAGATCTATTTTGCTTTGAAGGGATTTTTGTATCTCAAAGGTGGCTTAAGGCAATGCTAGTTGAGTGTGATGCCTTAAAAGATAGCAAAATATGTTTTCCTTGTAAGCTTACATTAGTTATGAAGTCAAGGAAATGTAAATATCTTCATAATGTAAGATCTTTTGGTTTCAATAAGATCATGAATGATGTGTTCATTCATAAAGATGAAAATTGTATGTTTTCATTCCTAAAGGCAAGTTGTAAACTTCTTATGAGAATAAGTGAAGCATCCAAAGTGGACACTTATATCCATAAGCAAGTAGTTAGCCTTATTGAGATGGAGATACCTTTTGATTTCAATATTGGAAAAATCATGTCAAGTTGTGGTGATTTTTGGACTTATGTTTCTAGCATAAGTAATCTTGATAATCATAGGAAGTGCATATTGAATGGTCGTACTTGTTGTGATCATTATGAGACATGGAGGTCTCGGATTTCCATCAAGAAGGAGCATCATGAAGAGGATCTTAAGGAGTCATCTCAAGGTTCAAGTGTGCCAAGGATTGAGGAGGAGAGACCTTCTCAAGTTGTGATTCCAAAAAGTAACTCAAGAAACATGGTTGAACCCATGTGGCTCACATTTCAAGGGAAAGAGGAGCATATCTCATGTGAAGGAGCAAGCCTCAAGGTCAAGCATCTACATGAAAATTGGAAGGAATTAATTTTGGAGGTGTTAGGATGGTGCAAAGCTCTCAAGCTCATCAGAGATGTCAAAAGACCAATTCAGCCCATGGAGTCAAGTTCAAGATCATCATGTTTTCCATCAAGCTAGATTTACCAAGCTAGATTTTTGAGGAGTGTGAAAAATGCAAAAATAAGCTTGGTAGAGGCCAAAAATCTTGTATATAGATAAACACACATGTGTGGAGCCTGTTCCCACGTGTGAAAAGTGTACTTGTCATGTACCATAATCATATAGATTGTACATATGATTTAATTCAAGTTCTAGTGGCTAAAAAGGCCAAAAACTAGTTCTCTAGATATATGACACATGGCATCCATCTATTGATTGCATGAGCCAAATATTTTGGTTAGGTGTCATATCCCATGTGTAGAGGACAGCTCACACATGTGAAATAAGCTGAAGTAGGCAAATTTTGAATTCTAGAAGATTTCCAAGTAGATCTCCATATAGAAGGAAAATGGACCAAAAGTGCTCAAAATAGAAGGTTTTGTCCAAGTGTCAATTTTGCATGATGAATCATCATATGACTAAGCACCTTCACACATGTGGGATCAGAGGGATGATTAGTACCACGAGCTCCCACTTATTGTATATATAGAGCCACATTTGGCCATAATCATTGTGAGACACCAATCTTGGTTTTGGAAGCAATTTTGAGTGATTCTCTCCATTTGTCTACATTTGTTTTGATTGTTTTGAGGTTTTATCAATGTGTACTTGATTTTCAGGTTGGAGTCCATACTCAGACAGTTTTTCACACATGTGAAACCATAAAGTACACTTACCTTCAATTAATGATTGTTCTTGTTAGGATTTTGTGTCTAGAATTGATCTAGATTGATCTTAATCTGAAGTAGATTGATAGATCAAGTAATCTGACAACCAATCCCTCTTGAGGATCAGATTAGGATCCACACTTGGTCCTTTTTGTACTTTTTCCACAAATTCCTCTTACAGTACTAGGAACTTCCTTCTTCCTAGTTTCTAGAGGCACATGCACAAAGCATACACAGCCAAAAATCCTAAGATGATCTACCTTAGGCTTTTTCTTATACAACATCTCAAATGGTGTCTTTCCTCCTATTGCAAGATTTGAAAGCCTATTACAAAGATAGTTTGCACATGCAACTGCCTCTCCCCAAAATTCTTTAGGCAGAGAAGCTTCTAGCCTAATGGCTTTTGCACATTCATACAAAGTTCTATTTTTTTCTCTCAGAAACTCCATTTTTTTGAGGAGTATATGAACAAGAAAACTCTCTTTGAATACCCTCTTTCTCACAAAAGTCTTTAAACTTATTAGAAGTGTATTCTCCTCCACTATCAATTCTCAGAGCTTTTAACTTGAAAGGAAATTGTTTTTCTACATAAGCTTTGAAAGTATGAAAAACATCATAGACCATGGCTTTTGAAGACAACATATAGATCCAAGAATATCTTGTATAACCATCTACAAAAGAGACAAAGAGTTGGCTCCTCCTTTGCCCTTAGTTGATGAGAAATGAACATCAGAGTGTACAAGTTCAAATGGTTGCTTTTTTTTGATACTTGATCATCTGTGTGATTTTGCTAGCACACAAGCTTCACAAGGTAGAAGCTCCTTTGACAGTGTCTTTGGTAGACCAATAGCTTTTCCTTCTTTGACCATAGATTGCATGGCTTTGAAATTGGGATGACCTAATCTCTTGTGCCACAGATCCTCCTGTAGAACCTTGGTCTCATAAGCAATATCTGAGATGTTAGCACTCTCCCTAGAATCTAGTTTGTACAACTTACAAATTCTAGATCCTCTAGCAATAACTTTATTTTCTGTTGAGATTATACACTTGTCAACTTGAAACTTGACATCCAATCCGCTATCAAACAACTATCCTACAATAATGAGATTCTTGGTCAATCTAGGTACATACAGTACATCATGTAAGCAAAAAGATTATGATGATGATGCATGCAATGGAACATGAATTTTAGTGGAAATCACCATGGACATGGCTCCAAACTCAAGATAGGAAGATAATATGTTAATAATCTTCACACTTTCTGGCATATTTAGACTGATTCAATTGCATTTCACCCTTTGTTCAATTTCTTTTGATCTCTAGCCCAAGGCATTTTATTGCTTCTCCAAGATCTATGATTTTGTAATTTTCAAAAATCTGACTGTTCGTGTCTTTGATCAAGATCAAGGAATTTCCTATCATTAGAGAATCATCCACGAAGATAGTCAGTATCACAAAATCTTTTCCTACTCTTTTTATGTAGAGATCATAGTCTGGTTTTGTAGGAATGAAGTCTAGAGACTTCAGAAGACTATCGAGCTTCTTATACCAAGCTCGTGATGCATGTTTTAGACCATAGATGCATCTCTGCAACCGACAGACATATTGTCGATTGTCGGGGTCTTTAAATCCTTCAGGCTTCTTCATGAAAATTTTCTCCTCTAGATCTCTATGGAGAAAGGTTGTTTTTACATCAATCTGGTGAATTTCTAGATTGTGTTGTGTGGCGTATGCAAGGAGTAGTCGTATGCTTGTCATCTTGACCATCGGTAAATATTTGTCAAAATAATCAACACCATATCTCTACGTGTAGCCCTTCACGACAAGTCTTGCTTTGTAGCGGCCAACGGTGCCATCTGAATTCATCTTCTTCTTGTACACCCACTTGCAGTCGACTGTTTTTCTATTTTCTGGCAGTGGCTTTAGTGTCCATGCCTCATTTCGCTTCATCGACTCGATCTCCTCTGACATTGCCTGCTTCCAAAATTCTCCCTCTAGGCTCTAGATAGCTTCTTGATATGTTGTTGGCTCTTTAGTGAAACTACAATACTAACTATGTGTCTTCGCTCCACTGAAGATTGTTAGAGTAGCGGTCTGAAGTTCTTCTTTGTCTTGTTGACCTTCTAAGTTCGTTTCGTCGCTGCTCGAACGTTTCTTGTTCGTGGGTTTGATGTTCTGCTTCCTGCTGCTCTGGGTGGCTCTGCATCCTGATTTGATGTCTGTCCTCGATCTCCCTCTTGAATAGGTAGCAGTGTGAAAATCTCATGGCCTCTTTCATCTTTTAGTCTAGAGAATGTGGACTCATTGAATTTTTTCGGAATGTGTTTGTGTGTTGCACATCCAAACACACATGTGTAGATCAGGTTTGCTACCTATCCACACTTCGTACAGCATCTTATCTTCCAGCATTGTCGTTGTAGATCTGTTCTGCAGATGTATTGCTGCTGCTATTGCCTCGTCCCAGAATTGACTTGGCAATCGAACCTGTGCCATCATGCATCTGGCTCCTTCGACCAGTGTTATGTTTCTTCTCTCTATGACACCATTGTATTCTGGTGTGTATGCAGGAGTGAACTAGTGTTCTATCCCTTGTTCTTCGTAGAATTTTGAAAATTATTTGCTTTTACATTCATCTCCATTGTCAGATCTAAAAATCCGTATCTTCTTTGAGGTGTGCCACGAACTTCTTGAAGGCATCAAACACTTCAAATTTCTTCTTTAGGAGTAGATCGTGGTCATCCGGCTGGAATCATCTATGAACATCAGAAAATACCTCGAACCTGAGAGTGAATCCATATTCATCATTTCACAGACATCAGAGTGGACGAGCTCAAAAACTTCTTTGGCTCTTCTTCCCTCATGCATGAATGGATTTTGATGTTGCTTGTCTTTTTGACAGGCTTCACAGAACTCAGTTTCGGACCTTGATATCTTGAGACCTGTGACTATGTCTTTCTTGCACATGTCATACAAGCTCCGCATGTTCAGATGATACATTCTCCTATGCCAGAGCTGGTCTTCATTTTCTGAGGCATTTAATATGATATCAGAGACATCATGTCTGCTTCCATCACCTAAATCACTGCTCTGTTATTTTTGAGTTCTCCAAAGTCGATCAAGATCTTCTTGTTGCAGGTGATGTGTGATGTTGCTCCTGAATCAATAACTACATATCATAGTCATGTTCAGTGTAGCTCGTTGAAGCTTCATCGAGTATTGTGAAGGTTTCGTCACCTCTGTCTGCATCCTTGGATGACTCTGCAACATTAGCTTTCTCAGCTTTGTTCTTTCTTTTTGGGTTGAATCTACAATTGTATGTAGAGTGCCCCTTCTTCTTGCAGTGCATGCAAGGTATGTTGGATTGAACTATCATTTGTTGGCCGTATGGCCCGGTTTATGACAGTGATCACAAGAAGAAGATTGTTGATTTGAGGACTTTGTCTTATCGAATCTTGGCTTGTTCTTGTTCTTCTTCTTTCCTTTTGTGAAGAGGGCCTTCTCTTGGTCATTGTTTTTCCTCCCCTTCGTCCCTCATCAGTCTCTCATCAGGAACAAGACTGACTGCTTTGTCGACTGTCATATCTGGTAGACTCGATATGAGCATTCTCCAAGGCTGATAGGACGTCAGTAGATATTTCATGAAGTACATCAGTTGTTGTGGTGCTAGGACCTAGTGCTCCTGTCCTGATGTAGCGAGTTGAGCGAAAATCATTTTGATCTTCTCAACGTGCTGATATAACTGGTTGCCATCCCATTACATGGATTGCAGCTAATTGTGAAAGTGCATGACTGAAGCTGCAGTCCTCACTTCATACTTCTGTTTCAATCTTTCCCACGCTGCATGGCTGCTTTTGTAGTCTTCAATCTGCATGAGTAGATCATTGTTTATGGACGAAACAATGATCGTCATTGCACGCTCATCTTTTTTTATCCATTCAGCTCTCCTCAGGTCTCCCTCTAGAGGCTGCATCTCTGAGAGTTTAGTCACCAACCAAATGCCTTTGCCCTTCAGAAGCGTTTTGATTTTGAATTTCCAGATTTTGTAATTTGCGCCATCAAGACTGATTGCTACTGTTGTCTGGATTGTTGTAGCCATATTATGATGTCTAGAAAATCATTGCTTAAATGTCAGTAGTGACAACCTGTGCGCTTTGATACCATGTTGAGAAACTGTCTTTTTCGTTTCATTGTCGCGAACAACTTTGTTTCTTTGAATTTTTTCTTGCACGGAAGCCTCACAGGAACCTAGACACGCGACTACACATCACATAACAGATTCTATTCTAGCAGTCAAGATAGCGTAAAACAAGGAGATGCACAAAAATAGAGCAATCAATTATCACTTTGATTTTTAGAGTGAGATGGTCAATGTCTCGCTCGTTGGCGGCCTGACGCTCTGCTCTTTCCGATGTGCTCGTTGGCAAACTTTCATGCACAACTCTTTTTGTTTCTAGTCTTTTTCTTTTCTACTCTACTCTTGCACATTCTCTGTATATTACAGTCTACGTTATGATCCATTGTGTGGAGTTTACAAGATAGCTAAACAAAGAATTACAAGACTAGTTAATGCTAATCAACTATTCAGTTACTCTCCGTCATTGCTACTCATCTCAGCTAGGCATGAAGTCTATGACTCCAAGCCCGTTGAGCTGCCAACTGGCAGCGCAAAAGATTCTCTTTCATTTCTTCCGTTTTTTTTCGTTCTTTTCATTCCTTTTGTGTCTTTTTGTTTTGCGTCCCTTTGCGGTTCTTGCGGTCCTAGAGGTATGTTCGTGAATCGTTCGTCCTTCGTTTGTCCCTTAAGCACGCTGACTTTCACGAATTGTTTGACATTCGAGTCAAGGTTCGTTAACTTTCACGTTGCAATAAAGTTGCAGGAGTTCACCATTTCTGACAAGATTTTATTCCACGTCAAGGCCTGTTGGTGACTAATGAGCTTGAGAGGACCCAAACAGTCTAATTGAGACATATGGAGTAGTGCATGTACACGTGACTGGTATAGACAGGAGGTATGCATGAAGAGTTGTGATCTATTTATAGTTGCTTGCATGGGGATTGCATGGGTTCATGCACAGGATCCTACTCTATATATTGAGGTAGTGATTATTCCGTCGACGACTTGGTCTAGGTTACTTGTTGAGCTCTTCATTTCTTGCTATCACATGGCATCGCTTGGGAGCTAATCTAGGAGGTTTCTCCAGGAGGGATCTAGGATTGGTAGGTGGTTTCTGTCTCTCTTGTTGTGTTTTCCTATCCTCATCTTACGGGTTTTTCCCTAGTGGTCTTTACAGTACCCCAGCTTGAGATACTCCTCCAACATCTTTCTGACTTTCTCTTCCTCATTTAGGCTCATCCTATAAGGAGGCGTACATACCGGACTTGCCCTTCAAGCAAGCTCAATACGATGATCAATGTTTTGACTAGGCGGCAAACCCTCTGGCATATTACTAATTAGCACGTGTTTAAACTGAGCGTGGATGGACTTCTCCAACTCACTTGTTGGGTCACATCTAGGCTATAATGAAAATACATCTGCACTAGGGGATGCAAAAGTAAATGAAGCTTCTTGTGGTTATTAGTGAGTGTGCTTATCTAATTATTATCAGCATAAAAATCAAAATTGGAATCAACATTCACATAACACAACTACAAATATTGAATCTCCATTCTTTTTACTTGCACACGGTAACAAGATGACCCTCAACAGATGGTCTCTCCCCCTTGAAGACATGAGACATACCCTCATGCCCAAACTTATACACATGTGACTTAAAATCTATAGCGGGCTGCTTACTTGCATGCCACCGCTTACCAAGTACAATATCAAACTTAGCTAGTTTAGTAATTTCAAAATATAACTTCTCGGTATACGTCTGAATAGACAAAGATGCCCGAGAGATTCCTTCATCCCAAACCTTTGTTCCCTTACCATCGGACATCTCAACAGTATATCGGTAATCAGATGGAACAGTAGCCAAGTGAAACTTTTATCAAACTTATTCTCAGCTACTCAGAGACAATTTAGAGTGCAGAGTTTCTATCCGTTATTATTTTGCGCTCTTTAGCATCTGTTTTTGTTTTTCTGAATCATTACTATCTTCTTATTGCATTTAGTATATGTCAAAATGCATGCATCTATATTGATTTCAAAGTTGGTTCCTAAAGATTGAACGTGATTTTCATCACTACTGCTTTGTTTGATTTTTGATAGGCATAGTCATGCATTGGAAATAAGAAGTTTATGCATTACATTATCTATCTTATTTCCGACATGGTATTAGAGCATTCTATCATGGTATCAAAGCATTGATTCTTCTTCAGGGCCTAATACTATTTTGATATCAGAGCGAAAGCTCCAATACTTGATATCTTTCGCGATATCAAATTGACATCATATTCTTCAATTCCTTTCATTATTTCAGTATCAGAGAATTGATTTTCTGTTGTTGGCATTACTACATCTTAGTGTCATCGATACAATCGACGGACTAAGTTCTTGATGGATTCTCAAAGTAAAGCTGGTCTTATTGCAGACAAGCTGAATGGATCCAATTATCATTTGGGAAAATTTAAGATGAAGATCTTGCTAATCAGCAATGAGTTATGGGATGTTGTTACAGGTACAAAAGTAAAACCTGAAGATGACGCAAAAGAGTCAAAGTGAAAATCGAAGGATGGTAAAGCTTTCGCGCTTATTATCCTCAATATATCATATACACAGATTAGATACATAGCTGAAGCTAAAACATCAAAAGACGTTTGGGACTGTTGACAGATCCTCTGATCCAGAGGACCTGTTGGTTTTCTAAAATTGATTCTTTCTTACTTCTGCCTATCAGCAGAGATGGTGGGTTCTTCTTGAGATTGTCATTCTTGTTTAAAACCCAAGATCAGGCATAAGGGAACAGATTGACGTTGTAGTATAGATTTTGTCCTGCTTGTCAGAGGACTACTCAGGGTCGTCTCTCTTAAACGCACTTACATTCATACATAGATGCAAGCGAAGAACACTCATTCACAGATCAGAGTGCAGCCCAAATGAACATTCAGCAAATTCTACAGCTATCTACTCTTAAAAAGAAGTGAATCAGAGCCTAAACTTTACGAAACTGAGCTACACTTGCATGAACTAATCTACAGCATGTTAGAAGTCCAAGAATCAAGAAACCAACTAGTCTATTGATTCTTGGACATCCCAAGAACATCAAGAACTGGACTGTAAGAGATATGCAAGAACTACACCACAGATCCAGCCTATTTAGTTTACCTGAATGCTGGTTCCTACATTAATCCACAAACAAGAAAAGAAGCTAATCCACTCTACGAAAGCAGCAAATGAAATCCACTCTACAGTCCACAACCACACACAAAAGAGGGAAGGGCAAGATCATAAATGCATCACTCAAGAAACAAGCATGATCAAGGAGCTCAATGGATGCACCAAACTCATGAAGGCTCTTCTCATTTCAGCATGGAGTTGATACAATTCACAAAAAGCTCCTCTACCCAAAGAGGGAGTCTCTTAAATAAGCAAGCGAGATCCTTAGGTGGCATCCTAGTGGAATTTCCACATTTCACAAATTACAAGTGGAATAATGCTCTCCACTAGAGGTCACCATCAAAAGGTGGCTCACTCTACTTTATTTAAGAGGGGTCTACTTTCATTTATTACATTTGCTTACAAATACTAGTTCCTAAATGGTCATTCCATCTTTCGGGATTCACCACGAGGCTTACACAGTTCTTACTTGTCATTACTAACTAGTATTCCTCGACTCTCATACTCGGCTCTCATTAGTCTCGTCTTCTCAAAGATCTCCTCGGTCTAAGATGAGAGGTGCTCTTGAGTTGCTCTGTCCAAGTATCTTGGGGATTCGTCAGAATCAGCCAACATCATCCCACCCCTAATGTGTTGCAAGACCCACTGCAACTCATATTGGACGATGTCGTTCCGCTTTGCATTGGCATATTCGATCGTCACTTGGAAAAGCATAGATCCTCATTCGCTTACATAAAAGCAAGTGCTTATTGTCGCCAGTCTTTATCACAAAAACTGTTTTTCATGAATTGTCGCAGTTTAACCAGAATGTCTTATTGCTATAGGTGATTGACATTCTCAAAATTGGAGAGCTCTCAGCAGCTTCACAACTTGCATGCTCGAGTGCTTTCCTCGTGTCTCTTTCTTATCACTTGTATCTACCATTGACGGTTTCATCTTCGGTTTCTTGGCAGATTCTATCTTCTGGGAGGTCTGTATCATCCATTTGCCTCTAGGTGTTTCCGTGGTTCTTCTCTCAGTCAAATTTCCAGTCTCAAGGAAAAATTTTGATCTGCAAGTTGCACAAACTTTGATTATCAGTCTCAAGGGGATAGATTCATCAAAAATTGGTGGTAGGAATAGTTTTGGATGGACGGTTTGGTAATGGTAAGGAAACATGATGAAGGTTGGTGGTAGGGTGAAGGAATTGATAGTTCTATAGTTGCAGCCTTGGACCCTTGCAATGTCGAGCTTTGACCACCACTTGCTGGATGAGGAGCTCACTTTATTTTGCAGGTTCACGGATGTCTTCATCTTTCATTTTCTGCAGCTCTTTCTTTTGATCCATTACTTTTGGATCTCTTTGGGCTTCATAAGAGGGGATTTAACTATCATTACTCCAGAGAGTTTCTTTTGATCAAGATTGATCTGACTCATCTATTGCTTAAGTTTTGTCCTTTCCTCCTTCCTGGATCTTTCTCTTTATTTCTTCTAGCTGCTTCGCCTGCTTCTGTAGATCTTTTTTGGCTGAACAACCAATATAGGTGGTAGTTGGTCTCCCCAAGACACTTGCAATGATCTATCAGCTGCTTCAGTAAGACTATAAAAAACTGGAAATTTCTCAGAAGAACAATAAACTGATGATAAACAAACTGATGGAAGGAAGGGTGGTGGTGACAACGGTAGATGGTGTGGACGATAGACATGAGAATGGGCGCAGAAGTATGGCAAGAGGTTGGTTGAAGAAGGAGACTGATTTTTCAATGTTTGTGTTTTCCTTTCTGAAGGATCCTCGTCGTGACTAGAATACTTCTTCTGATTGAGTCTCTTCGGATTATCCATCTGTCTTCTTTAGCCTTGTCTTTTCATATTTGACGTGACCTTCGCTATCGATCTTGCTGATGTTGTTGCAGGAAGCGTAACTGCTCTAGTGGATCCAAGCAGATCCACTCTCTCTCTCTCCCCCCCTCCCAAATTTGTTGGTGGAGATGTTGTTGCTGGTAATTGTTCATGCTCAGGATTGGATCGGTGTGTGGAACACGTAGTTGAAACTCGTTGAACATGCAACTGGACTAAAGATTGAACAAATTTTAACTAAATTTGTTTCGATCTTGCTGTAGTTGACTCAAAAAATAAGATGGCAATGAGATGCAGGAATCAACTCTAATTTGACATGTACTTCTCATCTTTCTCAAAAATTCTAAACTGCTATACAAGGTAATCTGAAGATGGATAGATGAATGAAAATGTGTTCGTGAGATGCTCTACAAAAGACTCTCATGTAGTCGCTATTTCTCATGCAAAAATCAATCACACACTAGGAGGCGTTTGAAACGCTCATCTCATACATGTTCATCCTTTGCCATCTTGATGTTACTCAATTTGACAAAAGGACTCTCTATCAAGCGAAAGGGCTTAAAATGCTTGATAAAGGACTCTTTCAAAATTGACCAGTTTGTCTTTTTGTCACGATTAAGGTTGAAAAACCAATCACGTGCTTTAGCGATCACGGTCATAAAAAATAGTTGGACCATAGCATCGGGAGATGTTTTGCCACACACATCACATGCATTCTCAAAGATTTGCAGAAATCTTTGAGGGTCCGAACTACCATCAAACTTTGGTAGATCTAGCTTGGGTGTAAGTCTTTCAAAATGAGCTCCGTGGGTAGCAGGAACTCGATTAGGGTTGGTTCTGACCTGTGAGGGCTTAGTACTAGAAAAATGGGGTCATGCGTGTGAAGACTAAGCTCTATCAGGTTCTTGTCCCTCAAACGAGTTTGTGGATGGGCATTTTTCAAAGGATTGTCGTAAAAGTTGTGAGCATGCACATTTTCCATATGAGAGAGAGAGAGAGAGAGAGAGAGAGAGAGAGAGAGAGAGAGAGAGAGAGAGAGAGAGAGAGAGAGAGAGAGAGAGAGAGAGAGAGAGAGAGAGAGAGAGAGAGAGAGAGAGAGAGAGAGAGAGAGAGAGAGAGAGAGAGAGAGAGAGAGAGAGAGAGAGAGAGAGAGAGAGAGAGAGAGAGAGAGAGAGAGAGAGAGAGAGAGAGATGTAACTGAAAAGTAAAAATACAGTACAAAAGCACCATAAATCAAAACTTATTCATAAGAAAACAAGATAAATATGTAGGTGAAAAGTAAAATAGAATACAAAAACACCGTAAAGCAAAACTTATTTCAAGACATCCTGTTGGTACCTGCCACCATCCCACAACACAAAGCCATGCGAGTTAGTATGTGAGAAAGATAGGAACGTTGAACGTTAGTTGCTATCCATGTATAAAACGAGCTTTACTACTTAACAACATGATTATTAGTGAAAAAATCATAGTCCAAGTCTTCTCATTCAAGTAAGAGTTTTAACGAAAGGCCAAACCGTCTTTTTACTATATTAGTGCTAGTGCCATACTGATCAATGTTGCGGTATTGGTCCATATCAATCAGTTAATTGTATTATAAAGCATGCAAAAGAAAGGTTAACCGTACATAAGAATTGCCTAGCAAATAGGATGAGTGAGGACACACACGCAAAGGTATCAAGGCAAATCCATGCCATACTAATCCTTACAACTGTTAATAGTAACAAGTCATCGTGCACTGGTGTAAAGACCCTTGAGCATATCCATGCTTTCCAAGACTACTCAAGCTCAAATTCTACTTTTAAACAGAATTTAACTTAGATGGACAATTATGACAATTCATAAACTACTTGAGGTGAGTGTTAGAATAGTATCATTAGCCAATCGGTGTTAGGGCAAATCCATGTCATGCTAACCCTTGAGATTGTTAAGACTCTTGCGCAAATCCATGCGTTTCAAGAGTATCCGAGCCAAAAAAACACGTGAAGCAAATGAAGCAATATACGTATGTAATAGAGCCCATGAGAGAGAGAGAGAGAGAGAGAGAGAGAGAGAGAGAGAGAGAGAGAGAGAGAGAGAGAGAGAGAGAGAGAGAGAGAGAGAGAGAGAGAGAGAGAGAGAGAGAGAGAGAGAGAGAGAGAGAGAGAGAGAGAGAGAGAGAGAGAACCCACTAACCGTACCCACAGCTAGCAAAGTCTCTCAGGGGGCAATTAGCACCCCTGAGATGGAGTGCTAACTGCCCACCAGAAGAAATTTAGCATTTTTTGGTAAAGTAAACTTGAGTCTTGGGAACAAATTGTGTAGGAAAAGATTGTTTATAATCTCATATAATCTTCCTTTCATAAAGCCATTACGTTGAAAAGCAAAAACGTGTTGTTGACCTCATCCATAAAGGTATCTTGTTCGTTACAATAGTACATGGCAGCAATAATTTGAACGACAATAACTTTATACGAGTTCATAATCGGCCTATTGGCAGTCAAGTGTATATATTGAAAAAACGAAAAGGGAAGTTCTCTTCACTTGTCAAATTTTTTCATATGAAACCTACCCGGTAGAGAATCAAAGGTAGTCATAATCATTCAAAAAATTGATCGTATTATCAGAAGCGTCGTCATTTTCTATGGTGAGGTACTCCAAGGATAGATCCATAAGGCATTATCATCGACACGAGGTTGCTCTTTGTCCATAAATAAAAGAGCATCTGTGGTGTTTATGAAACAAATATCATCAATATAACGGATGGTATGCTTAAAGGCACGTAGGTCGTTTAAGGAGGCGTTCTATCTCTCGTATGTTTTCAGCATCACCGAGGTGTAATAGGATTTTGGCAGAAGAATCTTTGGCAGCTCTGGCGGGCTTATGTAGCCATAGAAAGAAAGCATTCATTTGGTTTTGGAGAGAAGCACCAGGAAAGAACTTGCCTAGGTTGTTCATCATATACCAAATGGCGTGGTCAAACTAGATAATGGATGAATTGTTTTTGCATTTATCACCACATCTACATTTAAAGAATGGTCGCTTCCAGTTCCAGATTCTTGCTTGGTGAAGGTTCATCCTATTAAAGCCAGTCTCAAAGTGTCCTCTAAGCCCAGGTTTGTTCAGAAGGGCAACGAGTAGGCTCAAATTTGTTCATGCAAATAATAGTATCAAAGGCTACAGGAGCTTCAAGAGAAGGATTTTGCGTAAAGCAGCGGACTTACAAACTTCTATTTCTTTTTCAATAAGATGTGACATCAAGATAAAAGGTTGATAGGCACAGGGGCAAGAAAATTGACAGTAGGTAGGCTCCAAAGCTTATAGGCGATAAAGGCAGATTTGAACTCAATAGTTCTGCTGGGTACAAAAGGGATCTGATAGTTTTTGGATTGGCAGAAGTCATATGAAGATTGATTACCAATATCACAAATATCTTGAGAAAACAATTCAAGCTGGGAGACACCGTCCTCATCTAGCTCATCTAAAAAGACCAAAGGGTGTCATGAAAGCGGTGCATCAGAGGAAGTATGTGGCACATCAATAGGGGAATTACCATTTTCATTCTCAAGGCACGCAAAGACTTTCCTAATATGTAGATTAAAAAAATCTTTCATCTTCTTCAAAACTTTCGACAAATTCATTGAGACGACCATACAGATCTTCTACCAGACTCAAAGTATCCTTCTTTTTAACAAACTCCAGATAGATCTTAACCCAGTTCAAAGTCCCCAACAGATCAGTCAAACATAAAACCTTATCTTCAGGTCTAGCAGAAGAACAAGTAGCCCTATCAGTGTCCATGATAAAAGAATGCATCATTACGGCCTTTTTCATACAACAAATAAGAGTCTGAATAAAATGGTTAGGTGGAGGTAAGGGCTCTCCATAACCCAAAAGAGCAGCATCTTGAAACCACCCTGTGGACTTAAACATGAAAACGGACCTTTGTTAGCTTATGAACCAGATAAAAGGTAAGAGTTTAGTACTTTTCCAACCAAGAAATAGTCGGAGTTACACCACAAGGATGCAGAGAGAGAGATACACAATTTCACATAGTTCCTCTTGACAAAGCAAGACCAAACCCTTTGAAGCCTTTATTCATAAACCAGCAAGGTACAATAAAGCTGAAAAGTAAAATACAGTACAGTAAAGCACCATATAGCATAACCACTCTCAAAACGTCCAGCAGCTGACACCTGCCACTATCCCACAACACAAAATCGCACGAGTTAGTATAGTGGGAAAGACAGGTGCCATAGCTGAATGTTAGTTGTTATCCGTGTCCAAAAGAAGTTATACTACTTATCAGCATAAATAGCATTATAAATCATAGTCCAGTCTTCCCAAACATATAGACAATTTTTTAGCGATAGGCCAAGCCCCTATGTTACCATATCAGGGCGAGTGCCATGCTGATGAGTTTTTGGGCATTGGTTCATTTTGTTTAAAGCATAAGTATGAATAGTTTTCACCGTATGTATTGCTTATCGCTAAAAGAAATGGTTTGAACACGTGTGTCGGTGTCAGAGCAAATCCATGCTATTCTAACCATGGTGACTTAAGAAACGTCATGCACTATTGTCCATACTCCTGAGCATATCCATGATTTCCAGTCGTATCTTAGCTAATCTGATATGATTATTGAAAGGGTAATAAATTTGTAAAAGCCATGGTTGAATAGTGTAGTTACGAATGAACTTACATTTATCGTAACTCCATATCCAACCCGTGGTTTTTTAAGACCTTGTATTGGATAGGCTTCATCTTATTGGTGAGGTTTCTGTGATTTTTACAAGGTATTAGGACAGATCCGTGCCATTCTAATCCTTTTGCAAGAACCGTTTATCTAACGCAAATCCATGCTGTCCAAGATAATTTGAAGAGAAACCTTGCTTCAGGACAACATGGTTGTCATTATACGTAGAGTAGTTACATTTTTTATGAAGTGATATAGTCTAACTGAGTAAAAACCAACTAAATTTTGTATCATCTCCAAGATTGGCTCTATGTTTGATGAAGGAACTCTTGCTCAAAGGTTTGGTGAGCATATCAGCAATACAAGATGATGTGTCGATGTGCTCCAAGTAGATTTCCCCTCCAATGAGCTTCTCTCTCACGAAGTGATGTGTGACTTCAATATGTTTGCTCCTTGCATGGAATATCAGGTTGTTGGCAAGGGCTTGGGCTGAAATGTTGTCACACATGATCATAGGTTGATCATCTTCCATGATTATCTTTAGCTTCACTAGCAACCTCTTGATCCAAAGCACTTCCTTTGTTGTTGTAGTGAGTGCCTTATACTCAGCTTCGCAAGATGAGAGCGATACAGTATCTTCCTTTTTGGAAAGCCAAGATATCAAGTTTCTTCCAAGATATATGACATAAGCACTTGTAGATTTTTGATCTACTCTATCACTTGCAAAATTCGAGTCAGAATAGCCAATTATAAAAAGATCTTCACTTTTATACAATAAACCATAATCAAAAGTTGAAGAAATGTATCTAAGCACTCTCTTGGCCATTTTCCAATGATAAATAGTAGGATTTTGTATAGGGCTCAACTTATGAACACTAAAACTTATGTCAGGTCTAGTTATTGTGAGCCAAATTAAGGAGCCTATAAGACTCCTAAAAAGAGTGATGTTCACAAAGGATCTTTCATCACCTTTGTTAGGGTATTTTACATTTTTCTCCATAGGAGTTTCTATACTCTTACAATCTAACATATTGAACTTTTTTTAAGATTGAAAGAGCATACTTGGATTGACATACAAAAGCTTTATCTTTAAGAAAGTCAATCTCTAATCATATAGAGGTCCATCAGGCAGGTGACAAGAAGTCTATCTGCAGATGTAAGATGGACGGTAACGACAATTGAGGCGCTGCACACTGCATATGAGAATTTCTAGGTGAAATTTTTTTTTGATACTGTTGTTGCAGCTGTCCATGCCAAGAGGGTGACCATCATGCCCAAGGATTTCAACATTGTGTTCAGGCTTCGGGACACATATGACAAGTTTGCTGAATACTTTAGACCTGCTCCCTCCTCTCCTCCAAAACAAGATTCAGAGAGGATAAAACGATTCTCAACCAACTTGGCTTGTTCTTCATATACAGAGCGGGAGCGTTTCAAAGAAGAGGAGGTCTCTCAACCCTCCATCTAAAGCGAGGGATTTTTCCAAGCCATCTCCTCTGAGTACTATTCTTTCTTCTAGGCATTCTCCTCCTAATTCTCCTCTTAAGTCTCCTTCTTCTCCTTCCACTTCATCTCTAACTTCTCCTGCTAAATCTTCCTCTCCTAACCAATCTCCACCTCCTAAATCTCCTCGTCCTCCTAAACCCGTAAATATTAGTTCCCCTCCTCCTGTTGTTGGAAGCGCTTTAGATGATTTTGTTAGTGTAAAGGTAGAATCAATTTTGAATGACAATTCTTTATGTGGTTTATTAGTGTTACTTCCGTCACCCCCTGCACTTGCCTTTGTAAATAGTTCTCAATATGTACAGTATGACCAATTGTTAAACATGTATCTCAAAGGTTTAGGTCCTCGATACAGTTTTAGGATGCCGAAGACCAATGCTGGTCTCCTCCTTTCTAGTTTAGATACTAGTGAATTAGAAAGTATGGATAAAATGCTAGGGGACAATGTAGGAGGTGGGCAATTCAGTACTGGATGGAGTTCTTCCAGACCCCATTGTTTATAGATGTTGCATTGTTTTCGCTTCAATTCATGGCAGCATTTGATTTTCCTGATTTCAAAAGTTTGCACGATGATATGCTCCAATACGTCAGACTGGGGACTCCGATTCTCGTACTGCCATACATAACAAAGTAAGTGTCTATTTTTCAGATTTTATTTTATTGAATTTTTCATATGAATTTTGATTTCACATTGATTCTCATAAATTTCTTGTTTTTTGATTTCAGTGATCATTGGAGCTTACTTCAACAAGGGCAAGCGTCGATTGTAGTGATCACTGGAGTTCAAGTGACTGAAGATCTCCCCAATGGAGATAGTGCATTTCTTGCAGGAGACAATGAATCTTGCTATCAAAAACTCATATTATCCAGTTGCAATTACATTGTGTTTTGCACCATGGAAATGGAGATCATAGAAATGAAAGAGCCTCATAGAAAAAGTGGTTCATATATTTTCAAAAGTGATGTATACAAAAAATTGTATTACATAATACAAAATTCCATAGTTCATAATCTATGGATCTTCAATTTCGATGGATGTTCCAATGTCTTTGCATTTTATATGCTGCCTTACTCTTACCTGCACAAGAGAAATTATTTTAGTTATATATTTTATGAAACTGATTCACTTAGAAATAGAAAAAAAGGAATATTTTTATACATAACGTACCTTTACACCATTCAATCGAAATTGATAGTACTGAGGTAGATCGAATTGCAACATGTCTAGTTTTGATCGAATGTGATTGAGACACCAATCTTCCTCGACCTCAACCATTGCATGAATGTTGTCATTTCTTTTTACTGTTATTTGAAGTTGCTCTTGAGGGTTTATACCAAAATCTTGATCAAGTGGCTTCCAAACATTTTTGCATTTTATCTACCTTCTATAATACAGCAGCAAAGTGAGCATTTGTTTTTTGATGTGATATCTAAATGTCATGGATGAGTAATGTGGTGGCATGGTTTCGACATTTATTTAAGTTTTTGGCTTTGTACTGCTAAATTTGAAGCCTTTTCTCTTTTATCACAATGTATAGGATATTGATAAGTTGTATTCAGTGTTTCATGAATCAAATATGCTTTATGGCACTAAGGCCCTCTTAGCAACAATGCTATTCCGTTAGTAAAGGTAGGCTTCAGTGTTTATTTGCCTTTCAATTAAGGCAAAAAAGATCTTTAACAGAAGATCTTTTTTTGTAAGGCTGTCACTTCATATTGGAATTTAATGAGAGCTTACAATACATTGTTTAGAGCCCTACCCAATTGCTTGTTTATTTTACAAGGGCACCTCCTCTTTCTTAAAGGAAGGCAAGCATTCCTTATCAAGAGTGCTCGATTAGGTCTTTTGAGGTCACAACTGGCTATTTGCTTATTCTAATCGGACCTCTCTCACAGTTAGCCATCGATCCTTCCACGCAGAGTTTTACATTTCTTGTAGCTTTATAAATTTATTTACAGTTTGTAAAAAAATTGTTCCGTTCTTGTTATGTGCAAACTGAAGGCCCTTTGTTATGTTAATAAAAATTCTGGTTTTCCGTAAGCGATATATGATCCATGCTTTTCCAAAATTCAGTTCTTTTTGTTTTTCTTTCTCTGATTTGGTTTTTTACAAGATCTTTATTCTCAATAATGGCCTATGCTGAGCCTATGATGCTGTCTAAAGAGCCTGGCAATTGCTGATTTTGTGGCACAACTATCTACTGGTTTCTACTCATAATACATGATTTATTGGTGTTGGTCACAAATCTTGCCGTTTACAGTGTTTACATGTTGAAATTCTAAGAATTACTATGATTGAAAGCTACTGATTTTCAATGTTCAATGAAGAGAAAGACTTGCTGGTGATGACCGAAATCAATTACTTCTTATGATGTTGCTTAAAGACCTTTCAAAATGTTGCAGAGCTAAACTTTCAAAGATGAACGAAGTTACCTACTACTGATTTTAAGCAAAGTGCTGAACTTTTTATGGAGCTGCATTGTTCCTGATTACTTCTTTAATGACATATACAATTGTTGAAGACAGATCTATCAAAGCATGTCCTGATTAGGGACTGCAGCCTGCTGACTCATGAACATTTAATTTTTCAACAGTGTGTTTGCTTGCGAGGTCGCTGCGCAATTGAGGAGGGAGACATGTGGTGGCATGGTTTCGACATTTATTTAAGTTTTTGGCTTTATACTGCTAAATTTGAAGCCTTTTCTCTTTTATCACAGTGTATAGGATATTGATAAGTTGTATTCAGTGTTTCATGAATCAAATATGCTTTATGGCACTAAGGCCCTCTTAGCAACAATGCTATTCCGTTAGTAAAGGTAGGCTTCAATGTTTATTTGCTTATTAATTAAGGCAAAAAAGATCTTTAACGGAAGACTTATTTTGTAAGGCTGTCACTTCATATTGGAATTTAACGAGAGCTTATCGACTTTTTCAAAGGCAACAATACATTGTTTAGAGCCCTACCAAATTGCTTGTTTATTTTACAAGGGCACCTCCTCTTTCTTATTAAAGGAAGGCAAACATTCCTTATCAAGAGTGCTCGGTTAGGTCTTTTGAGGGCACAACTGGCTATTTGCTTATTCTAATCGGACCTCTCTCACAGTCAGCCATCGATCCTTCCACGCAGCGAGGGCTGATTTGGATAGATCCACATCCACAATGCAGGTCAGATTTCAAGGCGGCTAACCAAGCCCACATAGATTCAGAGCAACTTTTTGCTTTTCTTAATCAAGAAGCCTTGACTGCTCTTGAAGGCTGGTTATTACACTTGTGGAAGGCCTATTTTCTCTGTCAATCTAATTTGAAGGCAAAACCACAAGTGCAGGCTGTCTTTCGTCTATCTACTCAGAAGATTCAAGGAAGACGAAGGCAGATCTGATTTATCTACTATTCTATCAGTATTTTCAGCCACCATAAAGAGTAGGATCTGGTTTTTGATTTTTGTTTTACATTTCTTGTAGCTTTATAAATTTATTTATAGTTTGTAAAAAAATTGTTCCGTTCTTGTTATGTGCAAACTGAAGGCCCTCTGTTATGTTAATAAAAATTCTGGTTTTCCGTAAGCAATATATGATCCATGCTTTTCCAGAATTTAGTTCTTTTTGTTTTTCTTTCTCTGATTGCTTTGTTTTGGTTTTTTACAAGATCTTTATTCTCAATAATGGCCTATGCTGAGCCTATGATGCTGTCTAAAGAGCCTGGCAATTGCTGATTTTGTGGCACAACTATCTTCTGGTTTCTACTCATAATACATGATTTATTGGTGTTGGTCACAAATCTTGGCGTTTACAGTGTTTACATGTTGAAATTCTGAGAATCACTATGATTGAAAGCTACTGATTTTCAATGTTCAATGAAGAGAAAGACTTGTTGGTGATGACCGAAATCAATTACTTCTTATGATGTTGCTTAAAGACCTCTCAAAATGTTGTAGAGCTAAACTTTCAAAGATGAACGAAGTTACCTACTACTGATTTTAAGCAAAGTGCTGAACTTTTTATGGAGCTGCATTGTTCTTGATTACTTCTTTAAAGACATATACAATTGTTGAAGACAGATCTATCAAAGCATGTCCTGATTAGGGACTGCAGCCTGCTGACTCATGAACATTTAATTTTTCAACAGTGTGTGTGCTTGCGAGGTCGCCGCGCAATTGAGGAGGGAGACATGTGGTGGCATGGTTTCGACATTTATGTAAGTTTTTGGCTTTATACTGCTAAATTTGAAGCCTTTTCTCTTTTATCACAGTGTATAGGATATTGATAAGTTGTATTCAGTGTTTCATGAATCAAATATGCTTTATGGCACTAAGGCCCTCTTAGCAACAATGCTATTCCGTTAGTAAAGGTAGGCTTCAATGTTTATTTGCTTATTAATTAAGGCAAAAAAGATCTTTAACGGAAGACCTATTTTGTAAGGCTGTCACTTCATATTGGAATTTAACGAGAGCTTACCCACTTTTTCAAAGGCAACAATACATTGTTTAGAGCCCTACCAAATTGCTTGTTTCAAGGAGGCTAACCAAGCCCACACAGATTTATGGCAGTTTGCAAACTTCACTTGTAGTTGTTTCTAAGACAGCATGGTACCTCCACACAGATCTATGGCGGCAGCCGACGACAGTTTTCAGATGGGTAGCACTCCATCTTCTTCAGCGCACCTCTACGCACACAAAACAGTCGATTTCCAGGGCAGGAGATGGCAGCGCACTTCCAAAACTCTACATGGTATCCAAACGACAGTCTGTAGACAGACAATAGCCATTGTCTAGTCAGCGACAGCCATCGTTCTTGCACTCCTTCACTAGTGGCGGTTTTCTATACCAGATTTCATCTCTTTCTATGGCAACACCAGTCAGTTAACAACCATCTACAATGCTCTTCAAAGGCAGTTTGGCAGCCTTTAATGCATCTTTAATGCTTCCTCAGCAAACGCTGACCAGTCAGCCAGTTTCAGGCAGATTTTCAGTGCAGCACTTCCGCTTGACAAAGCAGCCACCAGTGCATTGCTTCAATGCTTCTCTGTAGCAGTTTCGAATAGATCTCAAGCGGCAGGTTCTGTCAAGGAAGACTGTGATTGGCTTTTGGATACCTCATTCCACATGTCCAATGATCAGTAGTCTGTCTTGTGTAGCAGTAAGTGGGCTTCTTTCATTATTGCACGAGTCTCTCTCTGCATATGTGTTCCAAGTCTCTACATTTTTCATTTTTCATTCATTCACTGTTTTGTAGAGTAGTAGACAGGAGTAGAGTACTATTTGCTATGTCCCCTGTCTGTACCACAGAATGGAATATAGTTTGCTGTCACTGGCAGGCTTGAATCAATGCAGTGATTTGCCAGCTTTATGTATGCAGACTGTATTTTCTTGTACAAGGATCAGAAGAAGTGTGTGACAGACACTTTCTGCTTTTCAAGAATGTTACATTGTATTTCTGATTCTTGTTGAATGATTCACAGCACCTATACTTTGTGTTTATTTAGAATGATCCTCTGAATGTCATTGTGGTTCTGTTGAATGTTGGATTTTACACTCTGTAGATTTGTGATTAACATTGACCAAGTATTAATCGAACTATTCAGTGGATCAGGATTCCTTTTACAAGACTCTAGAGTAACAAGTTTATCTTGGCTGTTGAGGGACAAGATAGTTCATTTGTAAGTATTGTTAGAGCAATCATTTGGCCTTGTGAAATATGAGGTTTTGTCTAAGTTGAAACCTGGTTTATAGTGCACAGATCTTGTTCTCGGCCCTGTTTGTGATCTTAATACTGAGTTGATGGTTAGTTTCTCCAAGATACTGTTCTCCAGAAACTGGACTTCATGGTTGAACATTCTAAATTTGTTTTATGATGTTTCAAGTACTTTGTACAATTTCCTTGGCAGTACTGGCTGCCATTCATAAATGTCCTCTGGCTGCCATTCATAAATGTCCTCTGACAACCAGATTATTCTTCCATTTCACTGTACTTCACTGCGAAATCCTAATTTCCATCAATAATGACAGAATATTACTTTGATGTTTAGATTTCACTTTTATGAAATGCAGCACATAGAATGGCATAATTCAACATTTTCTTTGCAAGAAATAGTGGAAGTCTCAACATATACTCATCACAAGAAATGTAAAAATATCATTGGCAAACACGAACAACATTTTATAAAAGTATACAACCATCACAAAGGAGCAACCCTTTCAATGGTTTTATAGAGGAGTGCAAATTCGTCACAATATAAAATTATGAAAACCTTTAAAAAGAATGCAGATTTAGACAAGCCATGAGGCAATAGATATACAGAAATCTTTTTGTATAGTTCAATCTAAAGTAAAAAAAATTATTTGAAATACATCAAGTCCCTCAGCAATAAAAAGTAGAACAAAAAAGAAAAGGAAAAAAACAAACCTGAAATAATCCATGTTTTCAATGATTCCAAATTTTTGAAAAATAAAAGATAGGAGATTGGACTCAAAGTCAGACGTTGCTCCGAAAATAGGTAGGAAAACAAAAGTGAAAAAGACATAAAATTATTGAATATTGATTTCAAGTCCGGCAAGAGAGGCAAAGAGAATCGGTGGATTACAATTTTCTCAAAAAAAATAAAAGCCTTCTTCGTGCTTGGAAGCAATATCGGTTTCGAGTGCAAGGGATTAGTTGAGCACATGACAGTGGACCAGGCACTTGAAAACGATATTAAGAAGAAGAAATGAGAGAAATATGATTGAAAATTTAAACTGGGATAGGTTTGTTTATTAAAGAAAATTTGCATGTGTGGAATTTGATCGCAAGGACACATGGAGTTCAATCATTCGAACATGTGTGTTATTTGTACATGCATGCAATAATTGGATTCGATGATCCACACGTGGAATGACACATGTTGATTTACTATTGTTCCACATGTAAACGAACATTCATTTGGACAAATGTATCTCCAAAACAAGAGTCCTGTTGGAAAGAGGTGATAGCAATAACTACAAGTCGAAGGTAGTGAACAACTTATCGAGCGAAATGAACCTGCTTTCCTAATGCATGACTACGCCTATCAATATTGAACAAAACGTAATAACAGAAGTCACGTTTGATCTTGTAGCAAATAACTTTGAAATCGTCAGTACTACAGTGATTACGTAGCCAAATAGTAAAGCATTGAATTATCAAACAAAAGCAATATGAGATTTATCAACTACAAAATAATCACAGAGATGCATACATTCTGACATAATACTAAACACAATAAGGGATAGAGTGATTCAACATAAAAACAGATGACGATGAGCACAAGACAATTGCGGATAGAAATCGCGTGCTCTAAGCTATCTTTGTGTAACTGATAATCTCTGTCTGATTGCACTTCTGCTGATAAGCAGTAAGTGCTAATAGCAAAACTCCTAATGAACTCTAAAGAACTGAGCTAGAATGCTCAAGAGTGTTCAAGCTTGAAAGCTTGAGAGAGCTGCTACAATACATTGATTAAAAATACTTGATTGATTAAAATAATAGAACTGTGATCAGCTATAAATTTATACTAAGCAGCTAGGTCTTCTTGTAAGTTTACTTCCTAAACGGTTAGGGCAAGTCTGTAGGTTTAATTCAAGTGGAACAATAACTGTCTCTCATTCGATAAAGATTTTCAAATGATGTCCAATATGTTGGAGCCACCTATAAGCAAATCTTGAACACTTCTGGAGACTGTAGAAACACGAAGAGAACTACATAACTGGATGAAGATTAAAAGATCGATTAGTCGATAGTCAGGAGAATAATCCAACACTCCCCCTTAAAATGAATCCATGAATGCTTTGACCTTCAAACTTAGTTCTGCATTAAATTTCTTGTGTGCATCCAAGCTTATTGCTTTAGTAAAAATATATGTTGTTATATCTTGCGTTTGACAATATTGCAAGTTAACCTCTTGTCGAGAACTTTGCGGTTGACATAGTGATACTTAATTTCAATGTGCTTACTCCTAGAATGAAATCTAGGGTTGGCTGATAAAGCAATGGCACTTTGATTATCACAAAATGGAATTGTCGGAGCATATTGATTCAGACTGATATCTGAAAGTAAGTTTCTCAGCTATATTCCTTTGTAGTTTGAGAGTCCGTGATAAATAGGACCATTGTTGAGGAAGAATGTAAATTCAGAAGTGGATTTACGAGTGTCTACATCTCCTGCCCAACTTGCATCCAAATAACCACTGAGAACATTGAGTTTGTCGTTGTCGACTGCTCCATAACAAATGCAAAAGTCCATAGTAGCTCGAAGATATCTCATGACTCTGATAAGAGCCTTCCAATGTGTTAATATACTAGGATTGGTCATTAACTGACTTAAGGAACTGACTGCAAAAGCTATGTCTGGTCTGGTACAGATCATTGCATACATAAGAGATCCTATTATTGATGGAATGATAAAGATACTCACGCATCAGCTTCTTCTCTTCGATTGTTCGGGGACACTGGTCCTTTGACATCTTGAGTCTTGGATCCATTGGTGAAAGAGCTAATTGCAATTCATCAGATTATATCTAATTAAGACATTGTAAATGTATCTTTGTTGAGAAATATAAATCAACTTTCTGTTTTTTGTCTCTTTGAATTTGAATACCTAGATAGTAATGAACTTTGCCCAGATCAGTCATGTCGAATTCAGAAGATAACATTGTCTAAGCTTCTTTTATCAGATCGATATTGTTGCTAAAAAGTAATGTGTCGTCCACATACAAAGCGATAATGATAAAGGAATGTTGCATCAACTTGAAGTAGACATTATAATATGAAGAGCTTGGTATAAGAAAAATATTAATCCTTTGAAACTATGCTCGAGCAGATTGCTTCAAGCCATGAAGTGCTTTATGGAGTTTACACACATGATTGTGTTTACCTTTGATATTGTAACCTTCAAGTTGCACCCTATAAATGTCCTCTTCGATAACTTCATTAAGATATGATGTTTGTACATCCATTTGATGTATTTCCAAATTTGCTGTAGCATCAAATGACAATAGAAGTCTGATAGAAGAATGTTTAACTACTGGGCTGAAGGTCTCAGTGTAGTCAATGTTGTGTACCTAAGAGAATCCTCTGGCGACAAGTCGAACCTTTCTTCAATCGATACTTCCACCTATCTTGTACTTGATTTTGAACAACCATTTGCAATCAACTACATTTTTGCTAGCAGGTAATTCAACAATTGTCCATGTCTGGTTCTTGATAAGAGATGAATACTCTCCATCCATAGTTTCTTTCCAAAGATCGGAATCGGGCTAACTGAGTGCCTCTTCGACAGTCGTCGGCTCTTGAATGAGGTAAGTTGCAGACTCGTCTATATACCTGTTAGGTGGTTTGCTGACTCTTGACAATCTTCTTGGTGATAATCAAAATCGATCTTCATTATGTTGTAGTTGCTGAACTGCAACATCATCTTCTTCAGATTCGTTGTTAATAAGTTGTTCGTCGAGACGAGCTTGGACCTTCAATAGGAATACTCGACTTTTGAACTGGAAAGTTTGATATGTTGGGAGAGTCCGATAGTTCGGCTATATGAGCTTTGCCCTTACCTTTGAGGACGATATACTAATCTTCGATGAAGATGACATTCCAGCTAGTGAATATCTTCGACTCGACAGGATCAAACAACTTATAAGCTTTATTTGAAGTAGTGTATTAAACTGATGATTGATGCATGGAGAGAAACACACATCACTCACTATATGGTAATATTTTCTCAACTGTATCTCTTGTTTCAAAATTTTTTTCATTTATTTGAAGTGATTTTAATTATAAGATTTTAATATCAACAACCTATTTTGTACGCTCATGGACCTTGGTTTATAAAAACATACGGATCATTGGAGAAAAGTCGTTACAAGGCAAAGGCTACATAGTTCAAAAATTCATGACATGGCGGAGGAAAAGGACTTAGCAATGCATTGGTTGAGATTTTTCAATGGTTCTATCGAGGAATTTTGAGCAGACAGAGAATTAAAGACACCGAAAATGAAAGGTTGAGTTCGATAATCTCATCCTCCAACTCAACTAGAAGAGCAACTTGGATTTCATCCAATACAAACATAAAACATAGAGAATGACAAATGCTTAGACTTTGCGTTGGAAAAAGATGGGTACCTCGTCCAATGATTTCCAATGGAGTGGAAAACATCAATGCCCAACTGACAAACCCTGCTGATATTAGTATGGCAAACATTGATGATATTGCGTAGTACGGATCTCGAAATGACATTCACTTTTATGAATATTTTATAATATAATTTTTGTGAGTTAATTTTTTGTATTACTATGAATAGATGCTGATTTGACATATTTTTTTATTCATTTTCATTTATGATAAGGTGATCCATATATAAGACCTTGAGTTCTCATTTTCACGTGCAAACTTTCCTTGCTCTCTTGTAACGTCTATCTCTTTCAACTATCTATTAGTTTGTATTAGTGTGTATTTGATTTGTGCATTCATTATGGAGTCATGTAAGATGCAATTAGCAAATCTATTGGCCAGCACACCATTTGCTGATCAGATAGATTGCATATATAATATGCTTACATAACTTCACCACTCTTCGGGCTAATATTGACGAGTTTCGGTTTGTTAGTGCTTATGTGGCAGAGAATTTACTACCTTATGCAATCAAAATTTCAGATTCAGTAGTGACGTGGATTCCATTCAACTTCTTGACATATATATATGGAAAGGAGATAAGTCTTTTGCATCCCGACTTATGAGATTTGTGAGCCATTTGAGCATGGACCACTACATAGAGATCCTTCTAGAACAACAAATTAATTTCAATCTGAAAAATGTAGCAAAGAAATTTTTATTAGGTGAAATTTTGGTTGTATTTTTGCTTAATGAATTTTCCAGAAATATTGCTAACAATCAGAGGAGCCCAACATCAAAGTGGAGGAGCCGGGAGATGAGGTTGAAATAACCTCGCAGCAAGAAGCAGATATTGCCATGTAGATAGCACCAAGTGCATCAACATCCTCTAGACTAGTGGATGAGGATGATTATACCATGCTGCGTATATGATGTCTTGCTCCGGTGATCATTAATGGAAAAGAGTATCTATTTTTGAATGATTTGCAAAACATTCTCGGCTTGTGTGAGGATGAGATGCTTGCGGCACTGGCACGACTACAATAGGGTAGTGATACATTCGATCACACCGTGTCAGATGATACATTCCAGAAGCTAGTTGGCCAAGACCCAGATACTACCGAGGGCAAAGGTCCTCTACGAATTGAAAACACTACAAGCTCCACCGATTGAAAAAGTTCCATTTGTTAAATTAACATCTAGCAACTCTGAGATCAAATACAAAGGCAAGGAAATTGACCCTGCCACTACTTACATGATGAAGGATCTCAGGTACGTATATTATTTGAAAACAACTTGGTGCATCCGTTAATTATTAATTTTCCTTCGTCAATTTAGTTTTGATCTTAAATATGATGCAGTATGCGATGGAGATTGACGATTTTGCATCGAGGGAAGGCCGGACTCGTGGGGTCCAAGACACAACAACACCTGATGTATCCCTCGCTACATCGGGCTATTTCCAAAAGATTAAATTTTTTTGTTTCAGTAATAAATATGGTCCAAATGGGCAAACAGAGGTTTTGAAGTGCAAAGCACTATCAGAGCATATCTAGGATGTACATATCTCTTTGAATACGCCAAAGGTCTACTGTGTTTCAATGTATGCGAATTGTACGAATGCAATATTTCCTAGACTAGTAAAAAAATTGGTAATTCCCTATCAGAACCAAGTACATGTGCAGAAAAAAATTTGACACCACACTAAAGAAATTTGAAACTACAGTCAAAAGGGATTCCATGCCAGACGCGGTTTTGGGGCTTTTGATCTGATCAAAGGGCCCAAAATTGCGTCGTGGCGTGGAATTCTTATGTTCAAATATTTTCCAGTAAATTATCAATTCAGAGACTATTTTTTCAATTTTAATAAAAAACTGTGGAATTTGAATGGCAAAAATAAAATAGATTACAAAATTCAATACAAGTGTTTGAGAAAGATGTCAAAATTTGGTACAATTTAGTTTCTCTTGCCTCTCAATCTGCATGCTAAAATGAGATCCTTGGGCAATATTGTCACCCTTTTCTTATGGATTGCAAATAGGTTAGCATCACCAAGTAGTTGAGCGATGTACATCTCAGCAGCTTTTTTGATGGATAATACAGCCTCCGCCGTGACTCTAAAACCTACTCTAAATTTGTCAATGACTTCCTTTACCAACCGAATGAAGGGGGCTCTTGGTATAAGGAATGCAGTTGACTTTTGATATTGTCTAATCTCTTTTAACCACTTTGCAATTTGTGGCTTTTGTTGTCGCCTTGGTGGGGGTGGTTGCATCCTTTGAAGTTGCTTTCCTGCCCAAGGTGGTGGTGGGGTCCTTGCCCGTCTTCGATTCACTGGCGGCTCTAGGATTGCCGGATTGGGCTCTTGTGCTTTTGATTGATTACCCATCATGGGGATTGCCTGCTCCGGCTCTGCTGCTTGTGCTTGGTTAGCCGTTAATGTTTTTAAAGTCAGTGCTAGTCTTCTTGCCTTGCACTTGTTCCATGACCTCAGGTGTGGTTTTGTCGGATCCCACTAGCAAGGACATCATAGGTCTCATTATTGGGCCTTGAACATCCTCAAGGGACTGCAACGATGTCAATTCTCCAGATGGTAGTCCCATCCCCTGTGAACCAGCCAACATATCTAATAGCCCAAAGATATCTGTCGGCAAAGGACCTGAAGCCCCTAGCTCCGCGTCTATAAGGGCCACTCATGAGAATTATTTGCAAGTTCAAAAATGGGTAATAATTTTTCATTGCCAAAGTTTCTTCTTGGAACTTCGTACATGTGATCTTAAAAGTGAATACCCATCTTAGTGAGAGTCAAAGACGAAAGACCACCATATATCAATTCACCAAAGTTTGCATGTATGGTGAAAAAATTTCTTGTAAACGACTTTACATGTTGCCACTCGAAGCTATTTGAAGGAAAAATGTCTACACAAGTGCAATTAGTATGGTCACTGTTTAGTAAAACAATGGAACAATATTCATAATACAAAATTTACATGAAAATAAAGGATGTAAAACTTACAATGTGAATGTATGCTTCTATCAACAACTACCGTGTTCAACAAAATATCTCGACGCATGTATACATGTTGTACTCTGGCAAGGAAATCTCCATGACATTCTATTTTGAATTCATGAATTCTACCTTTCCAATGGTAGTCTTAATTGTTCGTTTTCTCTTTGCAACTTTGTGAATTCCTTTGTTAGAGAGTTGCATGAGGATCCAATCAAGAGTTGAAAGTGTGTCATAGGCATCCAATCCCCATTGGAGTCTTTGATTTGTGCAACAATAGAATTCAGTTGGTTTTTTTGGCTTCCTTGACTGGCTAGAACTCACGATGTCTGACGTAAATGATATATTTATAAAAGATAGTGCCCTAATTTTAACTAAGAAAAAGTGAATAATAATGAGATAAAAAAACACGATCTATTGAGAATAGATAAATGGGAGTAAGGAAATGTTGTTGAGAGGTGGACTATAGAAAAGAATAGTTGTAGTGAAAAGTAGGTTCACAACATATGCTTGGGTATATAGGTAAGTTCTCTCCTAGGTGAAGTCTATGTGATGGATGTACTAAAGGTGTAGTTAATGCTATTTTCTAGGGCTTATTGCTCTTTGTAGAGTTAATGTAGGGTTAACATTAAGAAGTGTATCATGTGGGTCCACAGTCTAATATTTGAATTTGTCATGTCATATGGACCAACTCACCTCATTTGTGTTGAAAATTGTCACTTCTCACTTGTCATTTTTTATTGTAAATAAAGATCAATCATGAGTACAATGTTCATGATCTGATTTCACACGTGTGGAGCCTGTTCCCATGTGTGAAGAAAAGTATTTTTCATACTTGTAAATATCTACTTTGATTTTGTATCAATCAAGTCAAGTGTGAACATGATATGACTAATTTTTAGTCAAGTTGACTAGTCACCTAGAAGTTAGCTTATCCTTGCATGTGCATGAGTAAATGCTCCCACATGGCAAGTGGATGTTCACACGTGTGTATAGAGTTCTAGAAGATAAGGGTTGACCATTTTTCTTAGATCCTATTTTGTAGGGAATATTATCTGAGTGATGTGGCACTCTTCACACGTGTGAAGACCTGCTGGACTGTACTAAACTATGTGTTGAGCCCACCAAACCAAAAAAATCTGAATTCTCGTCCATGTGGAGACCAAACTTCTTTGTGAAATCAACAATAATAACTAAATTTATGACATTAAAAAATGGGCTAAAATAGACTTTTTGAATCACAATATTGGCATTTGTATATGTGAAAATAGTTAGGTATGATTTTAAAATGACCAAAAAAATTGTCAATGGATGATAGTTAAAGATCCCAACCGACTCAAAAAGAAGCTAGAGCCAATAATTGATATCAACCTTAGAATTTACCATGTTAGTGACTAATATTATTTTATATTCTTTTGGAATATATCGACTATGTTGCTATAATTATGTACTCAATTTTTTAAAAAGTCACTAGAGATACTTCTCCACGGGCTTCCTTACAAGGGCCACCAACATAAGTACTTGTGATAAGCCCAAGGCCCTTTGTAGCCCTTCACTCGCTTTACACCTTGCAAAGCACCTTTTAGCTACTAGGGATGTATACAAAGCACTACAATCTTTGATATATGTATATATATATATATATATATATATATATATATATATATATATATATATATATATATATATATATATATATATATATATATATATATATATATATATATACATCACATCAAGAGAGAGCATTTCACAAAAAGAAGAGAATGAGATTGTAAATCTTTTTTTTGAGAAAATTACCAAGAAAAAAAAATGCACATGAGACATCTAGACTAGAGACATTAGGAGTTGGTGGTACAACACTTGCTCATTCGGATACACCAATTGTAGGATCTTCTAGGTCTGACTAGATAGGAGTTAAAATAGTTAGGGTGGATACATCCAATGTAAGGCCTTCTCATTTTAATACCACATATAATAATGCAGAACCATCTCATGTCCAGAGAGTACATGTGGTATAGTAAGGCCATGATTAATCAAAACAGTCTCTACAATTTCATTTTTCATTTTTTCAAACCGAGCATTTTTTTTATCATTTCCTTTGCTGACTTTCTTGGTAAAACATGACTTAAAGATGATCCAATGCATGAACGATCTGTTAAATAGTTCTTTGCCACCAAAAATGATTTGCAGATTGTAATTTAATTTAAACAAATTCACACATAAAATATGAATTACGACAATATCAAATTCAATATATGGGTCGGGAGATTTACGAGATGGGCATAAAAAGTACCTTGCCATTGCCAAGGTGAGAGGGCCTTGCAATCTCCAACCGCTTCCTTGCTACCTCTCTTTGTTGCTTGAAACAATTTGGATTTTTTTTGAAATTATTTATTTGCAAACTTCCAATCGTCCTTGTGCATGTTGTATGGCCTAGATTTGACAACTCTCATCACATCTCAGATCTATGACTTGCCGTGGCTCATCACGCCTCCCATGCATCGTCCCATCCAGTTTCGATCAAATTTCAAATTAGGGAAGGAGAATGGAAATTTTCTATATACAACTGGTTAACGACATAATTCTTTTTTTCATCAGTCCTTGAAAATGCCCCTGTTGAAGACTACATGTGTGAGTTACCTCACGCGAGTGATGATGCGACCACCGCGGTCATTCTCCACTATGTGCTTCTTTGCATCTATGTCATAAGATGACAAGATGCTAGCTGATGTAGAGGTGGCAAAGGGAGTGTTGAGAGGAGTGAGGGAGTTGACTACAATAGAAGAAATTTGGGGAGGAGTTTGAAGGCGATCGCGATAAGAGTATAGAGGGGTATCAAGAGGAGTTTGAGGGAGAGTGCAACCAACAGGGGTTTGAATGGGATAAAAAATGGGTGGAGTGGCCTGGCAAGAGGGATTACAGTGCCATTAAGAACCCATAGGGGGCGTGGGTACCGAAGAAGAAAAAATGTGAGGAGGGATTGTGGAGGTGTCGGGATAACCAGGTATGACAAATGCAGGAGTCATAGTATCACGCGCCATCTGCGTTCCTTCCTGAGTTATGGTTTCTCGAAGTAAAGAATTCCTACGATGAGGCCTGCTAGACATTAGGGGAAATATGGGCTCAATATGGGCCCTTTAAGAAATTTCACTTTAGAGAGAGGCTACGTAGAGAGAGAATGAAAACCAATAACTTTTGGTCGTCTTTTTCTGAGTTTCTGGCCTTGTCCAACGTTTAACTAGTATGGTTAACTTCAGACAATAGTTATTTAAGCACGAGATGTAATAACTTCTCTTCATGCTCGTTCCAAAATTCGGGACTAGAGCTTTAAGACTAAAAATCTTGGTGTGCTCAATGCAAAAACTGAAGCGGGAGAGGCAGAACTTTTGAAATCACTATATGCTTATAATGAAATATGAGGCGGGATGATTTTTCAATGCGACATAAACATTACCAAAGTAAGGAATGCTATATGTATTCATATTGATTTACTGTAGTTTGATTCATTTACATGATTGTAGCTTTAACAATGACAATGTTCCATTTGCATGTTGCTCTTCCCATGGAATGCACTCCAATTATTAAGAAAAATGCGAAAGTTGTAGAGAAAATGCTGCAATAGTTAGAGAATTGAGAATGAATAATCATATGAATATAGATTTGTGGGTGGATGGATCAATTTATCCTAATGATCCAGCTACCAATTTGTGTCCAGATTTTAAGTCCGTAACTCATCTTCTCAGATATGTATGTGAAAGAAATAACGGATTACTTGGATATTGTCAAAGGTTGCGTGATATTGGAATGCATAGCATATCTTGTCTTAATCAACAATTACAGTTTTCTAATCAACAATTTCAAAGTGCAAATCAACAATTGCTTCATTATGTGCAACACACTAGTGCTGAAAACAATGCACTCAAGAATGCTATGTCAGAGTTGAATGCTACGGTCACTACTCTTCGGGGATCAAATCAAGAAATGTTAGAATCCATGAAAAAGTTGCAATCTAAGAGTTTAAAATCTGCTATTGATATAAAAATTATCAATAAGGCAATGATGAAGAGGAAAAGAAGAGAGTATCGATGAAGAATATTGATGACTTATAGCGGCAATCAGAAAAAAAAAATTCGAGCATTCAAGTATGTTGTCATATAAACTGTTTATTTGATTTGTGTATGTCATTTAAGTTTGATTTGCACTTTATAACATGGATTTTTTATTTATTAAACATAATTTGAGTTTCATATGTTTGGTGCAGATCATGTTTGGTGGCAAAGAACTATTTAACAGATCATTCATGCATTGGATCATCTTTAACTTATGTTTTACCAAGAAAGTCAGCAAACGAAATGATAAAAAATGCTCGGTTTGAAAAAATGAAAAATGAAATTGTAGAGACTATTTTGATTAAGGTTCAATCATACTTGGATGTGAATGTGATACAAGGTGCATGTAATGTATCTGGAGTTAGCATAATTGCTTATTCTACTTTTTTTAGAATAGTTAAAGAAGCTTTTTCCCAAGTGATGGTGAAAAAAATTTATCTTTCGCATCCATATCGGGTAAAATTAGCTAGAAATTTTTATAATGACGGAATGTTCAAAGTAGTTGGCCAACCACTTCATATAACTGAATTATACAAATCAAAATATGGTGAGCTCAATTACAACAATTGCAATAATATTTTCCTTCATATTGAAAATGTTCTAAAATACATTATTCGATTTTATAAACTAGACGAACATCAAGTAAATGGAAAGATCATTATTGTAATAAAATTGGATGAATATGAAATCATCAAGGGTCAAAAGTTGGAACGAGTGAGTGTCACTTTGATGAACAAAATTTCAGATACAAATGATCGAACATTTAGTGGTCAATCGGAAAATCACATATGGTGGTTGGCGGCATTCCAGGTATACATTTCAATTTTCATTTAGAATATCTTTATTAACAAATCATACCTTGCGAATTTTTATTGACATGTCATGCATTACTTGTTTCTCTATAGGTCTTGAAAGTGTGAGAAATTGGCAAAAATCTAACTTGGTATTTTTTATGACAGAAGTTTGTAAGTGAATCTCACATGTGTGGAGGATGTTCCCACGTGTGGAGAATTGTAAAGTAAATCAAAATGTTTGATATGGGGGTCTCATAGAATTTCATAGTCAAGCATTTAGGCGTAGGATGTTGATAGGGTCAAATTTGGCATAGATGGCAAATTATCCATTTCCACTTGTAATGCCAATATTGAGCCAAAATAGAGCCAAACTTGTGCCAATTAGAGTGTAGACAAGTGTCATGCTTTTGTTTGATGAAGCTTAAGAGGTCCCATAGGATTTAGAGGTGGAACCTTGTGAGGTCCAATAGAAAATTGAGGTGTGCTTGAATATAGTCCAATAGAATTTAGAGGTGCATGGATCAATGGTCCAATAGGATTAAGAGGTGGCAAAGTGTGATCCAATCATAGTTAAGCATAGTGGTAGCTCATGAATCTATTAGTATCATTGTACTCCTCCTTTTGGATCTAATTGATTTTGAGATTGAGTGGATTTTGAGTGTCATTGAATTTCTAGCTTTCTCTCTCTACCCGAGAGCTCATGATGGTTTTTCTCTCTCTACCCGAGGAGAGCAGCTTGTTTTCACTTAGAATACTTTTGGAACACTTCCCACACGTGTGAGTGAGAGTTGGAAGTGATTGAATGCATGTAGTAGTGTGTTTTTGCCATAGAATCAAAGATAGATCTTGAATCTCAATCTAGTCTTGATCTTGGTGCATCTACACACCTTAGGAGATCACAAGTACATGTAGTGGACAATCCACACGTGTGAAATTCAACATGGTATCAGAGCCTACCTAAGGTTACCATGCATTTTGATCCATCTAAGTGAAAAATTTTCATCAATCTTGAGCTAGAAGTTGTCAAGGCCCATTTTCCTAGCTATCTTGTTCAATTTTGGATCAAAAGAGATCAAAAGGACATTGATTGGGTCTGACCTGGTACTGTACGGAATCAGGTGCTCAGACACGTGTGAGGAACATCCAATTTCAGTTTGGGAGTTCTCTTTCATGTTTGATCCAAAAATCTTGCTAGATAGCTTGTCTTGAAGCTATTTTTGTCTAGTTTCTGATGCAATCAGCTCCAATCCATTTGGTTGAGCCAATAAAAAGTTATAAGCTTTTGAAGAGGGTTAGGTAGGCCACCTAGACCTGGGTGGACACATTTGGTTTGGTCAAAAGAATGCTTGTTTGATCCAAAATCACAGTTGAATGCTTAACAATCTCATCTATATGTGATCTAGGCACTGTTTTGAGATCTTAGCCATTTTGTTTCATGCAATATCATTGTATTTGAGTCAAATTTGGTTTCTTAGTGTATTTCACACGTGGTAAGAGTGTTTGATCCTAACTTTGCCCATACTCCATCATTTGATGTGAAGTAGATCTAGTTTTGGAGAGATTGAGATAGCTAGTGAGAATCATCTCACAGTTTTTGCAAGATCTTGCATAGGAGATGGTAGCACACCATTATTGGATCCTATAGTGAGAGAGAAGCAACATTTATTGTTCATCACTTTTATTTATCTCCACTTTACATGAATTCAATGAGTTCATACTTGTTGCAACCAAGCGAGAGATTGTCTACTTCCAATTATTCGATATGGAAGTTGAGGATGGAGTCCATCTTGATACTCCAAGATGTGATGGACATTGTACTTGGGATTGAGTAATGAGATATTGAGGGAGATTGGTGATTGTTCTACATCCAAGGAAGCTTGGGATTGTCTCAAGTCCATCTATGAGGCTAAGAACACCTCTAGGCTCCTCACTCTTAGAAATCAAATATTCCAAAGTAGTCAAAAGAGTGATGAGAGTGCATCTAATTATGTTTTGAGAGTCAAGGATATTCATAGGGAGCTTGCATGTATTGGTGACTCAATCAATCAAAGTGAGCTAGTCCAAGTCATTCTCAATGGCTTGAGAGATGAATATGACAACCTTGTCCAATCCTATGCTATTAAGGAGGAGCTACATAGTTTGGAGGCCCTTCAAAGTGTGCTTATTTCTGAAGAATCAAGACAAGAGTACAAACTCTTGAGGATGGACAAGCTATCACTCAATCATGATGATGGCAAAGTTCTATTTGCCAAGCACAAAGAGAGGAGTAAGAAGCAACACCATCACTTCTCTAATGACAAAGCTAAAGACCAAGATGGAGAGGAGGAGGATACCTCTCATGCTTCTAATTCAAATCTCAAGAAGAAGATGATCAAGTGCTTTTATTGTGGCAAGAAAGGCCATTATGCCACCAATTGTTTCAAGAAGAAGAATCAACTCAATTAAGCCAACATCACCACTGAGAAAGAAGACTATATTGCAAGAAAACCAGGTATGGATGCTGGAGCCATTACCACATAAGCACAAGACTGTCAAATGCAAATGGGTCTTCAAGCTCAAATACGGACTCGACGGGAATGTGATGAAATACAAGGCAAGACTGGTAGCGAAAGGTTTTTCTCAGAGATACGGTATTGACTACTCTGAAACCTTCTCTCTTGTCGTCAATGGAGAAGGCTCTCTTATGGCATCAAGCTTCTCCTCTTCCACTTCAACAAGGATGACTCATGGTATATTGATAGTGGAGCATCTTCACATATGTGTGGCTCCAAGAACTTTTTTTCATATATTATGCCTTATGATGGAGTCAAGAAGACCATATACTTTGCAAGTAAGCATGAGTGCAATATTGAAGGAGTAGGGATTATTCCCTTGAAGCTTGCATCTTCTAAAGATCTCTTTCTCAACAATGTTCTTTTTGTCCCAAAGCTTACAAAGAACATCTTAAGTGTTGGCCAACTTCTTGATAGTGGCTTTGATGTCAATTTCAATATTGACAATTGTGTGATTAAGAAGGATGGTGAGATCCTTGCATATGGATCAAGATTTGAAGGCATCTACAAATTTGATCCAAGTGAGAGTGCAAACTCTCTTGATGTTTCTTATATTTCCAATATTTCAAAGGAGGAGGATTACACAAGATGCACATATCTTCTCTCTTCAAGTATTATGGTGTATGATTATTCCTTATTATTCAAAGCATATGTTGAGAAGAAATTCTCATTGAAGATCAAAGCTTTGAGGAGTATTGGAGCTCTTGAAGGAATAGCACCATATGAAGTTTTATTCAAGATGAAGCCTAAGGTTGATCACCTTAGTGAACTTGGTAGTGCTTGCTTTGCATATATTCCCTTGGAAACAAGAAGGAAGGATGATCCAAGCTCATGGATCATGATTGGATACTCATCCATCAAGGAGGCATTTAGTGTCTTTACACTCTCTATTTCAAATGTGATGGTGAATAGAGATGTCATATTGCATGAAGATTCAATCTTGGAAGTGGCCGAGATCAAGGCTTTTCAAGAAGCATCACAAGTTATCCTTTTTGAAGGTATTCAAGTTATGATGGGGCCAATGTGTGAGGAGGAGTTTCTTCTTCATATGATTTCAAGAAGATCTTCAAGATGCATGGCCGAGTCTTTATGGCTCACCTTACATGGCAAAGAGGGGCATATTTCATGTTGTATCTACTACAACACATTCATATATGCTTCTCTTCCTTTGCTTGAGATGCTATCTTGCTTCATTGAATTTTTTGGATCTCAAAGTTCAAGAAAAGCTATACTAGTTTTGTATGATGCTTATGGTATGGACATGTTTCTTGTCATTATTGACTTAGATGTGTTTCCAATACTTTTTGAAAGCAAGATATTGTATTGTCAAAAGTATGCTCTTGGTTCTAGTAAGAACAAGATTGAGCTTGGTACTCACTTTTTTGAAAATCATGTTTTCACATGTTTTGAGGCAAATTGTAAACTCCTCTTGAGATTAAGTGAAGCATACAAAGTGGACACTTACATCCTTGAGAGAGTAACTAGCCTAAAAAAGATCAAGATAGTCTTTGATATCAAGATTAGATCCATCATGGTTATAGTTCATTGTATGTGGACTAGTCAAGCTAGAAAGCATAATCTTGATAATCATCATTGTTTCACATCTTATGATCTTGATCTCCATGATCCTTATGAGGCTTGGAAGCCTCAGATTTCTCTATTTATGGTGCATCCATCATGCAAGTGGAACTTTCAAGGCAAATATCATCATCAAGCATGGAGGAAGCCCATGATAATAGTGGCATATTGGTGGAGCACTCTTCAAAGGCATTGGCAAGAGATCTCTACCAAAGAGACCTTATCATGGATATGGTGAGGGTGCTGCTATGATGGATCCCTTGGCTGATCTTCACTTCTTATGCATACCAAAGGATCCACTCAAAAAGATTTACAAACTTCTCAAGTGATCTAGTACCTTTCCAAGCTATTTTTTGAGGAGGAGTGTGAGAAATTGGCAAAAATCTAGCTTGGTATTTTTTTATGATAGAAGTTTGTAAGTGAATCTCACATGTGTGGAGGATGTTCCCACGTGTGAAGAATTGTAAAGTAAATCAAAATGTTTGATATAGGGGTCTCATAGAATTTCATAGTCAAGCATTTAGGTGTAGGATGTTGATAGGGTCAAATTTGGCATAGATGGCAAATTATCCATTTCCACTTGTAATCCCAATATTGAGCCAGAATAGAGCCAAACTTGTGCCAATTAGAGTGTAGACAAGTGTCATGCTTTTGTTTGATGAAGCTTAAGAGGTCCAATAGGATTTAGAGGTGGAACCTTGTGAGGTCCAATAGAAAATTGAGGTGTGCTTGAATATAGTCCAATAGAATTTAGAGGTGCATGGATCAATGGTCCAATAGGATTAAGAGGTGGCAAAGTGTGATCCAATCATAGTTAAGCATAGTGGTAGCTCATGAATCTATTAGTATCATTGTACTCCTCCTTTTGGATCTAATTGATTTTGAGATTGAGTGGATTTTGAGTGTCATTGAATTTCTAGCTTTCTCTCTCTACCCGAGAGCTCATGATGGTTTTTCTCTCTCTACCCGAGGAGAGAAGCTTGTTTTCACTTAGAATACTTTTGGAACACTTCCCACACGTGTGAGTGAGAGTTGGAAGTGATTGAATGCATGTAGTAGTGTGTTTTTGCCATAGAATCAAAGATAGATCTTGAATCTCAATCTAGTCTTGATCTTGGTGCATCTACACACCTTAGGAGATCACAAGTACATGTAGTGGACAATCCACACATGTGAAATTCAACATAAAGAGGACCATAAAATACTTTCATGGATATTTTCAAGAACAAATAATGGCGAGATTATAAGGAGACATTTGGAGGGTGAGAAATTTACACTAAAAAACCATGGAAGTTTTCAAATTCAATGGCACCTTGCAGGGGATTTGAAAACATTAAAATGTATGCATAATGTCTCTCATGGGACTACATCAAAGTATCCATGTCTTTATTGCATGAAGGATTGCTACAATATGAATTTGGGATGATCAACAAACACTGGCCCAACACGAGAAGCTGAAGATCCAAATATGAAAAGTGTTATGCCAATTTCATTAAAATATGTTCACATATGCACATTGCATGCTGAGCTTCATATTATTAAAAAACTTATTTACCTGCATATTCTACTAGCATGGAATCATAAACTGGAGTCTGTGGCTAAAGCAGCAATCAGGAGGTTGGAAATAGTTCTGTCAAATGTAGGACTACATAAAGAGAATGTCACGATTGAAAAAAGTGATAGACTCTCCGGCAAAAAAAGAAACGTTCCTAATAAGCCATCAATTGGAGGTGCTAAAGCAAGAAGATTCTTATCCAATCACACATGCAAAGAATCAAATGTCAGATACAAAATTGGGAGAGAAATTGTTCAAGCCACACGAACATTGGAAGCAAGTAATCGAGTGGAAAAGAGACAAGTGTGGACCAACTTAGACAAACTCACAAGTGTTATCAGGAAAGAAAACCTATCATCAAAAGATATGAGGACTTTGCAAAATCATTGCACCACATTTGTAAAATCTGTACATGATTGTTGGGAAAAAGACAACGATACTCATTACATGGTGCTAATCTATATCATTATGTGGTACTTTTCTCATTCAGGTTTATATTTTTTTTCTACTGATTTAATTAATTAAAACTATTGTCTGCAGCACATTCTTCTTCATCATGGAGCAAAAGAATATGGGAACTTAAGTATCTGGTCATCACAAGGCATGGAAAAATCTCATTGGCAAGCAAGGGGAGTATTTCATAGAGCAACAAACCATGAAGGACACAATTCAAGAAATGAATATTTAGTTCAACTTTTTCATTGGTTTTATAGAAGAGCACAATTTAGATATCAAGCTAAAAACTCGCCAAGTATTACGATATTTCGAAAGGCATTTAAATTCATTACAAAAGAGAAATCCTTGTAATATATCAAAAATCTATTACAGAAAATCATTTAATTATCATCATCATCCTGTTCAAGATTCAGACGGATGGTATTGTAATGAAGGAATAATCTCCTTTCATATGGATCCAAAAATTCTAATTTTTTTCTCTTGCTCATATCAATGTAACCCAAATAAATGGCCATTGCAGATAATTTTTTTGTAGTCTCATTGGGAGTATAACCCAATATTTCAATAGCCAAATCCCTTTCCACAAAAAATTATTTTATATGTTCATCTTGCGTATTATGGCCTCCTAAACAAAGTGATAATGATTTGATGGCCATAATGACAGTGGTTGCATATGGATTAAAAGATGAATGATATATACAAATCTCATTATTTTGAAAGTGTTTCAAATAATGAGATAGAGACACATCTTTTCTCCCGACTGATACACCACGGATGCCTCCATGTCTCATACCAAAGACATCTATTTCAATATCATCCTGTAAACGAGAAAAGAAAATAAATTTAGAATTATACATAGCACTAAAAACTCAATAAGAAAAATGAACAATATCAATATGAATATAATATCTACGTACCAGATTATAATCATCGTAATCAACAACGTTTGCTCTATGAATGTCATGTCCTCTAATGACCTCTACATTTTCGGAGGGGATATGTCTAGGCCTTGGGGGATATTTTTTTGAAATTCCAAAAATTTCTCCTCTGTAAGCAAAGTTTTTTCATAGGCTTTAGATTTTTCAATCATGGCCTCCAAGGCCTCATTGCTAGATTTCCAATTGCCATCTTTATCATAATCTATCCCACTTTTAAGGTCATCATATGAGTAATCAACAATGTCAGAAAATTCAGATAAATTTTGAGTAAAAATTGAGAGGATTTCATCCTCTCTCAAATTAAAAACATCTTCTATATCACTAAATGAAATATAACTTTCATTATTTATAAAATATAAGGGAACATCGGGTAGAGTTAATTGATCAACAAGAGTTGCAGATGGAAGAGAATCAGAGAGGATTATAGAATGAGAGAGAGTTTTTTGATAATCTAAAGCCATAGATGCTTCAGCTTCGACCCCTATATTAGTACCTGCATCATGTATATCAACTAGAGCAGGTGCAAATGCTTTGATCAATTGGAACAATTGAAGTTTCAACAGACTCATCATCTAGAATTTCAGCAGATATGTAAAAGACAAATGTCATTCCTTTGATAAGAAGGCGACATATTCTTTTGTGAATATCACAATATTTTTTTTTTTTGAAATGTTCATGTAGGTTAGAGTACTTTCTTTTGTGTTTATGCTTAGAGGATGGTTGGAATGCACAAGGTCCTGAAAGTGAACGAAAGAAAAACTATCTATTTTTTGAACATGAGTACTAATAATCTGAGAAAAATTAACAAGATAAGAAATTAAATTATAATGATTCTCATAAACTAGCTTTTCGATATCAAAGGGAGCAAAAAAAATACTAGCAAAGTACTCTAATTTCTCAAATGGAATGTCACTGGCATTAAAAAAATCCAGAACTTTGTTATCTGAGGACATGGAGGAACTAGTCATATTGAACCTGATATCGGTTCAACGCGACAGAATGATATCGGTAGAGGAATGAACAAGAGTGCGCGCGTTGATCTGATATCGCTAAAACGAGATTGAAATTTTCCGCGAGAACACGTCAGAAGTGAGTGATATCGATTCAGCGCGCCTGAATGAATCCGACCATGCAATGTTTAAAAAGACGCACGTTGATTCGATATCGTGAGATAGATAGAAAACAAAAAGACTAGTGAGTTTAGAATAAAAGATCACGGAATCGAAATGTGGCAAGTGGTGCCCATATTTATAGCCAATTCTTGCTGATCACAGCCATACATTTGTCAAGTAACGAATTGAGAAACATAGCCTATATTTATCCACCAATCAAAGTGAGACAAATTTGTACCTACGCCGGAATACATTAACTAGTCTATCACTAGATTCAACAAATCATCATTAGCCCTAATCCTAGAATCAGTACCTATGTCAGAATACATAAAATATTCAATCAGTAGCCTCTTTGAATAATTATGAAACAAATAATAAACAAATGATAAATGGATATCATTGAAAAACGTGTACGAGGAGAATTATTACAATCTCTTGTCCTATTTAAGCAGAGTAAAGACGAGATTTTTTCTTTTGATATAATGTTCATTCAGAATATTTTCATTATTGTTCATAAGGCGCTCCAATATAATTCTTTTGCGTATCAGATATCGGATCAACGCGCCTGGCGAAAGATGGTTATTTTCCATATGGACTGCGCGCGTCGATATCGGATGAGCACGCCTTTGGAGAAGACAATGATGTTTCACTTGAAAAGCGTGCGTCGAATCGCTATTTGTGGAAAAAAGTTTTTCGAAATTTTTTAAACTTATTGGAGTGTATTTTGCTTGATCAAAGCTTGATTCGGTAGACTCTTCATTCTGTCCAAAGCTAAGGAGAATATATCGAATTAAGCTTTGATCATTCATATTATTTTCCAATATCGGTTCAGCGCATGCGAATAGAATCTCTGGTTTACACATGCAGTATATGCGCATTGATTTGTTATTGATTGAAATAATGGCGGTTGAAATTTTACGAAATTATAATAAATGGATATTAAAAAGGTCAGATATTTATAGCTTAACATTGTCAATTTCATCAATAAATTGTATATGTGACCATACTTTTGTACCTTTATTTGTAGATGTGACCATACTAATTAGTTGAAATTAATTCTGTTTTATTAGATATCGACTAATCATTTTGATGATAGAAGGATATTTAGTTTGATTTGATTGACAAGCCTCAGAGACATCCAACCCACGGCGTTTTCAATCATTTCAAATTTTGTCTATATATACTGATAGACGATGCTGAAATTTTTTTGTTTAAAGTTCTTACAGTTCTCTACATCCATGCAATAACGATACAACGCGCGCTCGAGGCAAAATTCTTACAAACCACAATTACTTGAGTGCGCCCATCCGCTATCAACTATCGGTTTTGTAGAGCTCAGGTATTGGTTCGACGCGCTCTACTTGACTTTTGATCCTGGGTTCACCTTCTTCGCGCGCTGATCTGATATTGGTCATTAATGGCACGGACCAAGCAAGCTGCACGAGGCCATCCTGGTGGAATACCAATATTAGGAGCGGGATAGGGAAGAAGTCCACAACCACCACCTCATCCACCACCACCCCCTCTTAGGCCTAGGGGCCGAAGAAGAGACCCACCCTGGCTCAAGGATATTCGAAAACCTCAGAAGACAAATAATCTTCTGATTCCGAAAGCTCACATACAGAGATCCATCAGGTAGGTTACAAGAAGTCTATTTGCAGATGTGAGATGGACGGTAATGGCAATTGAGGCGCTGCACACTGCATATGAGAATTTCCAAGTGAATTTTTTTTTCTGATACTGTTGTTGCAGTTGTCCATGCCAAGAGGGTGACAATGATCTGGATTATTTCGATACTCTTTCTTTGCATATTTCTAGTGTCTATGGGGGTAGACTCATGTATGGAAGAGGCCCCGCCGATGGGAGAATACTGATGATGTGGGGTGTACGTGGTATACTGGGGGGAGAATAGCCAAGGGGGGAGTACCAAGGGGAGAATTGTGAAGAATAAAAAGCTATCCAACTTGTCTATAGGGGTTGATGTGGAAAATCATCTTGCTTGTGCATTTACAAGTTGTAAATATTATTCTCTAGCATGTACAAACTTGAGCTACATGACATGCACAATGTCTAGATGGTCATATTCACTTTGTTCCATTGTATATATCAAAGGTATGTGAATTGAGCACATGACCTTATAGATTTGGGCGAGTTTGAGTCAAGTAGATCTAGATTTGATGACATGCATAAAACTAGATGACATGCAAAATCAGTTAGTGTGCATGCATGCAACATGCAATCATTGCATGCAATATGCAAGTCAGTATACATGTTCTACACATGTCCAAGTCATCTAGGGAAGTCACATGCAAGACATGCAAACAATATTTGACACAACATGTAGTTTTGTAGGTTCATAGTTGAGAAATTGGCATTTGGACAAAGTAGGTAGAAGTTAGGTGTAACTTCAACATGCAAGCTGTTAGGTGTCAATATGGTAGTACATTGAATGCAAGGAGTTCCACAAATTTTGGCTCTCCTATATATGTACATATCATTCTCATTCATATCTAATGATGAATCAAGCTTTGGTAATGTCATAATGTCAAAATTGGATCTCATGCTATTTTGCTTGTTTTAATATTATCTCTCTAACTCGAGTAGAAGGTCTTCTTCGTACATTATTTTGGTTATGTATTCTCTCTATTTGTGAGGAATTAGTTTTACTTTGATCAGTAGCATTCTAGATTGTGCTCTAGCCTCAGATCTTGTGGTAGATTACAGGATTGCTCTACAGGTGATCTGTGTGCCACCATAAAGTTCTAGTTTTGAATGAAGTCTTTAGTTTGGTATTAATTCTTGTCATTGGTGACTTGATTATGTTTCCAAAACATCTAGAAAGCAAGATATTGTATCATCATTTGTAGGCTCTTAAATTGAGTAAGAGCAAGTATGAGTTTAGTACTCATAGTTTGAAAAAAAGAGTTTTTCATGTTTTGAGGCATATTGTAAATTTCTTTTAAGAGAGTGAAATATCCAATGAGGACACTTACATCCTTAAGAAAGTATTTAGCCTCAATTTGATCAAGTTAGAGTATGGTTTCAAGATTAGATCCATTTTGGATAGAGTTCATAGTATTTGGACTAATGAATTAGCTAGTGTGCTTAATCTTGAATATTGCTCAAGGTATTATCTTGATCTATTTGACCTTTGTGGTCATTATAAGGCTTGGAGGCACTGGATTTTTCAAATTTTGGTGCAGCCTACTTCATGCATGTGGACTTTGCAATCCTAGGATCGACATCAGGCATGGAGGTGGCACATTGGCATAGTAGCAGATTGGTGGAATATTTTTCAAAGGCATTTGAAAAAAATTTCTGTCAAAGAGATCTTATCATGGTTATGGTAAGGGTGCTGCTATGATGGATTCTTTGTTTATCTTCAATTCAAATTCAAAGCCAAGAATCCACACACAAAAAGTTAACAATTTGACCAACCTTGGAGGATTTTCAAGTTCAAGTGATCAAGCCAAGTTGATAACTTTTTAGGAGGAGTGTGAAGAATAAAAAGCTATCCAACTTGTCTATAGGGGTTGATGTGGAAAATCATCTTGCTTGTGCATTTACAAGTTGTAAATATTATTCTCTAGCATGTACAAACTCGAGCTACATGACATGCACAATGTCTAGATGGTCATATTCACTTTGTTCCATTGTATATACCAAAGGTATGTAAATTGAGCACATGACCTTCTAGATCTGGACGAGTTTGAGTTAGGTAGATCTAGATTTGATGACATGCATAAAACTAGATGACATGCAAAATCAGTTAGCATGCAACATGCAATCACTGCATGCAACATGCAAGTCAGTATACATGTTCTACACATGTCCAAGTCATCTAGGGAAGTCACATGCAAGACATGCAAACAATATTTGACACATGCATGTAGTTTTGTAGGTTCATAGTTGAGAAATTGACATTTGGACAAAGTAGGTAGAAGTTAGGTGCAACTTCAGCATGCAAGCTGTTAGGTGTGGCAATATGGTAGTAGTTTACACTTGATTAGGTGTAGAGAATGCATTGAATGCAAGGAGTACCATGAATTTTGGCTCTCCGATATATGTACATATCATTCTCATTCATATCTAATGATGAATCAAGCTTTGGTAATGTCATAATGTCAAAATTGGATCTCATGCTATTTTGCTTGTTTTAATATTATCTCTCTAACTTGAGTAGAAGGTCTTCTTCATACATTATTTTGGTTATGTATTCTCTCTATTTGTGAGAAATTAGTTTTACTTTGATCTGTAGCATTCTAGATTGTACTCTAGCCTCAGATCTTGTGGTAGATTACAGGATTGCTCTACAGGTGATCTGTGTGCCACCATAAAGCATGGTCAAGATCATTCACACATTCCTTGTGGATTCCCACACGTGTGAATTTGCTAGTTTTTTCACAAGAATAGCTAGTGAGAGGGGGTGGGGGGGTGGGGGGGCGGGGGTCGGGATGGGAGACTAGCTAGGGGGATACTGGAGGGGAGTGGACTGAAAACCCCTTGATGAATATCCCATGGAGTATAACCAGGAGGAGAGAACTCAGTGGCAGTGGGTCTAGAGGGAGGAAAAATGAGAGGGGTGAAAGCGGGCGTGTCGAGAATCTCAAGTGTGATAGATGCAGGAGTTGTAGTATCTGTGAAGGATTTCAGATCATTGATGTTCCAATCCACAAAAAGATCTTGGGTTACAAAAAAAACTACTCTACCAATCTCACCAATGTAGAAAAAAATCAACATCTACACACAAAATGAGATGCAAACTCTAATAGAACTTGATCAAATATTGTTGTCCGTACAAAAACAACAAGCTACTGTATTTCACATGTGTGGATCCATAAGTAACAAATATAAATCATTCTACACATAGAATTGCATGCAATCACAAGTATAGTGCACCAATGGATAGTGGAACCCAAGAGAACCATGTATAAGCATGAAATGAGATAGATAAGAGAGAAGATATGTCTCTCCACGAGTTACATCCTTTTATAACAGGTCTAAGCCCTATTTGGCCACTTGGCTTTTCCACCAAAATGCTAACCCAACTATTTTTGGGTCTAGATTCAAAGTACTCAACATTCAAATTTAAATCTACTCAAACTCGACTTCTAACTTTCTCACAATTTTAAAAAGTGTTTATTCAAATGAAATTTAGACTAATAAACTTTGAAAAGTCAAACTCTAAGTCCAAAATAAAGTTGGCCTAAATTTGTCAAATATGAAAATATAGCAAATATGATCAAACTAGTTGAATCTTTCACACTCCCTCTTCAACTAGTTTTAGCATAGACTTTGATAACAATCCAAGTGATGTCCTATGATTCATGAACAAGTCCTTTCCCAATGCTTTGGTGAAGATATGAGCTAGACATTCCCTTGAGGACACATGCTGAAGCTCCACCTCCTTTGCAATGACTTGCTTCCTCACAAAATGATATTGCACCTCAATATGCTTGCTCCTAGCATGAAATAGGATTGGTTGCCAACCTTTGGGCTGAATGATTGTCACAGAAGATGATTGGACTCTCTGAAAAATCTAGCAAGGGAAGATCCTTGATCATCTTGTTGATCCATACCATCTCCTTTGTGCAATGTGTTAGAGCTTTGTACTCGACCTCACTAGATGATTGGCTTGTTTCTTTGACATCCATGATATAGCTCCATCACCTATGAAAATACAATGAGCACTAATGGATTTCCTATCCATTACATCTCCAGCATAGTTCGAATCTAAAAATTCAAAAAGATTAGATGATGGTCCCTCATCCATATGTCAAAATCTTGAGTTCCAATGATGTACCTCAAAACTTGTTTTCCTAGCTTCCAATGCCCCTCACTAGGATCTTGCATGAATTGACTCAATCTTCCAACACAATAGCTTAGATCTAGTCTAGTAATGGTTAGATAGATGAGTGAACCAATTAGCTTTCTATAGAGAGTAAGGTCCTTGAAGGATCTTTCACTACCTCTTATAGTTAGCTTTACATAAGACTCCATAGGTGTATCACTAGCTTTTGCATCTACCATATGAAATCTTTCTAGAATAGAATTAGCATACTTCTCTTGACAACTGAAAGTAGATTGAGAAGATCTAATGACTTCTATTCCCAAAATTGTAATGCAAGTTACCAAGATCATGCACCTCAAACTCCTTCTTAAAAGCACTCTTGATATCCTCCACATTTTGATTGTCTCCGCCACTCAAGATGATATCATCCACATAGATTAGTAGGATGATAACATCATTTTCAGCAAACCTATAATAAAGTGAATGATGGTGCTTGCTTAAGGCCATACAAGCTCTTTTGTAGTAGACACACATGATTTGGCTTTGTTGATGAAATGTAGCTCTCGGGTTGCTCCATGTACACTTTCTCCTCAAGATCACCATTCAAGAATGCATTTGTAATGTCCATTTTCCATAGACCCCATCCATAAAGTGTAGCAAGTGAGATGACGACTCGAATACTTACCATCTTTTCCAGGAGTGCAAAGGTCTCATCATAGTCAATCCTTGTTGTTGAGCATATCCTTTTGCCACTTACCTTGCCTTATACTTGTTGATAGATCCATATTGGTTTGTTTTTACCCTGAAGATCCATTTGCATCCAATAGCTTTCTTGTCCTTAGGCAACTCCACCAAGCTTGATACTCAAGATCCATTGCTTGGATCCACTCCTCTTCTTTCCTTGCTTCATCTACACTTGTAGGTTCATCAAAAGAGGTTAGGAAAACAACATAATTTCCAGAAATTACTTGTTTACCCTTTTCATCATATGTGAGCTTTGCAGGTACTTGTCTTTCTCTTGATGTTCTCCTTGGCTTTTGACTTGATGAAGGTCCATCATCATCACCATCTAAAGTAGAATCCTTTACATCAACATCAAGAATGTTAGATCCATCTTCACCTTTATCAATCATGTTTGAAGACACTTTTGGAATGTTTCCCTCATAAAAAATGACATCTCTACCAACAATCACTTTGTTAGCAGTAGGAATGTAAACCTTGTAGGCTTTACTCACCTCACTATATCCAACAAAAATACCTCTTCTTGAAAATGGATCCTCCCTGGTCCTATCATCAAGAGTAATGTTGACATAACATGTGCATCCAAAAGTTCTTAGAAAGTTGACACTCGGCCTCCTCTTGAATAGCATCTCAAAAGGTGTCCTTCCATCCAAAATAGCACTCGGTCACCTATTGCACAAGAAATTGGAACACAACAAAGCTTGATCCCAAAATGGTTTGTCAAGATTAGCACTTAACCTCATGACTTTAGCACTTTTACATAAATTCCTATTCTTCTTTTCAGCCACTCCATTTTGTCATGGGGTCCTTGATGTTGTATACTCCTCGATCCCATATTGCTCATCACAAAAGGCCTTGAACTTGGTAGATATGTACTCACCACCATTGTCACTCCTTAAGCACTTAATCCTTGTGGAAAATTGGTTCTCCCTTGCATTCTTGAACTTGATAAAGACATCATACACTTCATCCTTGCTCTTTAGTAGATAGATCCAACAAAATCTACTAAAATCATCAATGAATGTTACGTACATCTTAGCTCCCCTATTGCTAATTGTAGTAAATCCATGCCATGTCCGAATGTACAAGTTGAAAAGGCTTTGTAGATCTAGATGTAGATCTAGTATAAGGCAGTCTATGTGACTTACACAAAGCACATGACTCACAAACATTATTGATGCCACTTAAGGAACTTGGAAGACCTATCACAACCTTCTTTCTAGCCATTACTTCCAATGACTTGAAGTTGAGGTGCCCCATCCTCCTATGCCAAACCTCTTGAATAGGTATTTGCTCTCTTGCAACACATCCAAATTGGTTAGCAATAACACAAGCATCTAGTTTGAACAACTTTCCTTGTCTTTTACCTTTTCATGATCATACAAGCATCTCTATCAAACTCAACCTTGAGCCCTTTACTTAGCATTTGACTCACGCTAAGCAAATTCTTGGTAATAGATGGAATTGACAAGACATCGTCCAAATGAACATTCCTATTTGTTGAGAGAGAAATGAGAAATTGTGCCAATTCCTTTGATTGCACACTCACCATCATTGGCCATGTAGATCACCCTCTTGTCATTTCCATATGCCAACAAAGAAGTACTCTTTGTGAAAAGTCATGTGTGAACTGTGAAAAATACAGATCCTAAGTGGATCTAAACTCCAAGATCATTGGCTTGAATGCTTGCACTCCAAACTACATAAGCTAGGAATTGGCAACACATTCTATGCTACCTAGAATGCAAAGAACTTGATCAAAAAGCATTTATCACAAATGGAAACTTCCATAAACATCAAGTGCGGCCCAAAATAGCATTATACAGTCCATAATACATCAGCCTACCACTTTTGGAAAGCACCTAAGATCATACACAATAGCTTGAAGACAATACACACAACAATGCTCTCAATGGAGGAAGAAACAATGACAATGATCTATTGATCTCAATGAAGCATACAAAAGGTTTCTCCAACCTGTTCTCCACGACTTCCCTACTATTTATGGATGAGGAAGATGACTCTCTCTCCTCTCTCTAGAAGGTACTTGACCCTAGATATTCCCTATATAGGAAAAATAGCTAAAAATGGCTTATATGACCAAAATACATCAAAATGGTCTCATTTTGAAGGGTATGAAGTTTGACACTTCATCATACTGAAAAAATACAGTAAATAAAAACATTGTGGCCTGGTTCACACGTGTGAAACTCCAGAACCAAAACTATTTACAATTTTAGCCAATTTAGGCCTCAAACTAGCTAGGAAATGTTGACAATTTTCACACTCCCTCTTCAACATTGGATGCTAGTTTCAACATAGTCTTTGAGCACATTCCAAGATTAGATCTATGCATTAAATATAGGTCCTTTCCCAATGGTTTGGTGAAGATATCAGCCACACACTCCTTTGAAGAGACATGTTGAAGCTCCACCTCTTTGGCAATGACTTGATCTCTCACAAAATGGTGAGCATTCTCAATGTGCTTGCTCCTTGCATGAAAAACAGGATTGCTTGCCAAGCTTTGGGCTGAAAGGTTATCACAAAGTATGATTGGAGTCTTCTCTGGTTCCAGCAAGTGAAGATCCAATAACATCCTCTTGATCCAAAGAATCTCCTTGGTGCATGTTGTTAATGCCTTGTACTCGGCTTCGGTGGAAGATAGAGAGATAGTTGGTTGCTTCTTTGATAGCCATGAGACCACTCCATCTCCAAGATAGATTGCAAAGGCACTTGTTGACTTCCTATCCATTTGATCACCTGCAAAATCTGAATCTGAAAATCCACAAAGGTTAGGTGTAGTACCTCCATACAAGATGCCAAAATCTCTAGATCCCGAGATGTATCTAAGTACTCTCTTTCCTAGCTTCCAATGAGCCTCACTAGGATCTTGCATAAATTGACTTATTTTACCAACCACAAAGCTTAGATCAGGTCTTGTGATGGTTAACCATATAAGAGATCCTATTAGCTTTCTATAGAGAGTAATGTCCTTGAAGGATCTTTCATTACTTCTTGTAGTTAGCTTTACATTTGATTCCATAGGAGTAGAAACAACTTTACAATCTTCCATATGAAACCTTTTTAGAATAGAGTTAACATACTTTTCTTGACATATGAATGTAGATTTAGAAGTTCTAATAATCTCTATTCCTAAGATATAATGAAGTTTACCAAGATCTTGAATTTCAAACTCTCTTTTGAGTGCCATCTTGATTTCATCTATATCTAGATTGTTACCACCACTTAAGATAATGTCATCAACATAGATCAAAAGTAAAGTGATATCATTTTCATTCAATCTAAAGTAGAGAGAATGATCATACTCACTCATAACAAATTTTTGAGAAAGTAAGAAGGAATTGAGCTTAGCATACCAACTCCTTGGTGCTTGCTTTAGCCCATACAAACTCTTTTGGAGATAGCACACATGATTAGGCTCATCATGTGAAACATAGCCCTCGGGTTGCTCCATGTAAATATCTTCTTCAAGATCACCATTCAAGAAGGCATTAGTAACATCCATTTGCCACATATCCCAATCATAAAGAGTTGCAAGAGAGATTAGGATTCGAATAGTTACCATCTTTGCCACGGGTGCAAAGGTCTCATCATAGTCAATACCATATTCTTGAGCATACCCCTTTGCCACCAACCTTGCCTTGTACTTGTTGATTGATCCATCTTGATTTGTCTTGATCTTGAAGATCCACTTACAACCAATTGCCTTCTTGTCCTTTGGAAGCTTTACCAACCTCCATGTGTTGCTTTTGATGAGTGCTTGATGCTCATGATCCATGGCTTGGATCCATTCCTTCTTTTGAATTGCTTCACCTACACAAGTTGGTTCATCAAAAGAGGTAAGAAAAGCAAGGTTAGAGTTGTCCACCACTTGCTTTCCTTTTTCATCATAGGTTAGCCTTGATGGCTTAGCCCTTTGCCTTTGAGTCTTCCTTGAAGTTTGCTTTGGAGTGGCATCTCCATCTTCATCCAAGACATCTTGCACATCATGATGATTAGTAGGCACATCAACATCAACATCAACAACATTGGAAACATTCTCTTTATGAAAGATGACATCCCTACTTATGACAACTTTCTTTGTAGAAGGAATGTACACTTTGTAAGCCTTGCTTACTTCACTATAGCCAACAAACACACCCTTCTTTGATGAAGGATCTTCTTTAGTTCTATCATCAAGTGTGATATTGACAAAACATGTACATCCAAAGATCCTACAATGCTTGACACTCGGCCTTCTACCATAAAGAACCTCATGAGGAGTTTTACCATCCAAGGAAGCACTTGTCCATCTATTACATAGATAGTTAGCACATGCTAAAGCTTCCCCCCAAAAAGACTTAGCAAGATTAGCATGTAGTCTCATTGCCTTGGCACATTCACAAAGGGTTCTATTCTTCCTCTCGGCCACTCCATTCTGTTGTGGAGTCCTAGGACTAGACATCTCCCTCTTAATCCCATGTGCTATACAAAAGTCTTTGAACCTATTTGAGGTGTATTCCCCTCCATTATCAGATCTTAAGCATTTGATCTTTGTATTGAATTGGTTTTCCATTTCATTCTTGAACTTGACAAATGCAGCAAACACTTCATCCTTACTTTTAAGAAGATAGATCCAAGTATACCTACTAAAGTCATCAATGAAAGTTGCATACATCTTTGCCCCACCATTGCTAGTTGTACTAGAAGAATGAATATCAGAATGCACAAGTTGAAAAGCTTCTTTAGATCTAGAAGTAGATCTAGAATAAGCAAGTCTATGAGATTTGGACAAGGCACAATGTTCACAAACACTATTGTTTGCAACAAGACTTTTAGGGAGACCAAGAACAAGCTCTTTCTTTGCCATTACCTCCAAAGATTTGAAGTTGGGATGGCCCAACCTCTTGTGCCAAACTTCTTGGTTTGTCAATTGCTCCCTAGCCATACATCCTTCATGATTAGAGATCACACATGCATCAAGCTTGAAAAGTTTACCATGCCTCCTACCTTGAGCAATCAAGGATCCACATTTACTTATCAAACATGCATCTCCAATGAACTCCACATCAAGTCCTTTGTCAATCATTTGACTTACACTAAGCAAATTCTTAGTGATTGAAGGAATGTACAAAACATTTTCAAGATTTGCTTTCCTATTTGTTGAAAGGGAAATAGGAATAGTGCCTATGCCTTTGATGTCACATTGACCATCATTTGCAGTGTAGATGATGTTACCTTCTCCCTCATAAGACAATAAGGATGTAAAGTATTCCTTATGTCTTGTCATGTGAGATGAGGTTCCACTATCAATCCACCAAGGATCATTATCATCTATGTTGGCTAACAAACTTGAAGTCATAACAAGTGATTCACATGTGTTATGTTCTTCCTCATCTATTGTAAGATTTCCTTGCCTCTCTCCTTGCTCTCTTTTCTTCTTATAACATTCATTTGCAAAATGACCTTTTATCCCACAATAAAAGCACTTGAACTTTGACTTATTGTTCTTAGTAGAAGAGGAAGAGGAAGAGTGATCATCATGATCAAAGTTACCACCTTTGGACCATTTCCCTTTGCCTTTACCTTTGCCCTTGAATTTGCCTTTTGTGAAAGCCTCTTCACCTCCACCTTGCAAGGATGCACCATCAAGCTTTGATTGCAACCTATGTTCTTCAGCCAATAAGATTTCTTGCAAGTCAACCACACTTGGCAAGACTCTTTGAATGGCAAAACTTTGCACAAGGTTAGCATGTTCATTTAGCAAACCATTCAACATAACTTGGACTATTTCACCATCTTTTATGTTCTCATCAATGCATGCTAAATCATCACTTAGGGACTTAACTCTCAAGATAAATGCATGAGCACTTTCACCCTCTCTTTGCCTACTAGAAAATATTTGTCTCCTTAGGGTCAATACCCTAGATGTGGACTTTGATTCAAAGAGCTTCTTTAAGGCATTCCATGCCTCACTTGCACTTTGACACTTTCCAACTTCCTTGAGAAGTTCATTTGTAACATTCATTTTAATGATATGAAGAGCCCTTTTGGCCTTCTTATCAAACCTTTGTTGCTCTTGAAGTGTGAGAGGTCTCTCTTCAATTTCTGCAACTATGTCCATGAGTTCATTCAACTCAAGTAAGGACTCCATCCTCACTTTCCAAGTAGAGTAGTTTGATGAACTCAACCTTTCACTAGACTCTAGCATGATCCCACCATTGGAAGCCATGATTCTAATGTTTCTTCAACTTTTAGGTTCTGTCCTAAAGCACTTAGCACTCACTTTTCTCTCAACAAATGATAGATAAAGAGATCTATGAAGATTTAGGACCCTAAAACACTTCTATCTTGAACCTAGATGGTTTCCAAGCATAGAAAGGAAGATTGAAACACATGCAACACTTTGCACACACTAAGAATGGATTACAAAATCAAACCAACCTGAACACACTCTTGCTTAAGCTCTCAAACTTTCCAGCAAGTGACCAAATCAAGTTATGGTGTGAAGAGTTACTTGCATTCTTAGAAAATACCCAAAACTAGGATGCCAAGATTACCTAGTAATGAACAAACTTGATCAACATATGATCAACACACTAAGATATTGATTCAACCTGTAAAACCACATGTAAACCACACTTCTAAAAGTTTATAAACTCCAGCAAGTGATAAATACAAGATTTAGAGGTGAATGAATGAGCACACTTAGTGAATCACAAGACTAGCTTCACTATCTTGTCAAATCTTGGTGTTTAGATGTAGATCTAAGATCACTTCACATGAGAATGTTCCTCAACCTGTTAAGAACCTGAAAACACACTTGCATAATGGTTAACACCTTCCAGCAAATGCTCCAATCAAATTACATAAGGAGAGTTACTTACATGCTCAACAAAGTACACCAAAATTTATGCCAAAATTGATGACAATCTTTACAATATGCTCTTCACAATGGAGCTTACAATATGTTCACCCAAAAAAGGGGATCTTTCATCCAAATGGGAGCTTTGCTCAGCCTTTAGGAGAATTACAACTCACTCAAAAGAGCATTTGTCATCCACTTAAGGAGAAGTTTCATCCACTTAAGGAGAGTGTTCATCCAAGAATGGAGATTGTCAACAATAGGATTGAAAAGAACATTGTTAGTATTGAATATGCACAAGCCTCACAATCACAAATGATTAGGTGTTATGATCTGATCCAAAATAGTTTCTTTTCAGCCTCTGATCTTCAATAGACCTGAAATATGCTTTTGATCCACAAGTTCAACTCACAAAACAAAGGTTAGTAAGATTTGATCAACAAAGCAATGCAAAATCATGCTAGAACTTGATCAAACATCCAAATATCACCAAAAATGGAATACTTACTGTAAATAGAAGCCAACCAGCTCTGATACCATGTGAAAAATACAGATCCTAAGTGGATCTAAACTCCAAGATCATTGGCTTGAATGCTTGCACTCCAAACTACATAAGCTAGGAATTGGCAACACATTCTATGCTACCTAGAATGCAAAGAACTTGATCAAAAAGCATTTATCACAAATGGAAACTTCCATAAACATCAAGTGCGGCCCAAAATAGCATTATACAGTCCATAATACATCAGCCTACCACTTTTGGAAAGCACCTAAGATCATACACAATAGCTTGAAGACAATACACACAACAATGCTCTCAATGGAGGAAGAAACAATGACAATGATCTATTGATCTCAATGAAGCATACAAAAGGTTTCTCCAACCTGTTCTCCACGACTTCCCTACTATTTATGGATGAGGAAGATGACTCTCTCTCCTCTCTCTAGAAGGTACTTGACCCTAGATATTCCCTATATAGGAAAAATAGCTAAAAATGGCTTATATGACCAAAATACATCAAAATGGTCTCATTTTGAAGGGTATGAAGTTTGACACTTCATCATACTGAAAAAATACAGTAAATAAAAACATTGTGGCCTGGTTCACACGTGTGAAACTCCAGAACCAAAACTATTTACAATTTTAGCCAATTTAGGCCTCAAACTAGCTAGGAAATGTTGACAATTTTCACATGAACTTGCTCCACTATCAATCCACCAAGGATCTAGATCTCCATCATTAGCAAGCATACATGAAGACATCACAAAAACATCATCATTTGCATCGGTGGGACGATTTTTCAATGCGACATAAACATTACAAAAGTAAGGTATGCTAGATCTAATCATATTGATTTACTGTAGTTTGATGCATTTACATGATTGTAGCTTTTAAGAATGGCAATGTTCCATTTGCATGCTGCTCTTCCAATGACATGCACTCCAATTATTAAGAAAAATGCAAAAGTTGTAGAGAATGCTGCTGCAATAGTTAGAGAATTGAGAATGAATAATCATATGGATATAGACTTGTGGGTGGATGGATCAATTTATCCTAATGATCCAACTACCAATTTGTGTCCAGATTTTAAGTCCGTAACTCATTTTCTCAGATATGTATGTGAAGGAAATAGCAAATTACTTGGATATTGTCAAAGGTTGCATGATATTGGAATGCATAGCATATCTTGTCTTAATCAACAATTACAGTTTGCTAATCAACAATTGCAATGTGCAAATCAGCAATTGCTTCATTATGTGCACCACACTAGTGTACACTCAAGAACGCTATGTCAGAGTTGAATGCTACAATCACTATTCTTCGGGGATCAAACCAAGAAATGTTAGAATCCATGGAAAAGTTGCGATCCGAGAGTTTAAAATTTGATGTTGATATAAAAGTTATCAATAAGACAATGATGAAGAGGAAAAAAAAGAGAGTACCGATGAAGAATATTGATGACTTATCTACACATAGCGGCAATCAAAAAAAAAAAATTCGAACATTCAAGTATGTTGTCATATAAACTGTTTATTTGATTTGTATATGTCATTTAAGTTTGATTTGCACTTGATAGCATGGATTATTTATTTACTAAACATAATTGAAGTTTTTTATGTTTGTTGCAGATCATGGTTGGTGCAAAGAACTATTTAACAGATCGTTCATGCATTGGATCATCTTTAAGTCATGTTTTACCAAGAAAGTTAGCAAAGGAAATGATAAAAAATGCTCGGTTTGAAAAACCGAAAAATGAAATTGCAAAGACTGTTTGGATTAAGGTCCAATCATACTTGGATGCAAACGTGATACAAGGTGCATGTGATGTATCTGGAATTAGCAGAAATGCTTATTCTACTTTTTTTAGAATAGTTAAAGAAGCTTTTTCCCAAGTGATGGTGAAGAAAATTTATCTTCCGCGTCCATATCGCGGGTAAGATTAGCAAGAAATTATTATAATGATGGAATGTTCAAAGTAGTTGGCCAACCACTTCATATAACTGAATTATACAAATCAGAATATAGTGAGCTCAATTACAACGATTGCAATAATATTTTCCTTGATATTGAAAATGTTCTAAAATACATTATTTGATTCTATAAACTTGACGAACATCAAGTAAATGGAAAGATCATTATTGTAATAAAATTGGATGAATCTGAAATCATCAAGGGTCAAAAGTTGGAATGAGTGAGTGTCACTTTGATGAACAAAATTTTAGATACAAATGATCGAACGTTTAGTGTTCAATCGAAAAATCACATATGGTGGCTGGCGGCATTCCAAGTATACATTTCAATTTTCATTCAGAGTATCGTTATTAACAATTCATACCTTGCCAGTTTTTATTGATATGTCATACAATACTTGCTGTTCTACAGGTCTTGAAAGAGGACCATAAAATACTTTCATGGATATTTTCAAGAACAAATTATGGTGAGATTATAAAGAGACATTTGGAGGGTGAGAAATTTACAGTCGAAAACCATGGAAGTTTTCAAATTCAATGGCACCTTGTAGGGGATTTGAAAACATTAGAATGTATGTATAATGTCTCTCATGGGGCTTCATCAAAGCATCCATGTCTTTATTGCATGAAAGATTGCTACAATATGAATTTGGGATGATCAACAAACATTGGCCCAACACGAGAAGCTGAAGATCCAAATATGAAAAGTGTTATGCCAATTCCATTAAAAAATGTTCACATATGCAATTGCATGCTGAGGTTTGTATTATTGAAAAACTTATTTACCTACATATTCTACTAGCATGGAATCATAAACCAGAGTCTGTGGCTAAAGCAGCAATTAGGAGGTTGGTAGTTCTGTCAAATGCATGATTACATAAAGGGAATGTCACGATTGAAAAAAGGGAAAGACTCTTTAAAAAAAAAAAAAACGTTCCTAATAAGCCATCAATTGGAGGTGCTAAAGCCAGAAGATTTTTATCTAATCACACATGCAAAGAATTAAGTGCCAGATACGAAATCTGGAGAGAAATTGTTCAAGCCACATGAATACTGGAAGGAAGTAATTGAGTGGAAAAGGGACAAGTGTGGACCAACTTAGACAAACTCATAGGTGTTATTCAGAAAGAAAACCTATCATCAGAAGATATGAGGACTTTGCAAAATCATTGCATCACATTTGTAAAATCTGTACATGATTGTTGGAGAAAAGACAACATTACTCATTACATGGTGCTAATCTATATCATTATTTGGTACTTTTCTCATTCAGGCTTACATATTTTTCTATTGATGTAACTAATCAAAACTATTGTTTGCAGCACATCCTTCTTCATCATGCAACTTATTTTGCAAATAAATATGGGAGCTTAAGTATCTGGTCATCACAAGGCATGGAAAAATCTCATCGGCAAGCAAGGAGAGCACTTCATAGAGCAACAAATCATGGAGGACACAATTCAAGAAATAAATATTTAGTTCAACTTTTTCGGTGGTTTTATAGAAGAGCACAATTTGGATATCAAGCTAAAAACTCGCCAAGTATTACGATATTTCGAAAGGCATTTACATTCATAACAAAAGAGAAATCCTTGTAGTATATAAAAAATCTATTACAGAAAATTGTTTAATTATCATCATCATTCTCTTCAAGATTCGGACGGATAGTATTGTCATGAAGGAATAATCTCCTTTCATATGGATCCAAAAATTCTAAATTTGTCTTTTTGCTCATATCAATGTAACCCAAATAAAGAGCCATTACAGATGATCTTTTTGTAGTCTCATTGGGAGTATAACCCAATATTTTAATAGCCAAATCTCTTTTTACAAAAATTATTTTATATGTTTCCCTTGCGTACTTATGGCCTCCTAAACAAACTGATAATGATATGATGGCCATAATGACAGTGGTATAATGGCCATAATGGCATATGGATTAAATGATGAATGATATATACAAATCACATTATTTTGAAAGTTTTTTAAATAATGAGATAGAGAGACATCCTTTCTTCTGGCTAATACACCTCGAAAGCCTCCATGTCTCATACCAAAGGCATCAATTTCAATAGCATCCTGTAAACAAGAAAAGAAAATAAATTTAGAATGATACATAACACTGCAAACTCATATTTTAGTACAGTGTTTGAAAGAAGAAAACTGAACAATATCAATACCAATACCAATATAATATCTACGTACTAGATCATAATCATCGTATTCAACGACGTTTGCTCTGCTAATGTCATGTCCTTCAATGGCCTCTACATTTTGGGAGGGGATATATCTAAGCCTTGGGGGATAGTTTTTTTGGAATTCCAAAAATTCCTCCTCTGTAGGCAAAGTTTTTTCATAGGCTTTAGATTTTTCGATCATGGACTCCAAGGCCTCATTGCCAGATTTCCAATTGCCATCTTTATCATAATCTATCTCACTTTCAAAGTCATCATATGTGTAATCAACAATGTCAAAAAAATCTTATAAATATTGAGCAAAATTGAGAGGATTTCATCCTCTCTCAAATTCAAAACATTTTCTATATCATTAAATGAAATATAGCTTTCATTATTTATAAAATACAAGGAAACATCGAGTAGAGTTAATTGATTAACAGGAGATGCAGATGGAAGAGAATCAGAGAGGATTATAGAATGAGGGAGAGTTTTTTGATAATCTGAAGCCATAGATGCTTCAGCTTCACTCCCTATATCAGTATCTGCATCATCTACATCAACTCAAATAGGTGCAGATGCCTATACTACACCTGAATCTCTTCTTAGACCTAGCCATTGTAGAACAGTTAGTTTTACTTCCAACATTGGCGTCGTTGCCACTTTTTAAGTTTTTCTACATAGCTTTCTTGTTTTTTGTTTTTTCGCTCACGTGCTTGTGTGTATGCTTGTTTGTTTTTTTTCTCTCCAAGTTTTGTACTAACAGCATTCTCACCTTGTTTCTTGGCACCATCAACCTCTTGAGTCATGCTTGACAAAGATTGTTTGGAGCAATTTTAGACATATACTCAACAAGTCATTGCAGCACAAGACTTCTCTCCATTTCCTCAACGAACTGCGGAACAACCTATCAAGCCGGGGAGAAACAACAAAAGTGTCAATTTGGACAGTTTTTTTGAAAGAAGTGATCCAAGTGACATTTTTTTTCGACCAAACAGGTATATAAGAATTTGTCGGTCTGTCTGCAACCATAACAGACACTGATTTTCCATTCTATCACCTCCACGAAATTTGACTCTGTTCAGATTTTTTGAAAACACCTTGATATACTGTCAAAATCCAAGGTGTTTTCCAACCAAATCTTGGTCTTAGAATTCACTAGCTTCACTGAGGCTAGATCTATCAAAGATTAGTCCTCCAGCAGTTTCGCAAATTCTATCTTAGAGATTTAGCCTATTTTCTGTCAGAAAATCATCTTTTTCACTATTTTTCTTGTCTGTCAGTAAAATTTCAATATCAAAAATCGCCAGTCATACCATGAAATCGCCCATAGTGAGAACAATTTCTCTGTACCCTCTGCAAATTCTATGTTAAATTCACACATGTGGATTGTCCACAACATGTACTTGTGATCTCCTAAGGTGTGTAGATGCACCAAGATCAAGACTAGATTGAGATTCAAGATCTATCTTTGATTCTATGGCAAAAATACACTACTACATGCATTCAATCACTTCCAACTCTCACTCACACGTGTGAAAAGTATTAAAAAATTATTCTAAGTAAAAACAAGTTGCTCTCCTCGGGTAGAGAGAGAAAATCATCATGAGCTCTCGGGCAGAGAGAGAAAACTAGATAATCACATACACTCAAAAGCCACTCAATCTCTTAATCAATTAGATCCAAATGAGAAGTACAATGATACTAGTAGATCCATGAGCTACCACAATGCTTAACTATGATTGGACCACACTTTTGCCACCTCTTAATCCTATTGGACCATTGATCCATTCACCTCTAAATTCTATTGGACCATTTTCAAGCAAATCTCAAATTCTATTGGACCCCTCAAGGTTCCACCTCTAAGTCCTATTGGACCTCTTAAATTTCATTAAACAAAAGTGTTACACTTGTCTACACTCTAATTGGCACGAGTTTAGCCTCTTATTCTATTTTGGCTAAATAGTGGCATTACAAAATGGGTAATTTACCATCTATGCCAAATTTGGTCCTATCAACATCCTACACCTAGATGCTTGATATAAAAAACATAAGACCCCTATATCTAACATAGATAATCTTTTTCAATTCTTCACATTCTATGCCTGAAAAATTTCCAAAAAAAATATAAAAAATCAGTATTTTGACAAAAAGCACCCCTTGTCAGAATTCTCAAGTACTGGATTCATCTGACTGTCCACCATTTCTTGTGTCCACGAATTTCATGACAATATAAAAGTCCAATTTTTGTCCAAAATCCTCCATTCTACAAGAAAATTGTCCTTTTTTGACTTTTTGACACAATACAGTACTGTCCTAATCATCTGTACTGTTACTCTACTCCTCGTACTGCATCATGTCTCGAGATTGTGCTGAATCTTCCAATCTGGCTCCTCCATGACTGGAACGTAGAATTCCACGTATAGATGCACCAAAGTCGATGGAGAATCAGACCCAGTTAGATTTCTCCAAGACTTTGATAATGCATGCCGTTTTTAAGGAGATACCTCTAAATCGAAAAGCTCCGACTATTCCCGATGGTACTCTATGGAATAGCCAAAGAGTGCTATCTCAACCTTGAAGCTCCTGATCTTGCTTCTTGGACTACCCTCAAGGATGCTCTCATCAAGCATTTCAAACCATTCAAACTGACTCAGAGCCCATTTATCCAAATCACCCATATCAAGATGCGTTGCGAAGAGTCGGTTCGAAACTACATTGAACGTTTTAAACATCTCAAAGTAGAATGTGTTGATGAAAATATCATAGAACGTATGGCCATCAAATTGTTCTTGGTTGGATTGTCTAAAAACATCCGTCGTGAACTAAAACCAGTTGACCTTTATAATCAACTTAAAGACGTAATGACTGATGCTATCCGTGAAGAAGACGAGGGTTCTGATGATGACTTTGATAGTTGTGAAAAGAAATCAAAGAATCTTGAATGTCTTAACCACATGAAGCATGAAAATACCGCCCAATTTTTCGAACTTCTACATCAAATGGAAACCTGGCATAAAGCTCAACAAACTCATATGGATAAACTAACTGCTGATTTCCAAACCTCCATGAAAAATATTTTCCAGCAAGAGAGAATGTCTGGTGTCCGATCTGTTCACAGTATCACACTACTAATGAGTGCTCTCAACCGCAAAATCATTTTCCATCAGCACCCAAACCCATGTATCGAGTATACCATCCCTACCCTCCACAACAGAGTCCATTCCATGACCAGGGGTGTATCAACCACGACCAATTGCACCAAATCAGTACCAACTACATCAATAGTTTGTCGTTAACCAACCCACTCCAAAACAAGCTGTCCACTATCTTGATCCCAATACCATCAATCTAGCAACTTATTATGTGGAAGACACTACTCAATCGCGATACACCACTGAGATAGTTTTGTATTATACATATGACCCTGATGCTCAAGCAGCTGACCCCAATGCCCAGATCTATGATCCTAACCAAGCTGTATTTGCCATGCATCAAATTACAACAATACGAGAATGTTTTATCTACGCTGATAAACATCCTAGTATTTGCTGTCCAGATAAACTTCACTTTCCACCAATTTGTGAAAATTGCAACATTGGACATCATTTGAAAGATTGTCCTTCCTGATCTAAACCAACTGCTCTTCTCTGTTCAGTGCAAGTCGACAATCGAAGCTCATCCAGCATGGGTCTTGACTCGTGCACAAACCCAACGCCAAAACCCTACAATTGCACCCAACAAAATCCAGCAATGTCCCTCCAAGCGAAGATTCGACACCCATTTCTATTCTCACCCATCTAAAGAAATTAGGCTGCATCACCACTATCGACAACAAATTCACAATGTAGACCAACAATCTTCCACCTCCCATAAAGTACCTCACATGTCTTCTAAGAACAAAACTCTTCAAAGTACTGAATTTTGGGGGGATTTAATACAAGCCAATGTGACTCTCCCTTTCCACGTTCTCTGAAAACATGTAAGAAAATAAAAACAACAAATTCAATTCACTGACACCACCACCCCTAATGAGTTGCCCGAAATGCCATTACATCTCACAAACCCACTCCATGAAAGAGGCAATATCAAAATTTCAGCTCTCGCCAATCTCGTGAAGTCCTAGCTGTACTGGATGGTGGTTCCAGTGTCAACATCATTTCCACTTCCCTCATGATAGAATGGAATCTGAAAGACAAACTTATGAAACCCACTTGTCAGCTTAGGATGGCTGATCAAAGTGTGGTCCGACTTACCAGTTTTCTCCCACAAATGTTGATCAAACTAGGAGGCCTAAAATTTTCCATAGACCTAGTCGTACTCGATATTCCTAGCAATGTCTATTCCTATGAGTTACTACTTGGTCACTCATGGCTTACCAATGCAAGAGTCGTTCATGACTGGAGCAAAGGTCGAGTCACCTTTGGAAATAGAAATAGCTCTATTACCATCGATTCATTTGGAAAACTCAAACCTGCACAGTTTCACGACGAAGGATCTTTTACTACTAATTTAGTATTTGAGCTATACCAGCCCACCCACGAAAAAGGTCATTATGTTGAATCTATTGATATCATAAACTGGACTCACAGTTTAGCTACTATTGATTGTGTGAATGCCGATTCTTGTGTTCAACATCAGGATGATTGTACCTATATTCCACTGACCGACAACAAACAAATTCCTGATCTAGACATCCCTATCATTAATATCAATTTTATTGATATTCTTCCACACAATGATGAGTTGTTAAATGTTGCATGACTACTTACTGATGAATAAGAAGATTTATTCATAGACGATGATAATGTCTTACGAATTTAGAATTGCCCAGACGATTTGGACATTTATAACATTCAGATCCTCAACTACATGGAGGCCTTTCCACTCAAGGCCTTTCCGCAACAGTCATCCAAAGTGGAACCCGTTGCCAAAGTTACGGTCGAAAAACATGATACCAAGCTATACTAGGTCAAACAACCAAACTATCCATGGGACCTATGTGAGGAGGAAATAATTTTTCAAATCGAAGACAAAATCCTCCATGATGTGCTCAAGATTAATCTATAAAGTAGTTGCTGTCTCCAAATGGACTGATGAACAACGCGTCGTATTCAATCAACTAAAAGAATCCCTTACCAATGCACCTATCCTCTGGGCTCCTGATTATTCCAAAGAATTCCATGTGCATACCGATGCATCCAAGTATGCCATTGGAGCAGTGCTCACCTAACCGAGAGAATTGAAAAATGATTATCCAATCCGATTTCTCAATAGACAATTGATACCCGCTGAAGTCAATTATACCACTATCGAGCGTGAAGCTTTGGCAATGGTATATGCGGTTCAGAAGTTTCATCATTATCTTCTGGGAAAAGTTTTTGCCGTCTTCATTGATCATCAAGCACTCCTATATCTCATCAACAAGACTTGCACAACCGGTCGTATTACTCGATGGATCCTATTACTGCAAGAATTTGAGTTTAGGATCGTGGTTCGAAAAGGAGTTCAAGATTTTTTGGCAGACCATCTATCTCGAATCTCTAACCTACCAACTCCAGATCAAGGTGTCAACGATTATTTACCCAATGCCATCTATTTGAAGTTGACTCTACACCCGTTTGGGCCAAGAAAATCATAGAATATTTAACTTCAAGGCAGATGAATCCATCCTTATCTAAACCCGAACAACATGCGTTGGTCCTCAAAACCAAACCTTATATGTTGATTGCAGGCCAACTTTACCGATGTTGTCTTACTGAAGGTGAAATACCCTTTGTTATCTCCCTCACTCACGAAGGTGTTGGAGCAGGTCATTTTTTTTCCAAATTGACTGCTAAGAAAATCTTCTTGATCAGATTTTGGTGGCCAACTCTCTTTGATGATACACATACCTACACTGATGCCTGTGATGTTTGTCAAAGAACCAAACGATTTCAAAAGACCGACTACATGCCTTACACCCTGTCACAACTGATCAAGCTTTCCAGAAATGGGGAATTGATTATGTTGGACCCATTAGACCTGCTGCTAGACACACCCAATCCCAGTAGCTACAGACTATTGTACCAAATGGGTTGAAGCAAGAGCTGTTCACAATGTTGACACTTGTTCTACCGCAAAATTTCTCTATGAACAGATTATTGTTTGTGTGCGAATTTTTTGCAACACTTGTCTCTTCACGACATTTTCAGCTTTTGCAAATTGTTCGTGACAGATGACAATTCTTGAACTTGAAGAAGGAAGCTAGAATATTTTGCGAACTGTTCGAGATAGTTTCATGACATCTGAGACTTGACCAAGACACTATTTCGCGAATCTTTTGTGAATCTTTTGAGTTGGTTACAAATAGAAAAGTTTCCAGTTCGCGTCCGTCTCTTTCTCATCCTTTGTCAAGTAAACTGCATGCTTTGTTGGTAGAATCAAGATTTGTAGATCATGTGTTCTACAATTTCGTCAACTCAGATCACTTCCATCATTCCAGTATCATGACCTACTAACACCACTCCCCTTCCACCACTACCCCCACCATTTACTACCACATCCACCCTCTCATTCACACTTAACATAGGTTTTGACTCCATAATCCCATGCAAGCCCTCACCTGTACATTCTTCCACCCTACTTGACTTTGTAGTCAATGTAGATGACTTTGTATTACACAAACTACATCCACCACCATCACCACTAATCCACTCCACACGTCTCCAACACGCATTCATTCACCTCCTATCATACCACCTCCTATCATCCGACAATCACCTCCCCTTGTATATTCTCACGTTCCAACATCTCCCCCATTCCAGATTTTTTTCCATTCAATTCCATGCGATATCCTATCTATATATGCACACTCCCTGACATTGGCCCTTGAGAGCAATTACCCTCATAGCCCAAAGCGGTTTGGTTGGTGAATGAGCTCCAATACAGCCTATTCGGAACCTTAGGGGGTCAATACACCATGAGATAGTTTGACGATGGAGCCATGGCAAATCTTTAGAAAGAAAAAACAAGGTTGGAGGCGGAAAGCAAGAAACAATGGCAGTAGATCCAAAATCTCATTGCCTATAATCAACAGCAACAACAAATGCTCAGCCACCTTCAGAGCCAACTCCAACTGAAGATCTCCAACCACCAAACTGCCAAAATACAACTTACAACAGAACGAGATGAGGCCATAGCAGATGCACAAGTAGCACGTTTCGCTATGAATGAGCAGCTGAAACTGGTAGATTTCCATGATTTTGTGCCACCAACTATTCCTGAGAGAACTTTGATTCTAGTGGTGGCATATCAAGCGTTGGCACAAGAGCTAAAAGCCATGATGGAGCAACACTCCAAAATACAACAATCATATACTGCTTCCGTTGAGGCCCTCAACCAACATATTGCCACCCTAGAAAAAAGGTTAAAGATAGCTGTTCAATCCACACCTTCTGTCCATGTAGAGCACGTCCAGTTTCACCAATGAGGGCCTTACTATGATGGATCGGATGGTGGTGATGGAGTAGGATCTCAATAGCCTCTATCTACCAATCAAGGCTCGTCATTTCAAGGACAACCTTAAGTGCAAGGAACTCAAGCACCAACCAATCCATAGGGATTTGGTGGTACTGGCTGCCAACACCATCTTTTCCACTCTTCCTCTTCTATCCCCATCTACACCACTAATTTTCCCTTCATCCAATGCCAATTTTCTCCAGAATCTCTATGAATTACTGATTCTAACCCTTCACCACCTCTCTCCCCTCAACCCGACCCACAAATAGAGCATGCCTTGGCAGCTGAAACACCAACCATAAGGCACAAGATCATGCCTACTGAACCTAGCAAGCTACGTACTGCCAAACCTGGACCACTGCAAAACCCATAAGGAGGCAGTCAAGCTCCTGGATCCACAACCACTCTGGCACATGATCAGCTCTTTCTATAGAGCAAAACCTCCATGGCACGGTATCTCGAAGCACCCTCCTACATGCGCACCAATCCATACTATTATCTGGTAGCGCGGCGAGAACCGTTTTCTGTCACCAAGATAAAGAACAAGATCTTTTGGCCCAAGCTCACAGGAGTGTATACCAGCAACCTAGCTAAAGACATGGTAACCAATTGCTGTGTAGTTTACTAAAAGCACCATGGCAACCCTGATCACGATGTGAGATATTTTGCAGATAATTGCGGCATGGTGGCATTTTTGGCAGAACTCAAAGGTTATTGGGATCGAGGGCTACCACCAATAGCCATTGCAATAAACTACTACGAATGCTAATACTTTTGACTTGCAATAACTTTTTAATTGTAGCTTGGATAGTATGTCATCTAACATATCATTGGGAAGCACTCATCAAGAGCTTTTCAACGCACCAAATTCCGCTGAAATTGGACTTACCAGTAAAAAGTAATGTCATTTTTAATGTGGACTCAAAAAATTATGATTAATAAAATCCCCATACTTTTGACTTGCCATAGCTTTTTAACCGTACCTCGGAATTATGTCATGTAGCAAATCATTGAACTTTTATGGATCAAATGAATATCATGCAATAAATGCAGATTCAGAGGTGCCCACACATGTGGACAATATGGATTTGGATCCCTACCAAGTTTGGAGTCAAATACTCTCACCAAAATGTAGATTCTAGCTTGCCCTCTCAATACTAGTTTTTAGCACCAATACTTGCTAAAAATGGATTTGCATTAGATCAATGGTTTATGCTCTTATACTTGGCTTTGATACCATGTTAAAGTACTTTGCTTTAGGACCATAAATGGATCTTAGAAAGATCCACAAGAGTGATTGGATGCTTGCTTAACAATCTATCAAAAACTAGTCATCACTGAAGTTCATCTGGATTGGCAATTTGACAAACAACAAGCATTAACAATCAAAGGCATTGATCAACATTGAAATCTGAGTCCACACGTGTGAACCACAGCCTGCTGCATGTCTTGTAGACAGATTTTGAAGTAGAATTCAATTTGGTTTCATTTAGATCGCAAAAACAAAATGTACATGGTGAACTAGCTCGAGATTGCCAATGAGCTCCGAAAATAATCTATCTTTTCGCTATGGAGAGATGGAATACATAGCAAAAGTGAATTCCTTTGTAAAGCTAGGTGAATTTCCAGCATGTAATAAGGAAGTTAACTTGGCTCTCTTGCCCTAATTTGTAGCTCTAGCCTCTTTCCTAGAGTCATGTCAAGTAGGCGGCTAGTTGGTCAATTTTCACCTTAAATCTAGGATTTAGGTCTTGTAAACTAGGAGTCACTACCAAATTGAATTAACCTACTCTTTTGACTTGATCTAACCTACACTAGGATAGGTTTCCCATGTGGATCCATGGTCTCACACTTGTGGGACCCGCTTATGTATGTTTTACATGATTCTACGTGGTTTTTGATCAAGCTAGATTTGCCAATTTTTGGCAATTCTTCACATACTTCACACCCTCTTTCAAGCATTTTAGAAGATGAGAATATGAAAAAAAAAAAAGGGCCCAAAATAGGCAGATGGATGATTCTACACTCTTTTACACCTTGGAAGAGTGTACAATCACCCATCTGCCGACATATGAGTGATTTCAAGCCTTTTTTTTGAGGATTCCCATCTCTTGGAATGTCCAAAAGAAGGTTATGGAATCATCCATGTGCAAGCAAAACCCTCTGTTGGGATTTCCAAAAGTTGAATATGATTCAAATCTTGAGGCTCCATTCTCCTCTTGAGACATCAGAGGAGCCTCGACTTCATTAGCCTCCTCAAGGCTTCAACAAGAGCCTCAACTAGATTGAAGTTCCTCTAATGCCTTATGCCTCAAGAGGAGACTGAAGATTAAGGCTCATGCCTCAAAATCTTGAGGCTTCTCTTGCCTCAAGCGACATGAGAGGAGCCTCAAGATTAAGGAAGGGGTGAGGCTCATGGAGCATTAATTTGTCATTGGCCTTTTAGAACATATTGATGTTTTTCTTTTGTCATACTTTTTCTTGTTAGATTATCTTTGATATGCTTTTGAAATGAATGTTTTTTTGTTTGAAGGTTTGCTAACGTCATGGCCATGGATGTACATGCAACTATGTTGAAAAAGACACTACCAAATATATCGATAAACGGCTTGTTATTGTGCAAGATGAGCAATTGCATGATAGACCATGTACCGAGTTTATTTAGAAAGCTAAGGAAACTAACTTGGGTGCATTTTGAAAGATGAAAATGACTCACCCATTGAAGTCAAGCTTGATGTTCAATTGCTAGCCCCCTTGCCCAAAAGGTGAACGTGTGTCATTGATAGAGAGAATTGACATTATTTAAAAAAAATATTTTCAAAAAGCATAAATGAGAAGGACTCTTAACATGAAAGAACAAATTCAATCACCCTGTCAATCTTGAAGTTCAAATGCTATCATTCTTGCCCACAAAGTGAATATGGGTTATTTCTATTCTGAAATATTGCTACTCCCCTTCTCAAAAGTATGTGAGTTCTCCCACTTTCAACTTCTCTGGAGCAAATGCATTCACTCCCTAAGGAAGAGGCGAAAAGAGAAATTAGCAACTTAATACTAGTGATCTCTCAAAGATCTGGCCATTAGAAAACTACATTAAGATAATTTTATAGCCAAGCTACATCACTTGCATTTGTTGACTTTTGCATATAATAAATTTAGCATTTGAATGATTCTAGCCTGCAAAAGTTAAGAGCTAAAAGATTTTGAAAGCAACAACTAATCAGCAAAAAGATTTTGAAGCACATTATTGATGTGGATATCGTATCATGACCGTCCTGTCCTCGAATATGTAACTCCTCGAATATGTAGCTCTTGGCTCCATCTCTCAGGGGAATCAAATACAGCTTTAACATTGTTTTGGATGTTGACCTGCTCTTATCATTTCTGTTAGAATTGGAGCGTTTTTGTTGGAAAGATCCGCCTTGTTTCATCGTACATGGTCTACGGGAGAGGGGATCTTAGAGCATTCCTGGTGCCGGCTTTGTAAAGAAGCTCAGAGGCAGTTCCTTTCTGTCAAACACTTTTGGATCTAGGACCATTGAGGAACCGGGATCAAATCAGCCTGGAATCGTCGTATTCTGACAGAGCAGAGCTAGCCGTGCCTGTGTCCCTGGGCCATCAAGTTAGCATTCACGAATCTTCGTGAGTAGTGGCAACGTCCTTTTCAGGACTGGAAGCCAATCTTCTAAGATTTTCTACACCAAGAAATTTGAAGCCCTTGGTATGCAAGCAGCAAGATCTCCTAAGCCAATAATTCACCGCTGTACCTACAAACTCAGACAGGCTAGTGATGTAATGCTAGTAATAATATACATATATGACTATGCGCATCCTCATCTTAGTCAATGTATTGTGCAATCATGACCTATGAACACGAAGGAACACCTGGACTGAAAACTCGAAAAACATCCTACTGCCTGAGTTAATGACCTGAGCTTCTTGCAGTGCACTCCTTACTTTTGTATATTTAGGGAATTCTTCGAGCCATCTTTTACTTGATAGAACGCTATTGAGAATGATGATACTACACTATCATAAACCCAAGCATGGGCATGTGTTTCAAAGAAAAAACCACGGACATGTCACCAGCCGTCAATGATTCCCATAGTAGGAATGGTGCAATATGGACCACATGACGCGCACATCTTCGTATCCACAAGCCTGCACGTCATTATAAAGCTTTGGAGGAAACTCTGGTCCTGCAAAAAAAAACAAGCATCAATGCCTAATATCATTTCACTTCACTGTTGAGCACACAAACACCTGACTCACAGAATCCATTATCGTACTTAACGTCGAAGACACGTACAGCTTCTCTAAACACAAAATAAGAAATGCGAAGCATCCATCACCAATCTGATTGGAAAAAGCTGCAACAACGTGTCATACTTCGCTTGCGGATCCGTATTCGCAAATTTCCCCAAGCTTTCTTCAATGGACCCACGACCTTTCTGCGCAACCGTCCCATTCTTTCCCCCCACATTTCATCAGCTAGTCCCATCCAATGATCAAAGCAGCACCAAATGTTTTGGGATGGAAAGGCAGACTGGAGTTCCATCCATCGCGAGCAGAATTACAAGAGGCGGAGGAGTAAATCGAGAATTTTGAATGTGAAGTGAGTGAGTGAGTGAGTGGATCGAGGCGAAAAGATCCGTCCACGTAAAACACGATCAAATCAGGAAACGGGTAGTGTTTGTTGAAGGTGGCCCCATATTCCTTCCCATAAATCTCGTTCAATAAAAAACAACTTATATAAGATTCCACTCGTGCTCGGAAAAAACATTTTTCTTGGTGATGGGCAAAACCCACAAAGTAATGTCAGTTCTTTTAGTTTTCCTTTGTATCTTTTAGTTTTCCTTTGTATTTTAGGCTCGGGGAATTATTGAGCAAAAATTTTGGACACACCTTTTGGGTCGCAATGTTAAGCAAAATGTTGGATGAATCTTCCATTTGGAAGGTTTGTTCCCAAAGCCATTCAAATCTAAAAACAAGATTGCCAAAAAAAACATCAAAATTGACATTACATGGAATCATGGTCCTTCGACTGTACTTAGTTGGATGGGGTTTGTTGATGTGGTGGGCCGTGGCGCTCATCTCCAAAGCCTCTTTGCAAGCCTCAAAGTGAGATGTTGGTGACATTTCAAGCACACCAAGCATTCCTTCATATAGCGGGTGAAGGGCTAGGCATGTAGGCCTCTTTTTCTTTTGCCATACACACCCATTTAACTCCTCTTTCTCTTTTGCCATACACACCCATTTAACTCATCCCTTTGATGTCTGGCTCTCCTTAGTTGATAGTAATTACTGCATGGGGAAGTCTTTATAATAGGGCTAGAATTTCCACATGGCACAAATTCAATGTTACAAATATTGATCATACATGGATGAAAGTATGCTACATCTAGGAGTAGTTCATATCTACTTGGTAAACATTTTTGAATAAGATAAATACAATGAAAAACCAACCCAACATGACTTGACTCCATGCAAAGTCAACGATTCCAAGGGTTTGGTTCAGAGATAACTAATCAATGTCAAGTGAGAATTACATTGTGTAGTATTCACTCATGGCTTCTTGCTTCAAAGAGCCAAATAAAAGAGAGAACAAAAGTGAGAATGAGCTTAGACAAAAAGAAAACTGCTACCTAAAAGAAGAGGCATCATGTTGACCATTAATGACATATCCTAGTGTTGTGTCCACATCCAGTATCTAGAATTTAAAACAATCCTTGAGATTTATTAGTTACGATTAGGATAAATTTCAATTAAGGCTAGTTTCATAACTAATAACCTTTAGAGGACCTAGGCACTCACATGTTTGGAAAAAGCTTGACAACATAGTAAAATATTTAGGAAAATATAAATTTTCAAATACTGATGTGCAAATGATATAGAAAACAACCAGTGAATTTGTTGATGCAGTTCAAAGTGCATGGAAAGAAGATTACATAACACATTATATGGTAAGATTTAGATTCATTACTATTGTAGACAATTTTGCACTACTCTATTAGATGCTTCTAGTACTGATTAGATTTGACCACATATTACAGCATCATTCAACATTCTTTGCAAGAAATAGTGAATGTCTCAACATACGGTGATTAGAAGGAATGGAAAAATCTCATTGGCAAGCAAAAGCGGCATTTCATAAAAGTACACAACATCATGGAACCAGCACAAAGAACAACTATATTTTGCAACTTCTCCAATGGTTTTACATAAGAGTGCAAATTCCTCACAATACAAAATTGACGAATTACAAAAATTTTCAAAAAGCATGCAGATTTATACAAGCCACGAGGCAATAGTCGATTGAAATCTAAAATAATACAAAGTATTTGGAATTTTTGAGGTCTATTCCATTTTCAACACTTTCTTCAATCATAGTTGTAATTTGGAGTCGCTCTTACAACTACCACAAAGGAGGTCCTATGGATTAAGAGGGTACTCATGGAGTTAAAGTGCATTGAAGATGAAGACCTGCCTATTATCAAGAATGATAACATCTCGGCTCAAGCTCTTGCAAACAATCTTGTATTCCATGCAAGAAGCAAACATATTGAGATAGCACAACTGTCAAGTGATATTGGTGTTTGATTATTCATGTACAATCACAACACCTCACAAGGTCCTTCAAAGGTGTGTTGGAAAGTTCACACTGTGAAGATTAGTAAAAAATATCTTCCTATCTCGAGTTTTGGGGTCATGTCCATGATTGTTTCCATTATAAACCATCTTGTTCATAAAGGCATGTGAATTGAGAACATAACCTTCTAGAATAGGTCGAGTTTGAGTCAGGTAGATTCAAGTTTGATGTCATGCAGAAGTTTAGATAGCACGCAATGTCATTCAGTATGCATGAAAGCCACATGCAATCAGTGCATGCAACATGCAAAGAAACATCAGAAAAACCATAAAAAAACACCAAAAAATCACCAAAACCCTAAAAATACAGAAAAAGAACCTTTTCTCGATTCAATGTGCATAGGTGTGATTCAGATCTATCTACTGCCAGGTTGGTGAAGAATAATATCATAAATAGAAGGTTTTTCCAGAGGATCAGTTGTCATATTGTCATATTTTTGCCAAAAAAAGTCCTTTTTTTGGCAAAGATACCAGTATTATTCTTGATTTTTCGCCACAACCTTCGTTGAGATTTCAGAACATTCTATTTATATGAAAATACTATTTTTGCGCTCAGTGAACATTCTTCTTATCCAGATCTTAGAAAATCTTGATTTTTACCCTCGCCAAACTACATAAACTGTGTTTTTGTGTGCCAGAAACCTCTGCCAGGTTTACCCTAGCTTTATCTGTGTCAGATTTTGAATCTGAAAGTTCGGCGAAGGTTATTTTCATAGAAATTGTCAGAAAGACCTGATTAGAGAGTTTCATTTTTCCAAAATAGCATTGTTGAACCTTCGCCAAACCAATCTTCACCTAGGGAACCTTCACCAGTTTTATTTTTGGGTTCTGATTGTCCAGATCAAGTCTCTGTCAAAATTTAGATCAGATCAAATACAGTCTGATTTGGATTCTGAGAAATTTTTTAGTTTTGAGAAGTATTGATTGATTGAATTTTGAAATCTTTTCCATGATATAGAAATCTGATTCTTGCTAAGTGGAATAGATCCAGCAGATCTGATTTGAGATAGTTTTGATTGAAAATCTAGATCCAATCTCATTGTCGGCTTGATTTAAATCTATAAAGATGGCAGCCCTTGGAGGTCCTCCTGGAGGTGCTCCTCAGGAAGTCAATCCAATCATTGTTAGAAGAGCACCCCGTTTGGATCTACCCAAATACAATAGATTAACAGATCAAGTTAGAATTCTTCATATCTATGTTGAATCTTGTGAAGTTTGTGGTGAAATTTTCTCTCAAGATAAACTTAAACTTTTTCTTATGGCCTTAACAAACGTAGCACAAGATTGGTACTATAATCAAGATGAAACTGAGCGTACTGATTGGGAGATTGTTAAACGAGCCCTTATCACACGGTTCAAACCTCGGAAGTTTATGGAAGACCCTTTCCTACTTTTAAGTAAAATTAAAATGGGAAAGCGAAAAATGGTTCGAGATTACATTGAACGGGTGGAACGCCTCATATCTGAGTGCGAACCTGAGTTGATTAACAAAAATGTCATGATTATGTGGTTTTTGGCAGGTTTACCTAAAAGGATCAGACGTGAGCTGAAATGCCATAATGAGTATGCATTTTTGCAAAATGCTATAAAGGATGCAATTCGGGAGGAGGATGAAGCTTCAGACGATGAGCAGAATATCAGTATGTTGCCTTATACAACAGGGCAGACCTCTACGACATCCACCACTATTGCATCAACGAATGTCAACGCTATTGTAGAAATGATGCTAAATGAGTTCGAGAAACTCGGGAAGAACCAGCAGAAATAGATGAAATCTTGTAGTTGCAATTTGATGAGAAGATCAAAGCATTGGAAGATTTTCATGGACAAGCAAACAAGGAACCTGAGAAGTTTGCAAAGACTTTTCCTACCAGAAAAATATCTGGTGTTCTATTTGTACAGGAAATCACACAGTGAATGAGTGTCCTCAATTGAAAAAATGAATAGAAATCAGAGTATGGCATTTGTGTAGTTTTCCTGATCATGTGACTACTTTTGCAACTTCAATTCAGCAATGGTATGTCCAAATGGGATATCGAGAACCACAATATGGAGGAAATTCAGCAGCTAGACCTCGACAAGTTGCTCTTAAATATCCAGAATATTTAGCCTTACCTGCCCCACCAAAGCACCCCGCTCCTCCTGCCAATCTGATGGAACCAGAACCGTATAGAAGTGCCGAGCAATGGAACTATGGTAATGATCAAGAAGGTGGATCTTCAGAACAATATGCTATTTATGCTGATGCGCAACAACAAGCATCTAGAAACTGGACCAGAGCACCAGTTGGATGCTTTGCATGTGGAGAAAATCACAGAGTTGCAGAATGTCCAAATAAAGAGAAATTTGTATCATTCTGTCATGACTGTGGTTATGGGCATTGCTATAAAGACCGTCCAGCAAGATCGAAGCCACCACCAGCTACAGCTCCTATAAATTTGATAAAAATCAAGCGAAGACCAATCACTCAGAATAAATCAAGTGTACCTTTGATGGTGGTCACCAGAGCACAGAAGCGGAAAAAATCAGTAGCGGATCCAATACCTGCTGATTCTATACTATTAATTGATATACCAAAAACATCTGAAATCTATCCAAATTTTATGTAGAAAAAAGAAGATATCAGGATATGAGACAGTGGATTAAACATCTGCAAGAAGAAGAGGAGCTTGAAGCTGCTAAGGCAACAACCGTAGTTCGTTCTTCACCATTGCAGCCACCAAGAAATTCATGTACAGATATGAATAATCAATTGCATCATCATGAAGAACCTTTCAAGATGACTGAACCAGAAGCACTGCAAACAGAATTGCTCATGAATATTTTGTCTAGTAAGATCAATATTTTATTGGGACAGTTCTTGAAGTTGGTGCCAAAAGCAAAAGGATTCTTAGCGCAAAAGTTAGCTCAAGCAGAACCAGAAGTCCATTAGGAGCCACATTTTTGTGCTGGATTTGAAGACTCTAATGAAGTACTCCATGTCGGAGCACCTTGGGAAAGTGAACAAAAGAATATCACCCTACCAATACAACATAGACAATTTCCTAAGGAAGCAGCTGTGATAGATGGCGGTTCAAGAGTAACCTGATTTCTACAAAGTTATGTGCAAAATGGGGCCTTACAAAGATCAAGCTTGCGAATTTTGCCATTAAGCTAGCTGATCAAATGACAGTTCGTCCGTGAGGAATAGTTGAAGATATACTTCTCAGAATTGTGGGAGTACAGTTCGTCATTACTTTCGTAGTAATGGACTTACCAGAAGCACCAAATGTCTGCCGAGTCCTATTGGGACGTCCATGGTTACGAGTTGCGCAAGTGATTCATAATTGGGGTACCAGGAAAATCACTTTTGAAAATCGTGAATGTGTAGTCAAAGTTGATCTTGCAACTTGGACTATCAAACCAGTGGTTCAAAAAGAGGATGATGATTCCTCAACAACAGACCATACTTGTGACCGACTAGAGAAAAATTTGGGAGTTCATTACGATTTTCAACGGATACCGTCAACTAGAATAAAGCTCTTGCAACGATTGATTGTACAACAGGATATATGTGTCAGCAAGATAATCAGTCAGATTTGAGCGAGATTTCATTATTGGATCGAACCTTGGATACACCGATCACTTTTCTATTGAATGAGCTAAATGTAGCTTGGATATCAATGGAGCCCATACTAGATCCGGTTGAAGATGACCTCATTCCTATGAGTCATGCCTTGACTTATGATGACAATGTAGAACTTATTGATGAGCAGATTCTAAATCATATGGATCCGACCAGATTTGGAGTGCGTAATGTTCCTGATGAACCAACAATAAAATTGCCCAAAGCAGTTATATTGAAGGAAGACAGGATCACAGGGTCAATGATGAAAAAACAAGCCAAACAACATTATAATATGGTCTTGAAATGGGGAAATCCTTCTCAAAAGATCGATTCAAAAAATGTGCCACCCTTACTGAATAAAGACAAAGGAAAGTCAAGGATGATTCTACAAGTCAGAGTTCCAGCAAGACATCATCGTCGCGGAAGTCAGCACCTCGATCAATTCCTACTAAGAAGGCTAAGCGAAGATCCAAGACACGTCCTTTTGACAAAGAACAGGCAGATGTTGTCCAGCATGATATGCCCGAACATTTTGAACGTTATACATTGGATGTTTTGGTTATCATATTACCTAAAGCACATCATGAGCCCAAAGAATAGGTGCTAGAATCAAAAGATGTTTACGATGGCCCAGCTAGAACACAACCAATGAATCTTGATGAACCAGGAGAACCAAAAAAGATTGTACAAGTTGGATCAAAACTTAATCCTGAACAATATCAAGCACTCTAAACGTTACTTATTAGGTATCAAGATTGCTTTGCATGGATTTATCAAGATCTGAAGGGTATTCTGACATCAGTTATTGAACATACCATACCTTCAGTACCTGATGCAGTTCAAAAGGTTACAAAGTTCTATCGCTGTAATCCTAATGTTGCGGATCTGATAAAGAAAGATCTTCAGAGACTGTTTGACGCCGATTTCATTTATGAGATCGATCATACCGAATGGGTTTCACCAATTCTTATTGTTCTTAAGAAGAATGGGAAATTGAAAATTTGGGTGAATCTCAAGGCCTTGAATAAAGTGACGTGGAAGGATCACTTTCCGTTGCCTTTTACTGAAAGCATTTTGGATCGCCTTGCTGGAGCGGAAGCTTATAGTTTCCTGGATGGATTTAGTGATTACAACCAGGTTAAAATTGCACCCGCAGATCGTCACAAAACCGCTTTTGCAACAGAATGGGGCACCTATGCTTACAAAGTAATGCTGTTTGGACTCTATAATGCACCAAGATCGTTCCAAAGATTATCTACAAAAATTTCTCAAAATTTACTTGGATGACTAGGGAGTCCATAGTACAGATGTAGACGACCTGGATCGATTGGAGAAAGTATTTGAGAGATGTCGCAAATATCAAATTTCTCTAAATCCAAAAAAATACCAGATATGGATTTCCCACGGAATTGTGCTTGGGCATGTGATATCGAGACATGGCATTGCCACAGACTATTCTAAAATCAAGATTATTGTGGAATTGCCACCACCAACGACAATTCGTGGAGTTTATGTGTTTATGGGTCATGTAAACTACTATCAAATTTTTATTATCTTCTTTGCGGATTTAGCACGACCTATATACAAACTAACTATTGTTCCTATTTGGACAGTAGAGGCGTTAGAAGCCTTTGAAAAATTAAAAAAAACATAAACTTCAGCACCAATATTGTGTTCTCTAGATTGGACGGTTGAATTTCATGTTCACATGGATGCCTCAAAATATGCCATTGGATCAGTTTTGAAGCAGCCAGGTGACTATAAGAAGGACTATTCTATATGATTTGCAATCCAGAGAAGAACTATTCAACAATAGAACATGAAGCGTTAGCCATGATTTTTTTTGTTCAAAAATTTCATCATTACCTCATGGAAACGCACTTTGCATTTTATACGGATCACCAACCATAACTTTACTTGGTAAACAAGACGTGCAATACTGGGCATATTGCAAGATGGTTACTGCTATTGACTGAATTTGACTTTCCAATTGTGGTTCGAAGCAACATTATCTAGCCGATTACGTTTCACGAATTGAATCCGTACCAGTTAATACTGAAGTGGATGATGAATTACTAGATGCTGCATTATTTCATGTAGAAGCAGTACCTGAGTGGGCAACAGATATTGTTGAGTACCTAATGCTAGGACAACCAAATGACTCTTTGACAAAAGTACAGAAGAGACAATTGATGCATAAAGTTCAACCTTATCACTTGATTTCAAGACAATTATATCGTCGTGGATCAGACAATATTCTACGTAGATGTGTTTTACCGCATGAAATACCAGATTTAATCATGTTTTCACATGATGGCATGGGCGGAGGACATTTCTCTATAGATATTACTGTTCGCAAACTTTTGCAATCAGGTTGTTGGTGGCTTACGCTTCATAAGGACATAGAAAATTATATTTAGACATGTGATGTTTGCCAGCGAGCACGATGGCCTACTAGACAGAACTATGAAGCCTTGCATCTAGTTTTATCGCAAGCGCCGTTAGAAAAATGGGGACTGGATTATGTTGGTCCTATTCATCCTACTACGCAAGGATCTCAGGCCTTGCCTATACAGTATTGGAGACCTTCGTTGAGCTTTCAGACTTTGCATCCACTGCATATGTATCTATATTGAGATGGGCAAAGGTACTTTTCTAGAAAAAATCCATTTTTTGAATTAGGCGAATGATTAGCATTATGCCATTTTGGGAACCTTCGCCGAGCACCTTACTCTCCTTAGGAACCTTTGCTGACATGCTAAATGGTCTTAAAATGTTAAAATTAGGTTGGCCATAGGTTCAGATCTTGAAAATTTGTATTTATGATAGTACTTGGGCGAAGGACCCTCTTGGGCAAAGGTTCATCCTTCGCCAACCCTGAAAAACATTCACCGGATGACTTCAGAGTCTCAGAAACCTTCGTCGAGATTTTTTTAGCCTACTTTCTCATTACTGTACAAGCCTGCAAATTTTTGTTCAGAACTAATCAGCCAAACTAGTATTCAGTGTAATGGACCCTCCAAATTCACCTATAAGTTGGTTGAATTCGATTCATTTCTCACTTGTGCTAGCGAAGCTCTTGCTAAATTTTCCAGCGACCAAAGCCTTCAAAACTTTCTGAACTATTTTCTGTATACACTTGCACGTATTACTTTCCATTTCTATTCGTCATGTCTTCCACAGATACATCCCAGTCTCCTCGTTATACTATCCATCGTGATGTCCCATCTGCAACAGATATCATGATCTTTCTTAGCACAAGCATGGTCACTCAGTGGATGACCCTTGCGGAGCCTCTGCTTACTACAATGGGTATTCATGAGAGAGCCTTTTCTGAAAAAATCAACATGGATTTTATCACTCTTGCCTTCAGTACTTGGAAGGAGGAGAAATCCAAGTTTTACATCACTTTTCAGGGAGTCACATACAAGGTGCGCGTGATTGAGGCCGCCCTTGCTGCCATAGGGATAGCATCTGGTACCCTAGCCTCACCAAACCATAATCAAGCCAAACAGGCTATTAAACCTTATATCGACCTTACAAATGATTTGCATTGGAACAATGATGGCTACTTCCTAGAAGCCATTACTGAGCCTGCCATACATGCCGCTGCTCAACTCCTGAATAATTTTCTGACGGTTGGCAACTTTAGGAAAGATCGCTTACTTCTCAGATCTTACATAGGATAGTTGAGTCATACGTCAAGATAGCCAAGGCCCCTCTGGAACCATATAATTGGTTAAAGACTATTTTTGGTGAGCTTGAACGAGCCATTAAGAGCAATACCAAGCAACAGTTTGCTGTTGGCCCCTTGTTATCTCTCATAGCGGCCTCCCACCTTGAAACAAAATCCATGGGTTTTGCCTGGATTCTGTGCTTTCTATTTATGCAGAAGCACCAGTCGAGTCATCTCACCAGGCCTCCAGTTCACATAGTCGACGTCGTCCATGCAACGAGATTGTCATTCTTGACTCGCCTTCTGCGTCATGACGTCGTACTAGGCAGACATCGTCAGCTATGCTTCCACCCCTGCTGCTGTTTCCCCCCGTCTCTGATGCTTCCCTCGCCTCTCCTTTCTCTCACGGACAGTCTGTGACCATTGGGGCTACCATTCCCATCACAGCTACCCAGGCCGCCTCACCCACACACACAGAAGTTTTTTCTCCAAACACGTAGTATTTTATGGATATGTTCGATGATTTCGACCCCCTTGGGGCCTCCAAAGTTTTTGAAATGCCCTAGAGCCCTGCGCCCTTTAAACTTCAATCCCCTAGAAGAGGATTCAAACAATTTCATGATACTACTACTAGTGTTGAAAATTTGTTCCAGCTACCCCAACAACCTCAAGATGAAACTACACCAGTCACACTTCGGGTCGAGCAAGCTGTAAAATCACCAAAGCAGTTCGACGCCACAGTGCTTGAGCGCTATGAAGAGGAAGACCTCTTTGAAGAAGAAGACTACCGGCACCTATTCCATGTGAAGTTTTTAGCATGTGTGAACTTCACCACATCTTACTGAGGTGTTGTGATTGCACAAGATTGATCAGAGAATAGTATACTTGAAACATCTATGACAAGAGCACAATGACATACATCTGATGAAAAAATCTAACTTCTCACTATGAGAATTGAATGTCAGAAATAATTCTAGGTGCTCAGTATGGGAGAAATAGCCTGCTCTCAGGTAGAGAGAGAAAATCAATGATGAAAAACTCGGGTAGAGAGAGAATGAATCCAAAACACCAAAATCTCATTATTCATAATATGGCAAAACATGACAAGCTTTCCCTACATGAGAGAGACTCGATTTCCTACAGTGGAGTTGCATGGAAAGTCCACTTAACTGAACTAATTCACCTACCAAAGATTGACATGCGTAACTGCATGCATGGATGTTGCATGTACTGCATGTCAACTCATAAAACTACCTAGACATGTGTAGATCACAGAAACCACTTTGCATGTTGCATGCACTGATTGCATGTGGCTTGCATGCATACAGTATGACATTGCATGCTATCTAAACTTCTGCATGTCATCAAAATTGAATCTATCTAACTCAAATCTGACCTATACTAGAAGGTTATGTGCTCAAATCACATACCTTTTATGTACAACATGAAATTTAGTGGAAATAACCATGGACATGGCCCCAAACTTGAGATAGGAAGATAATATTTTAATAATCTTCACACTTCTCCTCAAAATTTATGTTCCTATCAACATAGACTTTGAAATTAGGCCAAGGTTAGACCTCATCTTAATAAAGACATTCTTGAGTAGTGGCTTGGTGAGAAGATCTACAACAAAATTTGTAGAATCAACATGCTCCAGTGAGATCTCTCTCCCAATGACTTTTTCTCTTACAAAATGATGAGCTACTTCAATGTGTTTGCTCCTTGCATGGAAAATTGGGTTACTGGCAAGAGCTTGAGCAGAAATGTTGTCGTTCTTGATAATTGGAAGATCTTCATCTGCATAACACTTTAACTCCAAAAGTAGCCTTTTAATCCATAAAACCTCCTTTGTTGTGGTTGTAAGAGATTTGTACTCATATTCACAGGATGATAAGGAAATCATTAGAGGAGTTCTAAATCCAAAAAAGACCCTATGTAAAGATTCTTTTCATATTTTTTGTCAATTTTTTCTTACACATGGACCAATCAAAACACTCAAATTTGAAATCTACATAACGTAACTTTTTGAGTCCACATTTTGATTCCACACTAAAAATGGCATAACTTTTTAGTGGTAAGTCCAAATCTAGCGGAGTTTGGTGCATTGGAAAGCGCTTGACAAGAGCTTTCCAATGATATGTAGATGACATACTTTTGAGCTACCATTAAAAAGTTATGGCAAGTCAAAAGTATTAGTGTTATAGTATTTTAATAATATAAACTACATCTTGCACGAATTCTTAAAGGGTCTTTTTGGAGATCAAAACTGTAATGAATTGCTTGCTTCTTTGATAGCCAAGAAACCAAGTTCCCTCCAAGAAATATAGTGTAAGCACTTGTGGATTTTCTATCCAACCTGTCTCCTGCAAAATCTGAATCTGAAAAAGCAATCAAAGACAGATCTTCTCCCTTTTAGAATAATCCATAATCTAAGGTAGAAAATATATACCTCAAGATTCTTTTAGCCAACTTCCAGTGATATAACTTTGGATCCTGCATGTGTTGACTTAGCTTATGAACACAAAAGCTTAGATCAGGCCTAGTCACTGTTAACCAAATAAGTGAGCCAATAAGACTCCTATAAAGGGTGATGTCCTCAAAGGATTTCTCATCATCTTTCATAGGAACTTTTACAGTGTGCTCCATAGGTGTATCTATGCCTTTACAATTTTCCATCTGAAATTTCTTGAGAATGGAAAGTGCATATCTACTTTGGCTTATAAATGCATGACCTTTCCAAAAATCTATTTCAAGGCCAAGAACATAGTGAAGAAATCCTAAGTCCTGCATTTTAAACTCACTACCAAGTGCAGACTTAGTTTCTTCAACTAGATTTTCATTATTTCCACAAAGAATGATATCATCTACATAGATAAGAAGAATAATTACAAAGATATCTACAAACTTATAATATAGAGAAGGGTCATATTCGCTTAGACAAAATCCGAGTGATATGAGATAGGAGTTGAGCCTTGCATACCAAGACCTTGGTGCTTGTTTCAGTCCATAGAGACTTTTGAACAAAAGACAAACTTTTGATTCATCACCTTCTTTCACAAAACCTGGAGGTTGCTCCATGTAAATCTCCTCCTCAAGGTAACCATTGAGAAACGCATTAGAAACATTAAGCTGGAACATACTCCAATTGTGAAAATATGCAAGAAATATAAGTATTTGGATTGTTACCATCTTTGCAACTGGTGCAAAGGTATCTTCATAATCAGGACCTTTGATCTGTGAGTAGCCTTTGGCACAAAGTCTTGCTTTATACTTATTGATAGATCTATCATGATTATACTTGATTCTGAAAATCCACTTACATCCAATCACATGCATGTTGTTTAGTAGCTCCACAAGCTCCCATGTGTTGTTTGACATCAAGGCTTTAAACTCTTGGGTCATTGCTTCAACCCACATCTTGGATTGAAGAGCTTCTTGGACATCTTTAGGCTCTTCATCTGATATGAAGAGAGCATGATAGGAAGTTTCACCTTCCACTTGCCTTCCTTCTTCATCATATGTGAGCCTCCTTGGCTCAGATCTTGCTTGTGTAGATCTTCTTGGTGTGGTAGCTTGAATTTGCTCCTCCTCAAGCCTCGGCCTCACCACCTCTTGAGTAGCATCAAGATTGATGATTGATCTTGCATGAGACTCCTTGATCTGTGCATCATCCAAACTTCTGATCTTCATGGAAGATCACATCTCTACTAACAACATTCTTGTCAGTAGAAGGAAGATATACTTTGTATGCTTTTTTAGTGGATGCATGTCCTACAAAAATTCCTTTAACTGCACTAGGATCTTCCTTCTTCCTAGTTTCTAGAGGCACATGCACAAAGCATACACAACCAAAAATCCTAAGATGATCTACCTTAGGCTTATTTTTATACAACATCTCAAATGGTGTTTTTCCTCTAATTGCAAGATTTGGAAGCCGATTACAAAGATAGTTTGCACATGCAACTGCCTCTCCCCAAAATTCTTTAGGCAGAGAAGTTTCTAGCCTAATGGCTTTTGCACAGTCACACAAAGTTCTATTTTTTCTCTCATCAACTCCATTTTGCTGAGGAGTATATGAACAAGAAAACTCTCTTTGAATGCCCTCCCTCTCACAAAAGTCTTTAAACTTATTGGAAGTGTATTCTCCTCCACTATCACTTCTCATAGCTTTCAACTTGAAAGAAAACTATTTTTCTACATAAGCTTTGAAAGTAAGAAAACCATCATAGACCATGGCTTTTGAAGACAACATATAGATCCAAGAATATCTTGTATAATCATCTACAAAGGAAACACAGCAGTTTGCTCCTCCTTTGCTCTTAGTTGATGAGAAATGAACATCAGAGTGCACTAATTCAAATGGTTGCTTTGTCTTGATGTTTGATCTAGGAAAAGGCCTTTTGTGTGATTTTGCCAACACACAAGCTTCACAAGGTAGAAGCTCCTTTGACAGTGTCTTTGGTAGTCCAACAACTTTTCTTTCCTTGACCATAGATTGCATGGCTTTGAAATTGGGATGACCCAATCTCTTGTGCCATAGATCCTCATGAAGAACCTTGGTCTCATAAGCAATACTCTCATCTACTCTCTGATAGCTTAGAAATATTTGGTTTCTAAGTGTAAGCAATCTAGAAGTATTCTTGATTTCATAGATTGTTTTTAGAGTATCCCAAGCTTCCTTGGCAGTGGTGCATGTACTGATCTCTCTTAACACTTCATTGGTTCCATTCATTTTTATAAAACGAAGGGCAATTCTGGTTCTTTTGTGAAATGCTGCAGCTTCATTAGGTGCAACAGGTTCTTCGTCAGCTCCACTCACAATATCCATTACATCTTGAAGAATCAATAATGATTCCATTCTGATCTTCCACATTGCATAATTGGAAGATGTTAATGTCTCACTGTGCTCCAAGAAATGTGAACTAGATGAAGACATCTTCTCTATGAGAAATTCTAGTAATGATAAAAATGGAGCTAAAAGGAAGTTGCTTACTATCTCAATCTAGGATCTAACACTCATTTTGATCCAACTTATGAAATCTAGCAACAGATGTGAGAACAAATTCTCAACACAAAAAATCAATCTATCTTGAATTTGGATCTTGCTTTAATCACAAAAAAAAAGCACATGCAAGTAAGAAGTCCATCTCTCCCACAAGTTTCAAAGTACTGATAACCTCTCTAGGAACTTACTTTTAACTCAAACACAGTAATTTGTGTGAAATGAGAAGTCTAAGACCTCAAAACACTCACTTATATCCAATTCTACTTGATTGACAGTAAAAATTGATGAAAATGGTGAAAAGAACTGATGTGTTTGGCATATCCCACGAATTGAGTACTCTCTCAAACTCTCTGATTGCCTAAAACTCTTCTAAAAACAAATCAAATTGATTTAAAAACACAAGCAACACATTCTATTCTTCAATACCTATCCATCAAGCTATAGAACATCAAATTTGGATCAAATATAGAGAAGTAGCACTCATTTAATGAGGGCTGATTTCACACGTGTGAGCTCTCTGTTTGTACAGGGCTCTACTGGAGCAGATCAGGCTTGTTTTGATCCACTTATGATCCACAGATAGCTTGTCTCTCAGCGAGTTTGAATTCCTCTCTCAAATCTGAGTTCCTGCAAGCAAAAGCACTAAAGATTTGATGTATGCACCCTCACCTCTTCAAAGCATGAAGCTCTGATACCATGTGAAGTTTTTAGCATGTGTGAACTTCACCACACCCTACAGGATCTTACTGAGGTGTTGTGATTGCACAAGATTGATCAGAGAACAATATACTTGAAAATCTATGACAAGAGCACAATGACATACATCTGATAAAAAAATCTAACTTCTCACTATGAGAATTGAATGTTAGAAATAATTCTAAGTACTCAGTATGGGAAAAACAGCCTGCTCTAGGGTAGAGAGAGAAAATCAATGATGGAAAACTTGGGTAGAGAGATAATGAGTCCAAAACACCAAAATCTCATTATTCACAATATGGCAAAACATGCCAAGCTTTTCCTACATGAGAGAGACTCGAATTCCTACAGTGGAGTTGCATGGAAAGTCCACTTAACTGAACTAATTTACCTACCAGAGATCCACATGTGTAACTGCATGCATGGATGTTGCATGTAATGCATGTCAACTCACAAAACTACCTAGACATGTGTAGATCACAGAAACCACTTTGCATATTGCATGCACTGATTGCATGTGGCTTGCATGCATACAATATGACATTGCATGCTACCTAAACTTCTGCATGTCATCAAAATTGAATCTACCTAACTCAAATCCGAACTATACTAGAAGGTTACGTGTTCAATTCACATACCTTTATGTACAACATGAAATTTAGTGGAAATAACCATGGACATGGCCCCAAACTTGAGATAGGAGGATAATATTTTAATAATCTTCACATTCCATGCCAACCAAGGACAGTACCATCAGGTCCTTCTGCTGCTACCACCTCCACAACAGTAGATTACGGTGATGCTCTCAGTTTGATCTCAAGCCTTGCGCAAGTAATCCAGTCTATGCTGGATAAGAAAAAAGAAATGGAGCAACGAATCTCAGATATGGGATCAAAAAATACGCTCATCATCCAAAAGATTATTCAGTTGGATAGAAAATTGAAGATCGCCAAGCAGCATGAAAAAAAATCTGAAGTTGAGAAGAAGACGACACAACAACTGGCTGATCGTCTGGAAGAATATGTTAGCTCACTGCAAAATGCCCTGACAACCGCTCAAGATCAGGTGGACAAGGCCGTGCAGGATGCAAAGTAACAAGTGCAACTACTACAAGGTCAACTGTAGATGGCAGAGCAAGATCGCACACATCTCCAAGGTGAATTGGATGTGACCACTCTTGAGCGTGATGCATATCTCCAGACGCAAATACCAGATCATCCAGTAACTCCGATGGAGATTGCGTATCTGTTCAAGAAAGTTGAAACTTATAAAGTGGTGCTTCAGGGATTCCAAGGCCGCTTTGACAAATTCAAAAGTGCAGCTTCAACTGAGCTGGCAAAGGCTAAAACAACCATCAGTGCCTATGAAAAAGTTACCACTAAGGTATTGGAAGCGGGACCTCAAATTTCAGTTCCGATCATGCCGCAATTCTCCCCTCCGCACCAAGCTGAAACACTAGTGGATACAGGGTTGGATTCGGGCATGGACCAAGGTGGAGCCCCAGAAATTGAAGAACAACAGTAATTCCACAAGCAGTTCAACATGGTCCATCTTCATCAAAGACCACACCATTGTTCAGAAGGCCAATCAGCATCAAGGACCAGATTCAGAATTTTTTAGCGCAACATCCTCATGATCCTCACGTGGTAGTTGGGTCCTTAAGTTTAAGACCTCTAAAATAGAGACCGGCAAGGAATTGGCTACAATACTCACATTGGGAGAGCAGCCGGCTTGGAGAGTTACCATTTTTGAGAAAACTCCAAAATCTATCAAGAGTTATGTGGCTAGCCCTCGCCAATTGCACGTAGATCCATATTATGTACCGATGCCGCAAAGAAATAGGTGGAAGGATTTGGGATTGGCTATGGACAAAATTACAATCCATATGCAAATTGGCCAATCATCCATCAACCTTACACTTGGGACATATTAGTGGATTTCCACCGGGCATTACAAGTGTACCAGCGAGAATATATACACTCTCCCGATCCGACAGTGAGACAATCGGCACTTTTTGCGAAAGACTTGACTCTGTTGGCATCCATGGCAATGAGATGGGATGATTGTCTTCCTTCTTTGGCATTCAATCCAAATAAGCCAATGGCCTCAGAGACTATCAAGGATCAGCTGCCGCCATTTCATTTTTGCAGCTTTTACACTTTGCCTATTCTTCCTTGAGCCCACATAAATTTTGTGTTCCTCACTTTGCACAAGCTACAGAAAATCATTATCTCGAGGAAGATCTAAAGGTTCGACAACCGTAGTTGATGTTCCTAATTTATGAGTCCAATGAAATTCATCAATTGTTGATGTATGTTCGAGATTGAGCAAACTGATTTTTTGTTCCTCGAAAAGTCCATCCACCAATGTTGATCAAACTCATCAAAAAAATGATAAGCTGTTTGAATACTTGATTCCAAAACATTTAATGAGGCAAATGGATCAATCTCACAATGTTCTCTTTGCGCCTTTTGTTCTTCTAACAAGGACTTCAAGGGAGACAACACAATAGGCTTGATTTGAGTCGATGGAATGTTAAGCAAAAATCGAACTCCTTCAAGAGGTAGCCATGAAACTGAATTTGAAAATAGTTTGCCCCATAATAATATAATGCCTGATTCGTTACATTTGATTTTAAACTGGTGCTGAAAGCTAATATCATTAATATTAGCTACGTATTGCTCTGTTTCATTGAATGCCTTAACATAATCACGAAAATCATATGTGTCTAATTAATGACACGTTTGGCTTTGGCACATATGATTCCTCAACAATGCTTTGAAGCACTGGTAATGAAAATGCTTTCTTGCGTCTCAACCTCTTAGAAAAGCAACTAAACATTTGATCAATTTGATCGTGGGTATGTCCTACCAACAAAAATCCTATTTGTACTTTTTTGAAAAAAAATTTCTCCACTAGCATAGACAACTTGATTTTTATTTTCCCTAGCAGTGTTGTCAAGCTGCAAATAAAGTATTTCTGGAAGATTTTCACCAAATTCACAAATTATCTTATGTACAATGGTGATCGTCAAATTTGGATCATTTCGAACATTGGGATAATTAAAAAAGACCTTGGACTCCAAAGTGCCATTAAACACAAGTGCTCCAACGAGATGAACCTGAATAAAATGTACCTTGTTCATATTTTTGGGCACTCTGACAAAATGAGACAACATTGTTTTCTTCTGATCCATGCCATCAATAACAAGTCCCAAATATTTTTGTGGACATTCCAAACATTTCTTTCGATGCCTGGCCAACTTTTGTCTTTCAATTGTTTGTTGATCTTTGTGCAGTTGAAGAGCTTTTGCAGCATCCACTGAAAACACAATGATTTACTTATTTAATAAAATAAAGATCATACCATAATGGTGTTCAAAAAGACTGGAACATAATTTTTTTTTTAAAAAAAAAGTATTAAAATGAAAGACAAATTTGATTAATATTTACCTTTCTCGTCATTGGTCTTTGCAAGTTGTTTTGCATACTTTAACAACTCGCAAGTGGAGCATACTGTCATTCGTGATTTTTTGGAAATCTTTACTAGTCCAAAGTCTCTTTTCCTAAGAAAATATGAGTAACTCAAATAGGGAACATTTTTCATTTTGGCAAACTCTTTGTACATCAAAAATATTTCTAATTTTGTAAAATTATCCTACAAGTGAAAATATAAGAAATTAGGCAATTTTTCTCTTTGCACATCTATGAAATGCTTTAGCCAAGCAGTTGCATTTAAAGCATCTGGAGACATATTTTGACCCTGTAAGGATCCCCGTAATGTTGGGTATTTCTGAAGTTGTGCATGCATTCGTTGAAGCCGTGAGTTTTTGATTACGTAAACTACTTTGTAAGCTTTGTGACGAACCTCCAAAGCATTTAAAAAATACAAAAATGAGTTTTTGTCCAGCCTCACTGTTGCACACAAATAGTAATTTCTCTCATCCTTACTTCGTAAAAAGAAGTTTGATCTTAAATCTTCAATTTCTTTGATACTCAACTTTTGCAAACAACAGAATGAGCAGCAAATAATTTTTCTTACCTTTCAAATCTCAGATTTTATAATCAGCTGTTTTTGATAATCCGTTAAATCAGGTGAGGATCTCAAGTCTCTCTTGTTGTTTAGAGTTTGATCTATAAATTGAACCTGTGACACTAGTAGGTGCTTGAACTGGTTGAGAAGGTGTTGGAATTTCATGACTGGGAATTCTTGCTCCAGCCTCAAGATGTTCTGGACCCTCAAAAGGCTCCAAATTTTCAACAAATATAGCCCTTTTAGATTTAATACGACGAACATTACTTTGAGAAGATCTCCTACGAACATGAGAAAAGCTTGAATGTCACGGATCAATAGACTTACGTGGATCTGTTGATTTACTAGAATCAGTAACTGAGTAAATTAAAGCTTTTGACTCATCACGCAATGATTCAACTTGTTCAAAAGAACAATGTTCTAGTTGTGCCGAGCCTGTATCGGAAGAGAAGGACGAGGTCGAAAGATTTGATACAAGCTGACTTACATGCATCATTTCTAAAGTACTTGTTTGAGAAATTTCAGATGATGAACAGGTAAATGATGACGATGCCACATCATTTACCAAAACATGTTCAGATTCAGGAGTGGCTTTATAAAAAAAGCTTTCATTGGGAATGTTAGATGAAGATGTTGCTCTTGTTGCAACATATTGAGTTACAACCACTGGAATAGAAGAGGTAGAACTACTTGACATCATAACATCAAATATTTTTTTAACTATGTACTTATGCTAAGCATAGAACCGTTCAAATAGTTAACACCACACTAAATGTGCTCCTCAAACATAACTGCAACCTATGCTTGTCATAGAACAAATAAAAACCTATGCGAACCTCAATAGACGTATACTAAAAAACCAACTAAATGCAAATGAGCAACAAGCCTAAAAAGTAACTGGTTGATAAAAATTTTCGACGGCTACCGTGCCTTAAATACTGATTGGTAGCATTCTTAGGGTTAGGGTCAGGTTTAGGTTTAGGGTTAGGATTAGGGTTAGGGTTAAAGCTAGGGTTGGGTTAGGTTTGGACTGTCTCGGCTAATACTCGAGGTTGGCGTGGGGTGAGGTGAGTCGCGGGAACTCGGTCCCGAAGAAAGTTGGAGGACTGGCGTGAGACAGGGGTCTCAAAAAAAAATTTATTTAAGGACCTGATCCCTGCAGCCGCTGGCTCACCTCAAAACGCTACGCATGAAAAAGGTTTGGGCACACGAACTCAGCCGCGACCTCTCCTCATCGGCCTTCTCTTCTTTCAGCTATTGCGGCTTGTTCAAATTTTAGATAGCTCCTCCACCTAGCTACGGCTGCTCGCGACCTTCTGGCATCCTTCTACCAGTACTAGGGCGCCCTACATCAGCATTTTACAACTTCCAAAATGATTCAAAATGGAGAGAAAACCCTATATTTGTGCTTCCAGACCCTAGGCCAAGGTTTTTATCAAAAACATTGAAAGTTGTTTGATTATTTATAGCTATTTGACTGGCCAACCCGCTTCCTCTGAGGTCGTCCTGCTGCTAGGAGTCTGATGCTTCAAACCGTTTTCAAAACGATGTCCGTTTGAATGCACACCGACTGCAAACGCCAAGTAGCCTTCTTTCAAAATTTCAAAATTCCGTTTGGCTAAGGTTTTGATTCAGCCGACAACTCTTGTCTCCGAATCCTCACACAGTCTCAAGCTCAGCAAGATTTTGTGTGCTAGAATCTGTGCACCGATGCTTCACTTTCTGTCTACAACCCGTCGTAGACCCCAAACTCTCAACCGCAACACTATACTGTGTATACTCCCTGTACGGCTCTGATACCAATTTAGAATTTGCTTCAAGAACACAGATTATGTTACACAATAACACAAACAAAATACACTCTCGAAAGCAAGCTCACATAGCAATTGTATTTCTCAAAATGAAATTATACTATACATATAGTTCTTCACTTAGGCAATCCATGCATGACCCAGGTTGCCATTGGCGGGATGCATGTCCCGTCGCCTCGCCTCATGGCGAGGCCAACTGATAGGACTCACAATACAGTAACACAATGATTCTACTTTAATTCTAACTCTATGGAGGCTACAATTTTTTGTTCTCATTTCATATAGCGTGCGTTGTGCTATCTTTAAAGGTTGCAAATTTCTTTTTTAGAGTTTAGAGTAAACTAGTTGGGAATCAATAGGAGGAGGTGAACTCTTTTCTCTATTTCCCTAAACTTTAATTGCAAAACACTAATCCCCTACTCTAAAATAGTAAATTGGACTCCCTATACAGAGGCTAGGAAACCTCTTCGTACATTCTAAAAGTAGTGTATTTTGACAGTCTCAACTTTGCAAGGATTAATCCCTTGGTTCCTATGATCCTTCATCTTAAAGCCCCTTATCGAAAATCCATTTATGTAGATCCCGTACTTCAAATCCTAAACCATAACACCTACAACCCTAAACTCTAGACCCTGAACCTTGAATTCTAAATTCCAAACCTTAAACCCTAAACTCTAAATTCTAAGCCGTAAACCCTAAACTCTAAACCCTCAACCCTCAACCCTCAACCTTGAACCCTGAATCCAAAATCCTAGATCCTTAACCCTAAACTATAAATCTTGAAAGGCAGAACTCTAAATCTTGAACTCTTAACTCTAAATCCTAAATCCTAAACCATATACCCTATACCTCATAGTTTTAACTCTAAATACTAAACCTTAATCTTGAACTCAAAATTCTAAACTCGAAATTCTCTAAATTCTCAACCTAAACTCTAAACTCTAAACTATAAACCCTGAACCCATAATCTTAGATCCTAAACCTAAACTCTAGACCCTATACTTTATGCCCAACCCTAAACTCTAAATCTTAAACTCTGAACCCTAAACTCTAAATTTTAAACCCTAAATTCTAAATTCTAAATCCTAAATCCTTAGCCATAAACACTAAACCCTAAATCCTGAACCCTGAACCTTGAACCCAAAACTTCAAATCTTGAATTCTAAATCTTAACCTTTGAACTAAGAACTTTAATCCCTAAATCCTAAACCTTAAATTCTAAATCCTAAACTTGATATTCTATACCTTAACCCTACCCTATACCCAATACCCTATACTCTAAATCCTAAAACCTGAACTCTGAACTCTAAATCCTAACTCTAAACCCTAATTCTTAAATTTTAAGCCGTAAATCTTAAATCCTAAACCTTGAACCCACATACAAAATCTCAAATCCTAGACACTAATCTTAAATCTTGAACTCAAAAATTTCAACCCGAAACCTTGAACTCAAAACTCTAAATCCTAAACCCTAAATTCTAAATCTTAAATTTTAAATCTCAAACCCTAGACTTTGAACCCTGAACCCTACACCTAAAATCCTAAACCCCAAATCTTATGCCCTAAACTCTATATTCTAAATTCTAATCCTAAATCCTTAACCCTAAATCCTTAACCCTAAACCCATTGCCCATTACGCTAAATCATTTTCCTAGATCCCTTGTTTTGAATTCCAACCCTATATCCTAAACCCTAACCATGAGCTCTAAGCCCTAGAACCCTAGAACCCTAAACCCTAAACACATCTCTTATCCTAAATTCCAAACACTAACTTCCTAAGCCCTAATTAATAAACTCCAACATCTAAAAACTACGTTCATTACCTTTAATTAAACCACTCATCCTAGATTTCTTAGCCCCTTTCACTAAATTCTTGAATCTAAACCGTCAAACACGATGACATTTGTTTTGGGACTTTGACCTGAAAAAGAGTAATCTTTTTTGGTGTTTTTTAATGGTCCTAGTTTTAGGCCAAAATCATAGATTTTTTTAATAAATCTCTAAATTTTGTTTTTAAAAAAAGTCAAAAAATGCGTATTTTAAATAAAGAACTACAAGTTTTTTGTTGCAAACTTCATAGAGCCATCATAATTACAAATGAAATAATAATTCAAGAGAACAAATGATTTTTGAAACTCAAAATCCCTAAATACAAAACAACTTAAATTATATTTGCACATTCTTTTTTTTTAAAGTACATTTTCTAAGGAATTTTCACTGATGCCTCTCAATTCAGAACTTGACATATTCTCAACACTCTCGTTTTCAGCTGATGAAGTGGAAGACCCGTCTTTTTCATCAGAGTCAACTGGCATATATTCTTCATAATCCGCGTCTAATGTTGACAAAAACCTTGTAAATCAGTTTTTTTCTGTTGATGACGAGTGGAGGATGATGGTTTTTTCAGTAATCCAAGTCGTTCTTTAAATATAGATATAGTTGACTTTAATTTAAAAAATTTTAAAATTCCAAAAAAAAAAAACTATATCTTTTGCTTTAAATGAGCCAAAAATATTTTTTAGTTATTTTAGTGGTTGTGTATCTAATGATTTTATTTTGAATAGTATTATTATTTCATATAAGCTAATTTTAAGCTATTTATGAAAATCTATTGACCAAATAGCTTGAATTATTTTCTTGCAAAATACAATATTTTTTTTAGCATTACAATATATTTATTTGAAGTATTTTAAAATTGGATACTTTTTAAAAAAAATTTAAAAATTTGAAAAAAATGGGTCTCCACATCATTTATCTTTTTTTGGTCAATGACATCGTGTTGTAAGCCCCTTATCCTAGATCGCTTACTCTAAAGTCCCTTTCATAAAAGCCATTTATCCAAACTCCTTATACAAATTCCAAGAGTTAATTAACGTACAAGCCAACAAAATTATGTTTTTGGGTTATGTGGTGTATGTCGATGATAAACCGATAACATGATCCTAGATAGTGATTGTATGTACGCCAAGCTTAGTGGCTAATTTGTTATATGTGTATTCAATCTGTTTATCACATGCGGCTTACTATGTTTGGAGGTTGAAAATAATATTTTAAAATAATGTTTTTACACACACAATTTGGCTCAATCTAGTCATTACAGCATTAATGACAAGTGATGAAACCAAGGATTTCTGGTACATTGATAGTGGTGTATCCAAGCACATGACTTCAAGGAAAGAGTGGTATTCAGAACTCAAGGAAACTTACAATGGTGATGAAGTTGGACAAGTCGATGGCAAATTGCTATCTGTTAAAGGAGTTGGAGTGGTACTAGTGAAGTTAGCCAACGAGAAGATAAAGCAGATAAGCAATGTGCAATATGTACCTAGCTTAGCTAACAATCTATTTTCTATTGGGACGATGGCTGATCAACAACTCAAGGTTGAGTTTGACAGTGACAAATGTCTTGTCAAAGACATCAAGAATCACTACAAAGTGATTGCTACAGGAGCTAGCAATCACTTTGAATGCGAGATCTTTTGCTCAAGCTATGGTAAGCACGGTTGATAGTCAAAGTGATCTTTGACATCAATGATTTGGTCATATTAGTGTTCAAAGTTTACAGATTCTCAAAAGAGGTAATCTAGTTATAGGATTGTCTGATATTTCTTTTGAAGGAAAAATGTGTGAAGGTTGTATTTTGGAAAAACAACACAGAGAGAGATTTCCCAAAAGTGGAACAAGGAGAGCCAGTAGCATTCTAGATCTTGTCCACAGTGATCTACGTGGACCTATGCAGACTAGATCTCTTAGTGGCTACTATTACTTTATCACCTTCATTGATGATTATAGCAAATGCATTTGGAAGCAAGCACCACGAGCATGGTACTCTTGCATTGATGAGCATTTCAAACAAAGGAAAATGGTAAAGAGTGATGCTGATCCTAATCTTTACATTCTAAGTCAGTTTATGCAAGATCCTAGTCAAATACACTGAAAGTTTGCTAAACGTATTCTCAGATACATTTGAGGGACATTGAATTTTGGTTTGAAGTATGATCAGCCTGAAGCACCAATCTTGGTAGGTTATACAGATGCCAATTGGGTAGGGAATATTGATGATAGAAGATCTACCAGTGGTCATACATTCAGTGATGGTACAGCTGCAATTTCATGGAGCAGCAAAAGGCAATCTACGGTATCTTTATCATCAACGAAAGCTGAATATCCAGCACTCAGCAATGCTACACAAGAAGCGGTATGGTTACGAAGATTGCTCGTGGATTTAGGTCAGCCACAGGTGGATGCTACTATTATATCTTGCACCAATCAAAACTGCATTCACCTTGTCAAAAATCCAGTTTTACATGCTTAAACCAAGCACATCAAAATACACTATCATTTTATTCGAGAAAATTGTTGATGGAGCCATTGATCTTGTTTTTTGTAAATCTGAGCAGATATTTTTACTAAGTCATTAGGTAGATATAAATTTGAGAGCTTTTGTACTCTATTAGGAATAGAAGAATGTAATTTTATCATTGAGGGAGAGTGTTAAAAATCAATGATAAACTTCATTGTTATTGTTTACAATGTACATTAATGTTGACAGTTGTTACCAACTGTAATTAGCCGTAGGCTAGTCTATTAGTCTATTTGTAGGTTTTCTCTCTCTATCAGGGTTCACGGTTTATATGTACATTTTATATTCAGTATGAAGTTAGTGTGATAGAGTGATATTGCATGTTCGTCTTCAGGCTCCTTACATGGTGATTGCTTATGGTGAATGCTTGATGTTGCATTTCTGATTGTTGACATTGATGGCCAAAGAGCTTTCGAAAATAGTCGCTGGAGCTGAACTATTTTCCAGTGTCAATGAGCAAGCCATTTCCAAGTGGAAGCTCAAAGATGGCAAGGCTTTCACCTTGATCACCCTTAACATCTTCGACACACAGATTGGACACATCAGACAAGCCCAATCTTTGAAAGAGGCTTGGGATATTTTGAACACACTATACGAAGTGAGGGATGTCACTTCAAAACTACATCCGAAAAAAAAGTTCTTCTCACTCAAAATGTCAAAAAGTAATTTTGTTCAAAATAACATTAAACAATACAAGACTTTGTTAGAGCATATGGCAAAAATAAGTTCAATGATTGAAGACTTTGACGTTGTAATGACCTCATTGTCCAGCCTGCCATCTTCATATGAAAACTGGGTGATAACGATTTTCACACACTCAGATATTACATTGTCCAGAGTCATAATCATGCTACTGCAGGAGGAGACAAGAAGGAATGGAGCATCCTCATCTTCCATCAACGATTCACAAGCATTATTCACGAAGAAAAACACAAGGAAGCAACAAAAGAAAAGAGATGTTCGACAAATCGACATCCACGAAATTTATGACCGTCAAATCTTGAAGTTCAACAACGACAAGAAGAAGCAGCCAGATCAACAAGCACATGTAGTAAATACAAAACACAAGATTCAAGAAGATGATGATGATAAGCATGAAGCCTTCATGGCATTAGAGAAATTTGTTGGAGGGTTTGAGGATCCCAAGACAACCCTAACCCTAGTTAATAAGTGAGAGGGATTTGACACCCTACGTGTTTAAGTCCAACCCGATGATCACATAGATATTTGATTAATTAGAAAGTCAATAAAAGGACTTTAAGTCTTTTTGTAGGACTTTTAATGTCGCAGGGTCTAAATGTCAAGTTAGTGAATAAAGTTGGGATTCCCTCCAATTTGGATGGTTCCCACTCTTTTTAAAATTTGAATAGTTAGGGAGGCCAGGGTCCTCTTCTCTACTATAAAAAGAGACCAACTCGAGTTCCTACACATATTCATTTTCTCATTTCAATAAAGCAGATTGGTTCTCTTCAGAAATGGCTTGATGAATGTCTTTGCTCTTCTTCTTTCCTCCTCCATCTCTCATGCTTTCTTTGATTTTGCTAATTGTTGGATCTGATTGTTATTGAGATTGTGTGTTATTATACTTTTTATGAGAGAAAGGGAGAGAGAGAAAGGGTAAGCTATCTATATTGTGGATCGTAGTGTTAATGGATGTGTAGTGTTAATGTTTAGGGTTAATGGATGTTAGAGTTAGATGTGGATCTTCCATTCATGCTGAAATCTGAACTACACTATCGCTCTCATGGAAACGAATCTACGCGTGACAACTAACTTCGTCTCTTTGATGCTAGATTGACTAGATCTTGGATTCAGGTTAGGCAAGGAAAGAAACCCACTACAATTTTGACGCTGTTGTCAAGGAGCTATGCCAATTTTTCAGTTTTCAGCATGATTGTTGGATGACTAGCTAGCATTTAGGCATCTTGGTCTTGGCATGCTAGGATTAGCTTTGCATTATGGATGTGATTTGTGAGAGTTATGTCCAAAAACGTTCGAAAAATGAGTGGTGACTATATTTTTTATTTTTTAATTTTCTGTTTATTTTTTATTCAATTTTCGTCCTATTTTTGTTTTCCTATAATTCAATCTAAATAAGTCGGATTGTAGAGCATCAGAAGGCCTTTCTTTCCATTTAATTCCTTTTGAATTTCGTTTAGTATTGAGCAAGTTACAAATTTTTTAAATTGGCAACAAAATTTTGTAAACTTGTCAAAAATCAGAAATTCTGTTTTTTTAATTTTTTGCTTTTTTTTTTAATTCAAATTCTGCCTTATTTCCTATTCTTTGTGATTCAATATGAATAAGTAGAATTGTAGAGCATTGAAAGGGCTTTCACTCGATTTAAGTTTTTTTAATTTCGTTCAGTAATGAGCAAGTTACAAATTTTTGAAGTTGGCCACAAAATTGTGTAAACTTGTCAAAAACCAGAAACTTCCAGATTTTTGTGTTTTTTTTTGTCCTGTTTGATTCATTTTTCGCCCTACATTTTATTCTCTTTAATTCCATCTGAATAGCTAGAGTTGAAGAGATTGAAAGGCTTTCTGCAGATATAATTCTTTTCTTATTTCATTAAGTATTGAGAAAGTTACAAATTTTTGAAAGTGTCAAAAAAAAAAAAATTCTGTGACCAACATGATGACAAAAAATAAGAGAATTAACTTGAAGACCCATATTTTTTAGATTTATTAAATTTTTTTAAAAAGTATCCAAATTTAAAGTGCTCCAAATAAATATATTGTAACGTTGAGAAAATGTTTTATTTTGCAAAAAAATAATTTAAGCTACAAAAATTTGGTAAATAGATTTTTATAAATAGCTTAAAATTAACTTATATTAAATAATGATAGTATATAAAATAAAATCACCAGATGCACAACCACTAAAATACCTAAAAAATATTTTTTGCTTACTAAAAACAAAAGTTATAGTTTTTTTTTTTGAAAATTTTAAAAGTTTTCTAAATTACAATTCTTGTATCGAAAAAAATATTTTCTAAATTATATTTAAAATTTGAATCAATATTTCTATAAATTTTAAATTTTTGAAAATTTTTTCTTACACCCACGTTAGTTTAGTAGATATTTAAAAATTAAAGAAATACAAATAAAATTACTTTACAATAATCAAGATTAAATAATTTGTTAAAATATTTAAATCACCCTGAAAAAAATCTAATTTTTTTTTATTTCTTATAATTTTTAACAATATTCTTTTTACAAAAAATATTATAAAAACACATCTAAAATTAAAATATTGTAAACTTGACAAATTGTTACAATTTTAATTCTTGAGATTATCAATGTTAAAATTTTAAAAATATTTCAAATTCTAAATTTTAAATCGTTACAAAACAAATTTAAAAATATTAAATCAATAAAAAAAATTCAAAATACAATACATCAAAAAATACAAACACAATTTTTCTTTAAAACAAAAGAGAATTTTTTATTCCCAAAAATCATCGATATCATTTATATCTTTTTCTTTTGTTTTTTCTTGAGTAGCCACATCAACAAATTCTCCTATGTCGTCTACTTTTCCGATAGCAAAAGATTGAGGTTCCTTGGACAAGAGAATTATTGTATCCTCGCTGTCCAAACTCTTTCCCACCTCAGATAATTCATCTAGCAAATTTGAAAGAGATTTCATTCTCATTTTTACAAAATCAACTAAATTAGTATCTAAATCTACTACAGCAACATGTCTGCCTTTCTGAATAGCACATGCGCTCGTAGTGCCGCTACCACTAAATAAATCTAAAACTCAATCAATTGGGTGAGAAAAAATATCAATTAAATGATTAATTAATTATTGTGGATTTTGGTAGGGACAAGCCACAGAACTCGTTATTGGATTTTTTAATTTCTTCGTTACAGTTGGATACTGGAACAAGTTTCCAAAACTTGTCAGTTCGGAAGTGTTGTAATGCAGCATCGAGCGTTTGCCATCCAAAGAATAATAACTGATAGTTCTGTATTGTATTTCATTGCAAAGTCGAGCTCCTCCCGAGTTTCTGACATTGGGCTTGTACTTGACATGGAACATTACAAGTAAAATAAATTTAAAATTTTAATTTTAAAATAAAAAATTTAAAATAAAACTATGAATTAAAATACGAATTGATAATTCAAGAACTTAAGAACTTACCACACAACATTCTCTATTCCTGCATTACAGAAAGTTAGTAGAGCTTTCTATACTGATGCTGATTGCCAAGAAGAATAAAAAATAACAACTCTTCAAATTGGAGGAGTTGTGACTTCAAGAAAGCCCTGCATAAAACTATGGATTTCAGTGAATTTGAAAGGAGTATTATCATTTAATGATTCTTTCATCTAAAATTCATATGGTATATCGGCAATGCAGAGTATATAAGCCATTTTTCTTAAAATTTTTGAAATTTCTCTACAATCGCCCTCCTCAACAGAGTAAAAGCATGGTTAATTATCGACACTTTTGGGAAGGTAGGTCTCACCTTGTGTCCTTTTTTCTGCTTTTGCCTTCAGAATATGTCTCTTGAATTGCTCTGGAAGGACTTTGTTTTTTTTTGTCTTCGGGAAACTGAAAAGAAAAAAGCTATGCTTAGCATGGGAGAGAAAATATATAAGAAACAATTAATAAGCACCTATACTAAGCATGGGTGAAATAAATACCATGTCTCTAAACAAAATAAAAAATGTTCTCAAAGATTCATTTCGGCTGTTAAAAGGATAAGACCTCTGGCACTCATCGAAATTTTGACAATTTAACCTTGTCACAAGGGCTTCTTGAACTTTCATAAATAGTTTGTGCCTGCAAATAAAAAATATAATTGTTAAAAATCCAACCAAATTATGAAAATCACTTTATTAAAAAAAGTAACATAAAAATCAATATTGAATTATGACTATTACCTCTGAAATTCTTTTCTCATTTCTGCTAGAGAAAGTTGACCATCGGCAACTCTTGAAAGAACACTTATTATTAGCTCTGAAGAGCTAATCCCTTGCATATTCTTCCACTCTGATATTCCCATTTCAGTAGGGATTGGCTTCAGAGTTTGAGTGCTCACAGCATTTTTTTTGGACTTTGAGGCACCCTGAGCAGGTTGGCCTATTATTTGAAAAGTTTCTCATTTATCAAAAAATTTATCAACAAGGGCCCACACCTGAAATAGAAAAATTTAATTGATAAAGAAGTTAACGAATATTAAAATTGAGTTCAAAATTTTAGTTTGATAAAAACAATTTAAAAGGATTATAACATATATTATGACCAGAGCATTCCATGACGAGCATAGCCAAACAAATTACCTGGCCACTGCAAAAAGCAAGATGAAAAAAATTATCGTATTTTATAAGGCTCTACGTAGGATTTTTCGAATCAAAAGACAGGCCTGTCTCTTGAGCACATAGTGTTTTCATATCAAGTTGATTCACATCTCCTGCTTTGGAGACTCTCATGCTTTTTTGTGAAAAAACAATTTTTTTGATCAATATTGTGGTCCCAAGTCAATAATTTTGTTTCTTCCACTGTCAGGCCAGCAAATACAATGGCACTCACAGTTCGAAAGCTTGGGATATGGAGATACTCTTGAGATAATTGTTTTCGAGCTTGTAAATTGTGTATACCCCCAAGAACAAAAAAATGATATGAATCTAATAAAGAAAAATCAAAATTTGCAACATTGTTGCATTCATTGGGATCAACCAAAACAACAAAAGGAGTAACTATGGCCTATGTATATTTTTTTAATTTTATTTTTAAATTATGTACATGTGTTTCGTTAGGCTCTCTAACTTCCATTAGCATGTCGCTTGTTATTGGGTCTACAAGTGGCCTATCACATTGATTTATGTCTAAAATTAAAGTTGTTTCTTTTATTCATTTTTGTTTTGTGGATATCCTCTCTTAATTTGGCAAGTTCAGAGCTGTCTTGTAATGGGCGGATGGATGCAGCAGGTAGCGACAAAGATGGTTCGGTGGCGGCTTTTTTGCTTTCAACAGAAGGTATGGACTTATGATGATGTGTAGCCATGGTCTTTGGGCGTGACTTAGGTCTAGTGAGCGAAGACTCAGAAATATTATGAGATCTTTTTTTTTTGGAATGAGGGACAGCTACAGTTTCATCCTCAACATTTTCAGAGACCGGCTTTGTGACCTGAGCAGTGGTAGAAGCGGGCTTGCGAGGTCCAATAGATACAACTTTTGAACTCTGTAATGAATAGACCGGATCTTTTTCCTCAGCAATAGCAACTAAAACCATTTTTAAGCATTGCTTCATGCTTTGGACAGAAACAAAAATCAAGTTTAAAACATAATGAGTAAAAGCTTAAATCTAAAAGTTTAAATAATTTTATATTCAGTAACAACTATGCTAAGCATGAAACAAATGTAGACAAACATGATTAAAAGTATATTTTATAATTACTCACCAAAGTAACTAGAGCTTTATCAAAATAAGCTTTGATGGCCTCATCCTGGCAAAGTCGGATCTTTATCATAGTCTCGTTTAGAATGAAAATAGAAAGAGACTTATCTGTCTCCTTTACAAGTATATTCACAAAACCTTCTTCCTGATCCTCATCTGGTTGATCAGCAAGCAATTTTCCTTGAACTTTGAATTGTGAGTCTCCCCTGCCAGGCTTCTCAGCTAAATGAATAAAAAGCTTCGAAAGCTTTGTGTTGTTGACCCCTTTGGTGAAGTAGTACATGAATTTTTTCTTATCTTTCGAGGAAATATCTTGAGATTTCCCCGAAAGCTTAAAAGAAATCCTTGACATTTCGAAAATTATCAAAGACAATTGAAAATCTGCAAGAAAAAAGACGTTTTAGGAAAATTTAAAACGCTATCTTAATGAAAATACTGAAAACTTTAATAAAACAAGCCATTTTTGTGAAAAAAAATTTAAAAAACAAAACTACAAATTCAATATATTTTCTTACTAAAACATCTCAAAATAATCACTTTTCTGAGACAAAGTGTTATAAAACAAGAAAATACGAGTAGCGACCTATGCTGAGCATAGGTTGTGTTCGGGTCCTTAGTAACATCCTATGCTCAACATAGGATTCCGACGTTATTTCTTCAATTCTAACCACATTTCGACCTATGCTGGGCATAGGTTGCATCTCTCGTCCTGTTCCAACCTATGCTCAGCATAGGTTAGCAAGCAAATTGCGAAGACATCCTATGCTCAGCATAGGTCGTTACTTGTGCGAGTAACGACCTATGCTGAGCATAGGATGTCTTCGTAATTTGCTTGCTAACCTATGCTGAGCATAGGTTGGAACAGGACCAGAGATGCAACCTATGCCTAGCATAGGTCAAAACGTGGTTAGAATTGAAGAAATAACGTCAGAATCCTATGCTGAGCATAGGATGTTACTAAGGACCCGAACACAACCTATGCTCAGCATAGGTTAGAGGAGAGGACTGGTTCAGGCACCTATGCTGAGCATAGGTTACCCATGTTGTAAGAAGATGAATACAAATTAAAATATGAATATTTTCTAATGCAAGAATTTAATACCTATGCTAAGTATAGAGCAAAGTTAAAAAATGACAATAATCTTATCGTCAAGAAATTTGGAAGTGAGAACGTATGCGAAATCTTATAGAAAGTCGTGACTTGGTCGTAGCAATTGTTCTGGCATCATGTGGGCTTCTGAATTTGCAAATGGACACTATTCAGTTTTGACTTCAGGAACATGATTCTTGACGGATTTGACATCTCAAACTACTCTTTTAGCACAACAAGTTCACACATGACTTTTCACAAAGAGTGCTTCACTTTTTGTTGGCATATGAAGATGACAAGAAGGTGATCTACACAGCCAATGATGGTGAGTGTGCAATCAAAGGGATTGGCGAAGTTCCTATTTCTCTCTCTAAAAATAAGAATGTTCATTTGAATGATGTTTTGTTCATACCTTCCATTACCAATAATCTACTTAGTGTGAGTCAATTGCTAGGTAAAGGTTTCAAATTTGAGTTTGATGGAGATGCTTGTATGATCAAAATAAAGGATATCTTGATTGCATAAGGTAAAAGACAAGGGAAGTTGTTCAAACTAGATGCTTGTGTTATTGCTAACCAAGTTGCATTTGTGGCAAGTGAGCAAATACCTATTCAAGAGGTTTGGCCACCTCAACTTTAAGTCATTGGAGGTAATGGCTAGGAAGCAAGTTGTGATTGGTCTTCCAAAATTCTTAAGTAGCATCAGTCATGTTTGTGAGTCTTGTGCTTTGTCAAAGTCACATAGACTATTTTATGCTAGATCTACAAAGCCCTCAAATTGTACATTTGGTATTTATGGAATTACTACAATTAGCAATAGTGGAGCTAAGATGTATGTAACTTTCATTGATGATTTTAGTAGATTTTGTAGATTAAAGATCAAGGATGAAGTGTATGATATCTTTGTTAAGTTCAAGAATGCAAGGGAGAACCAATTTTCCACAAGGATCAAGTGCTTAAGGAGTGACAATGGTGGAGAGTGCATATCTACCAAGTTCAAGGACTTTTGTGATGAGCATGGGATCAAGAGGGGGTATACAACACCAAGGACCCCACAACAAAATGGAGTGGCCAAGAGGAAGAATAGGACTTTATGTGAAAGTGCCAAGGCCATGAGGTTAAGTGCTAACCTTGATAAGCCATTTTGGGATCAAGCTTTGTTGTGTGCTAATTTCTTGTGCAGTAGGTGGCCGAGTGCTATTTTGGAAGGAAGGACACCTTTTGAGATGCTATTCCAGAGGAGGCCAAGTGTCAACTTTCTTAGAACTTTTGTATGCATGTGAAGAATTGCCAAAAATTGGCAAATCTAGCTTGATCAAAAACCATGAGTATAGTGTAAACTTTGTACGTAAGTGGATTCCACACATGTGAGGCCAGTCGCCACATGGCAACCCACTCCTAATGTAGGTTAGGTCAAGTCAAGAGAGTTGGTCATGTCTATTTGGTGGCCATCCCTACTTTATAGGACCTACGCCTAAGTTTAAGATGAAAATTTGACCAACTAGCTACCTACCAAGCATAACTCTAGGATCTAGGCTAGGGTTTCATTTTAGGGCAAGATTGAGGAGGAACATCAAAAGGAGGAAGATCTTGAGGATCAGCCTCAAAGCATGAGAGTTCCAAGGGAGTCCTCAATGACAATGGCCAAGTCATCAAATTGCATGCAAATTGTCCATTCAAGTGTGCATCTTGAAAGGGTGGTGAGCATTGGAAAGTCTACTATCTTTGAATACTTTTTGGAAAGTAGTAGTAGACATGAGGTGACTTGTTTCTTACCTTTAAGATTCATGGTGTTTATTACTTTGTATGACAAGACAATGAAATGGGATGCTTTGAAATCTACATTTGTTGTTGATAAAGCAATTTCATTGGATAACTATTTTTGTAATAGTTTGAATAGAGTCATAAAAGATGAAACATCATTTTCTTTGGAAATTTTTGTGTCCACATGCTTTGTGCATGATCATTCCAATGTAAGGACCAAAGATTATCCTATTTCAATAATAGGAATAATGGTAGTGTTTTGCTCTTCAAGTAGAGATTGTAGAATCTACTTGTTTTCAACCAAAGAATTTGTCAATGGTGGAAATGTGATCTCTCAAGAGTGGAAGATAAACACCTTATTCAATTCATTGATGGTCTGGAGTCAAGTCAAATGGAGGAGTAAGCTCAAGGCCCGAGGACTCCAAGAAGAACCATGAGTATCAAAATGGAGCCATCTAGGCTCAATCATATGGATCAAGCAAGGCAAGTTGTCTTTGGCAACATTATGTATGCACTTAGTAGTTTTATTGATGTATCTTCAAGTGCACAAAATGCCTTGAAATCCATGGCTTGGCATGATGTTTAGTTTTGAAGTGTGCTACATGTATATAGACACATTTATGGAACATCTTGTAAGGGATCCTCTAAGAGGTGGTGAAAGATCCTTCATGCACATCATTCTCTATTGGAGTCTCAAAAGCTCCTTGTTTGTAGCTGGATTTTTTAGACACTTCTAAAATCTTTCATTCATCTATCAAGAGAGTTGTAAATAGATCAAGCTAAATTTGAGGAGTGTGAAGATTTGCCAAAAATTGGCAAATCTAGCTTGATCAAAGACCATGTAGTATAATGTAAATTTTGTACATAAGTGGATTCCACACATGTGAGGCCAATATGCCACGTGGAAACCCACTCCTAATGTAGGTTAGGTCAAGTCAAGAGAGTTGGTCATGTCTATTTGGTGGTCATCCCTACTTTATAGGACCTACACCTAAGTTTAAGGTGAAAATTTGACCAACTAGCTACCTACCAAGCATAACTCTAGGATCTAGGCTAGGGTTTCATTTTAGGGCAAGAAGAGTGAGTTAACTTCCTTATTACATGTTGGAAATCCACCTAACTTCAAGAAGGAAGTCGAATTTGCTATGTATTCCAAGCTCCCATAGTGAGAAGAAATTTTTTTTGGAGCTCATTGGCAATCTCAAGCTAGTTCACTATGTACATTGAGTTTTTGTGATCCAAATGAAACCAAATCAATTTATACTTGCTTCTCAGGTTGAAGGCCGTACTACAGCCTGTAGTACACATGTGTGGGCTCGAATTTCAATGTTTACCAATGCTTTTGATTGTTACTGCTTGTTGTTTGTCAAATTGCCAATCTAGATCAACTTTTTTGTGTCTAGTTTTTTGATAGATTGTTAAGCAAGCATCCAATCACTCTTGTGGATCTTTTGTAGATCCATTTATGGTCCTAAAGTATAGTACTTTCACAATGCACATGCTATTTCAATATAAAACTTGATGATAGGACCAAGGAGGATCCATAAGGAAAGGTATATTTGTTGGATATAGTGAGGTGAGTAAAGCCTACAAGGTTTACATTCCTTCTACCAATAAGGTGATTATTGGTAGAGATGTCATTTTTGATGAGGGGAACATTCCAAAAGTATCTTCAAGCATTATTGATGGTGATTTGGATGGATCTAACATTCTTGATATTGATGTAAAGGATCCTACTTTAGATGGTGATGATGATGGACCTTCATCAAGTCAAAATATCAAGGGAAAGACAAATGCCTTCAAGACTCACATATGATGAGAAAGGTAAGCAAGTTGTTGGAGGTACACACTTTGCTTTCGTAACCTTTGATGAACCTACATGTGTAGATGAAGCAAGGAGCAAAGAAGAGTGGATCCAAGCAATGGATCTTGAGTATCAAGCTCTTATGAAGAATGGAACATGGAGATTGGTGGAGTTACCTAAGGACAAGAAAACTATTGGATGCAAATGGATTTTCAAGGTGAAGAAAAACCAAGATGGATCTATCAACAAGTACAAGGCAAGGTTGGTGGCAAAAGGATATGCTCAAGAACATGGTATTGACTATGATGAAAACTTTGCACCCGTGGCAAAGACATTTCTTTTTCTACTCTTAATGGATGGAATCCATGGAAATTGGACATTAAAAATGCATTTTTGAATGGTGATCTTGAGGAGGATTTGTACATGGAGCAACCCGAGAGCTACATTTCACCTACAAAGCCAAATCATGTGTGTTTTCTACAAAAGAGCTTATATGGCCTTAAGCAAGCACCGAGTTGGTATGCTAAGCTTAACACTTTTTTATTCTCTCAAGGCTTTATGAGTGAGTATGATCATTCACTTTATTATAGTTTTGCTGGAAATGATGTTACCATTTTTGAATAATCTATGTGGATGATATCATCTTGAGTGGTAGAGACAACCAAGATGTAAAGGATATCAAGACTGCTCTCAAGGAGTTTGAGGTTTGTCAAGAGAAGTATGCTAACTCTACTCTAGAAAGAATTCATATGGTAGATGCAAAATCTTGTGATACACCAATGGAATCTCATATGGTCTTGGCCTTCGAACCCTTGATCGTGACTTATCCCCCATGTTGCTTGTTGGCCTTGGTCCTAGCTGCACCTGGTAACTGTTCAACATTTGGCTATATACTTGCACCTGACGCCTGAAGAGATTCATCTCTGCTTGAGAGAGCGACCTTGAGTTTGGTGTGGGTTGAGCTTGCCAGACGACTTTTTCGCTTTGTAAGGCTTTCACTTCTGCCCCCAGGCACGTATTCTCTGTTTCATAAATTTGTAGTTGCGCCTAGAGAGGAACAAGTCGTTGGGACACTTCGGACTAAAGCTCTCGCACCTTCATGGAGGCATCTGTCAACGTCTTGGAGAGGCTTTGGATATATTGGTTTAGGCCATCCTCCTTGTGCTGTAGCTTGGCGATCTCCCGGTGCCCATCTTGTTCATTCTATTGAGTTATGAGAAGCTCTTGCTGCAGCTTCATGAGTTTCGCTTGCAGCTGGGTGTTGCTTGTCGCCAAGTGGAGTACTGGCTATCCAAAGTGGCCCTAGCTGCTACTGCCTCCTGGATGTATGTCCCCAAGGTTTGGTACGTCGTCGTTAAATCTGTTGGAATAGTTGGTACGCTGGCACTGATAGGGGCTTGTGTGGTAGTGGCCCCGACGACTAGTATAATGCTGTCATCATTGTCTTAGATCAAGTTTTCAAGGGACCTTCTGTCATCTGGGGCAGTGGAATCTGTCCGATCTGATGATGGTATGAAGATTGACTAAACAAATGCATCATCAGGCAATGGTTGGTTGCCCTTGGCAACCTTTGATGGCGAAACAGGTAGTGTGGGAATAACAGAAGTGGAAACAGGGGTGGAGACAATTTGTCCAAATGAGAGAATGGGTGGAACAAAGAGAAACTGGAGTGTAGTGTGGTGTACGGAAGGTGAAGATGGAGCAGCAAAAACTGTGCACTTTTGTCTCCAGAAGTGCGCAGACAAAATTACACAATAGGGGACCTGCTACGATACGTTCACGGGTGTTGGGTTTGATGGAGATGGTTAGTTTGTGAATGATGAAGGCATGCCAGTCGTATGGCACAACCGTGGGGCCAGAGAATCCCAAGAAGGACTCCACTATCTGACAAAGCAAGCGTGGACTAGATTCTATCCTTGCAAAATGTTGAAACAACTAGAAAGATGTTCAACATATGCGTAGCTGCCTGCATGACTGGTTCCGTGATAGTCTCTATCAGGTAACCATTGTTAGTTTGGATCAGGATCTATGGTGCAGTCTGGGCGACGAAAAGTTTGATCAGGGCTTTTTCCTGATGATGGGAGATGGGCTAACGGTCACCGGACATAATGCCAACGGTGACCATCTAGTCCGCGTTAATCCGTACCTTGTATACCTTGGTACAAGAAGTGGAAACACGACTTCGACGCTTCCCAGGTGGCATATGCGTGAAGGGTGAGGCCATGTTAATGGCAGAATTGAAAAGCGTCGGGAAAAAACCCATTGCCTCAAGGAGTGGGCCAGCAGTCTGAAGCCATGGTTGAATCAAGGTATTAGAAGACAAGGGCCAAATTTAGGTGGCAGAGGGTATCGCTAGATCACCTGCTTGGTGCCAGAGTCTTCAGAGGATGAGGAGGCCATGTTAGTAGTGATAGTTAAAGTGCGAAAACATGGAAAAAAAATGGTAGAAAAGGTAAAAAGAGGTTGGAACAAGAAAAACAGTAAATAACAAGTGTTGGATTGTAAGAACTGTAGTTCATAGCGTATATATGGGTTCAGAATATGTAGATGATTAGTTGTTTTGCAAATAAAAAACCTTGATATCTCTCAGATCTTTGAAAGTAACCCTCGCAAGGATCACAATAGTTGAATCTGGGTCAGATCTGACTCTAGAATTCTCTGCGAGAGTTAACTCTCGCCGAGAGTTAACTCTCGCAGTGAAAATTTCACTGTATGCGAGGGTTCTAGACCACTATTTTGGCTTGATCTTCACCAAATATCTATACTAACTCTCGCAGGCTTCATCACTGATGGAAATTGACATTCTGGATCGATTGGAATGGTCTACGAGAGTTCTTATTGGAAGCATTTGCTGTATCTTCACTTTTTAGTGATTTTTTAGCACTTAAACCCAATTTTCTGCTCACTGGAATTAAACTAACTCTTGCAGGCTCTTCTGTGTTCTGTTCTCACTGAGATGGAACTTCAAAATCCTCTGGGAGAGTTCTTGACCACTAGAACTGAAAAATTTAGTGTTTGTGAGGGTTTTCTAGTACTTTCCCATCTTTTATTCACTGGGAACTCTTGCATAGGCACTTAGATATCAAACTAACTCTCACAAGTTTCTCTGTGTCCTAGTCTCTTTTTATGGTTTTTCTCTAAGTTTTGCAATCTGCTTGGAACTAACTCTTGTAGGCTTCTATGAAGATCTGGGACAATACCCTGGAACTGCTGCCAGTCATGCAAGGGTTAACTCCCACTGATTTTGGAGATATTAAAATCTGATGAGATTTTAGGCTCTTTTTCTCTCCAAAATACAGATTGGTGTATTTTTTGGATTTTTTGGCTAGTTGGTTTGGGTTTCAAGCCCTTAGAGGTTGTTCAAGGCCTCCTCTACCCTTTCACACCTCCTCCGCTAGCTTTGAATAGTCTGAACACAGAAAAATACAGAAATCTAACTCTAAACACCCAAAAATCTACCTAAAACTACTCCAAAAAGCAAGAAATAGCTAAAATGCAGCTATACTAGTTAGTGAAAACCTGTCCTCGGCAATGGCGCCACTGTAGGGTCGAATATCTGCTGTAGTTGTAGCCCTCCCGCTTGTCAACAAGGGTTAGATCACTAGATAGGCACCTAACTATGCATAGAAGCTACATTTAGTTAGTTCCCTACTTTTCATCTAACTCTACCACCACTAACACTACTTCCACTAACTCTACTCCCCTAAACTGCCTTCATCATGATTGTAGGTGAAAGAAAAGGGGAGACTAGAAGAGATTGAGAAGAGAAGAGAGAAAGAGAGAGATAAAGAGTGAGAGTGGAGGTTAGCTCAAATGCTCCTTATGCTTTCAAACATGAAAATAGAAAGCAATGGAGACCACAATCAAAAGCATTAGCAAGTAGTGATAGCAAATGATGATGCTTCTCTCCAAAAAGTGGTAGAGTTTCCTCCTTCTCATTAAGCATGCAAATAGAGTACAAATGGTGTCTTTTTATAAATATGGAAGGCCCTTGTCCCAAAATCCTATTGGCTAATATTTACATTGATCCTATCCATTCATCTTGGACCCAGCTTGATCCAAGGGTCCACAAAAAGTACATTGGAAATCACAAGAATCATGTGAGTCCAAAATTGGACCCAATTCTAAAAAAGTAAACTCTAAGTTTAAAATTGACTTTGGGCCTCAAGTTTTATTTTAATTACAAAGGGACCCAAGTCTATTATTTTATTTACAACTCAACTTGCGTGCTCATTGGGCCATGGGCTTATACGCGCAGGATGACATGCCCTCGCAAAACATTTTATTGGCCAATATTATTTATTTACAATTCGTCGGGAATACCCCCAACAGATGTAACTCATGGGAAGAGAAGACATTCTCTCTCTCTCTCTCTCTCTCTCTCTCTCTCTCTCTCTCTCTCTCTCTCTCTCTCTCTCTCTCTCTCTCTCTCTCTCTCTCTCTCTCTCTCTCTCTCTCTCTCTCATGCTTATACATAGATCTCTTTGAGTTCTACTATCCATTGGTGCACTATATTGGTGATATCTTGCAATTTTATGTATAGAATGTTTATTTTATGCTATTTTCGGACGCACACGTGTGAAATAAAGTAGCTTACTGTTGTTTTTATAGAAAGCAACTTTATCATATCTTATGTTTGATGTTTGTTCATGCTCTTAGTGAATTTGCATCTCTTTCATTAAGTAGATGTTGATTTTTTCACATTGGCAAGATTGGTAGATTTGATCTATTTCCAACCTTAGATTATTTTATGGAATTGGATCTTAATTGATCTGAAATTCGTCACACTAATCATTAGTGGTACGAAAGAACATGTGGCCTTATCCGGTAATGACACGAGTCCAGCCGCCGAATTTTGCATGTGTGAACGAATCGACCATATAAGAACGTCGCAAATGCTCTCTTTTTTTCGCAAAAAAGATTTGCTTTCTGTAATATCGCACTCAAGCACTGTTGGAGGGTTTGCGGATATCAAGGCAATCCCAACCCTAGCTAATAAGTGAGAGCGATTTGGCACCCTGCATGTGTAAGTCCAACCCAATGATCACATAGTTATTTGATTAGAATGTTAATAAAAGGACTTTTTGTAGGACTTCTAATGTCGCAGGACCTAAAATTTAAGTTAGTGAATAAAACAAGGGTTCTCACCAAAATTCATTTTCAATTTGGAATCCTCCAATTAATGAATGGGCTCCCTCCACTTTTTAAATACGTAGGCTAGAATTAGCCAATAGGAATTGAGGCACTAGACCCTCAATTCACTATATAAAGTGGCTAATTTGAATCTTTGTACATGTTCTCTCTTCATTTCAATACAAGCAGGTTGGCTCTCTTATGGAATGGACCAGGAATGTCCTTGCTCTCTGTCTCTTTTTCTCCATCTCTCATGCTTTCTTTATGTTTGCTAATTATTGGATTTGATGCTTATTGGACTTGCCATTTCTAAAGCTATTTTTGAGAGAGAAAGGGAGAGAGAGAAGGGTAAGCTATCCTCAGTGTGGATTTAGTGTTAATTGATGTAGTATTAATGCTTAATCATCAATCAGTTGACAATCAGTTGAAACATTGGAAGGCTATGTGGCAACTCTTCAGAGTACACTCACTACCGCGCAAGATCAAGATGCCAAACAACAAGTATTGCTATTGCAGGGGTAAATGGATATGGCTGCACTTGATCGAGAGCGAATCTAAGGTGAATTGGATGCCACCACCCTTGAAAGAGACATGTATTTGTAAAAACTCAAGTACCTGATCATCATGTCTCACCAAAGGAGATCAAGTATTTGTTTGGAAAAGTTGAAACCTATCAAATTTTATTGTCACAATTCCAGGAGCACTTCGATAAGTTTAAACGTACGACATTGATCGAGCTGGCCAAGGCAAAGACAGTCATCAAGGATTATGAAAGGGTAGTCGCTCCAGTGTTAGAGTCGAATCCTCAGATTCTAGTCCCTATTATGCCTCAATTCTCACGTCAGCCACAAGATCAGGGAGGATTTGATACAGGCTTGGATCAAGGGGGAGATGCTACTATGGAAGACAATCTCAAATTGGATTGCAAGGGCACATAAGTATTTTTTATTGTACAAAAAGGATTTCAACATGGAGAGTCTGGAATTCATGGAGAAGGTGCAATACCATCTCATCAAGATCAAAAGAGAGGCCAACCAGAGTCCGAAATAAATAATCTCGTGAGGTGTCATGGGACCGCCACCAATTTTGGTGGGGGATACTATTGGAGGGTTTGCAAATATCGAGACAACCCTAACCCTAGCCAATAAGTGAGAGGGATTTGGCACCCTACGTGTGTAAGTTCAACCCGATGATGAAGTCCTAAAAGATTGAGATATATACCTCTCAGGAACTGTTCAAACCCTTTAGGATCCATGAATAATCGGTTGACCAAATTGTGATGGTGCTTCTTCTCAAATTTGTCCAGATCTACTTGAGCCAGCTTGGTCTAGTCTGATGATAGGTACTATCAACGATCAACTTTTGTAGCTGTAGCTGCAGGTTCTATAGAAGAAACATCATCATTGGAAGATTCTATGCTACATAAAATAGGATGAAATGGGACAACATCATGTATCAATGGCTGTTTGAAATCATAGAATGTATCTTCTTTAAAAATTACATTCCTAGAAACAAATGTCACATTGGTGGATGGATCATAAACTTTATAAACTATGTTCATCAGGATAGCCAATAAAAATACATTCATTTGTGTTATGGTCTAGTTCTTCCTAAGCTGTTTAGGAACATGAACAAAATATATTATACAACCAAAGATTTTCAAATGGCTGACACTAGGCTTGTGTCCATGCCATACTTCATAAGGAGTTTTGATGTTGATGGCTTTAGCACTGGATCTGTTTTGTGCATAACAAGCTATGGAAGTAGCTTCTATCCAAAAGTTTGCAGGTAGGTGTGATTGGTGTAGCATTGATCTAGCTGAGTTAAGAAGCATTCGATTCTTCCTTTCTGCAATTCCATTCTGTTGAGGTGAATAAAAAATTGTAAATTGTCTTCGAATACCATGTTTACCAGATAGTAGGACATTTCTTTAGAGAGGTATTCCCTGCCACCATCAGTTCGGAGTGCTTTCACGTTATAAGATGTTTGGGTCTCAGCCATCGCCTTGAATTTCTTGAAGCATTCAAAGGTTTTAGATTTATGTTTAATGAACATGACTGTATACCATCTAGAATAATTATCTATGAAGGTGATCATGAAAATAAAGTGCATCTCCTAAGGATGGAGTTGGCATTGGACCACAAATATCACCTTGTACAAGATCTAATACATGCTTCATCTTGACGGAATGTGTTCTGGGGAAGTGTTTGCCATAGATTCAAGATTCACGAAAAAAGATTTTGTATCTAATGAAAGAGAGAAATACAATCCATCAGTAAATTATTACAATGCATGTAGGCAATTGATCTTGTATTAACATGCCCAAATTGACTATGCCACAGTAAATCCTGATTGTATACACAATAAAAAATCTCTCTCTCTCTCTCTCTCTCTCTCTCTCTCTCTCTCTCTCTCTCTCTCTCTCTCTCTCTCTCTCTCTCTCTCTCTCTCTCTCTCTCTCTCTCTCTCTCTCTCTCTCTCTCTCTCTCTCTCTCTCTCTCTCTCTCTCTCTCTCTCTCTCTCTCTCTCTCTCTCACGCACGCACGCGCATGCGCATGCGCATGCGCACGCGCGCGCGCACACACACACACACACACACACACACACACACACACAAATTTGAGATCAGTTGTTCATTTGAATGAGCAATAGTCGATTGTTGAGGACTGATTGTTGTATTTCATTTAAGTTGTTCTGAGACATTTGTAAGTATCTCTATATTGGCAATACTGATGCAACAGTGTTATTCTTGTCTAACAAACTTTATTGGGAGCACAAATTGACATATCGATCTGGCCGATAAGTCAAAGTTCTTTGTAAGATAATGAAATATGTTCGATATGAGAATTGTCGAGATAAACTATCTTTTGGTTATTATATGTAAAGTCACATTTTAGCTTGTGATACTGGTCGCCAATTTTGCTGAATGTTAGTCGACAACTAGATTAAGTACAAAAAACACTAAACCGAACCAAAATCATCTATAATCACATCAATAGGCAGTCCCTTTGGGGTTCGACAATCTTTTATACTACATTTTCATACTTTTGTATAGTATGACAAGCATAGGTGAGAAGAGGCTGGGGAATTGGTTATTCAAAGGAAGGGAGAATGATGGGCATGGAGAATGTTAGGGTGGTGTCCAGGATATTGCCAGAGGATGACGGAGGGGTGAAAGTAATCAAGTTCATGATGGCGAGGGTGGATGGTGAGAGTTGGGAGTCATGAGGGGAAATGTGATATGGAGTGGATACAGTGTCTAGGATGGTGAAGTCAAAGGGAGTGACAAAGATGGATGAATCGATGGTGATTGATGGAGTGGCAAGAACTACGAAGAAAGATGGAGGAATGGCGGAGGCAGTAGGATCAGTAGTGGAGAGAGTGATAGGTGCGGTGGTGGTGGGAATGGTGGTTGTGGCATGACAGCGGGTGTTGTGGGGTAAGAGATGAGGGAATGATATCGCACATGTGATTGGAGAAAGCAATGTTCGTAAGGAAGACATGAGGGCGTTGGCTGGTGGAGTGATGGAATCCTTGTAGTTTTTGTTCGAGGAGGGTGAGGATGTGAAAGTTTTTAGATCCTTAAGATACAATCAACTAAACATTCCCTTAAAGACATGTTGAAGCTCCACCTCCTTTGCCATGACTTGCTCCCTCACAAAATGATATTGCACCTCAATATTCTTGCTCCTAGCATAGTTTCTGACAATAGAACTTTGATCCATCATAAGAAGGATCTTTTTCTAAGAATAGATCTCCTTTCAATGATCATGCAATGCTAAAAATATAAACAACCATAGTTGATATAGAGAATAGTGTCCACTTGGGATGCTTCACTATTTCTTACATCAATTTTACATGTCAAGAAGTAACTAGTACATGAAGAATGAAATAATATGTAAATAAAATGATTCCACCATGCTTCCAACTCTGAACTCTCTGGAAAAATACAACAAACAAACAATGAATGTGAGTGATCAACATTTGCTTGCGTGTCTCCTCCTTTGTCCTTTGTTGCCATGTATCCACCATGATACTCCATGAATGAGTCTCCATCTCCATCTTGCCTCAAGATACCATCATACCTTGATGACTTGACCATGAATGAGTGACATAATGAAACTTCAATAGCTTCATTTCCATCTACAAAACCAGCCAAGAATTCTAGTACAAATACAATGCTTAGCAATGTAGCTAGTTTTACCATATCTTGACAATTTGCACACATCCATATGAAAATGCTCAAACATGAGATAGATCCATTGCTTGGATCCACTCCTTTTCTTTCCTTGCTTGATCTACACTTGTAGGTTCATCCAAAGAGGTTAGGAAAGCAACATAATTTCCAGAAACTACTTGCTTACCCTTCTAATCATATGTGAGCCTTGAAGGTACTTGTCTTTCTCTTGATGATGTTCTCCTTGGCTTTTGACTTAATGAAGGTCCATCATCATCACCATCCAAAGTAGGATCCTTTTCATCAACATCACGAATGCTAGATCCATCCACACTACCATCAATCATGCTGGAAGACACTTTTGGAATGTTCCCCTCATCAAAAATGTCATCTCTACCAACAATCACTTTGTTAGTAGAAGGAATGTAAACCTTGTAGGCTTTACTCACCTCACTATATCCAATAAAAATAGCTCTTCTTGAAGATGGATCCTCCTTGGTCCTATCATCAAGAGTAATGTTGACATAGCATGTGCACACAAAGGTTCTTAGAAAGTTGACACTTGGCCTCCTCTTGAATAGCATCTCAAAAGGTGTCCTTCCATCCAAAATAGCACTCGGCCACCTATTGCATAAGAAATTGGCACACAACAAAGTTTGATCCCAAAATGGTTTGTCAAGATTAGCACTTAACCTCATAGCTTTAGCACTTTCACATAAAGTCCTATTCTTCCTTTCAGCCACTCCATTTTATTGTGGGATCCTTGATGTTGTATACTCTCTCTTGATCCCATGCTCATCACAAAAGGCCTTGAACTTGGTAGATATGTACTCACCACCATTGCTACTCCTTGATCTTTGTGGAAAATTGGTTCTCCCTTGCATTCTTGAACTTGATAAAGACATCATACACTTCATCCTTGTTCTTTAGTCCATAGGTCCAACAAAATCTACTAAAATCATCAATGAATGTTACATACATCTTAGCTCCACTATTGCTAATTGTAGTAAATCCATGAATATCCGAATGTACAAGTTAAAAATGCTTTGTAGATCTAGATATAGATCTAGTGTAATGTAGTCTATGTGACTTAGACAAAGTAGAAGACTCACAAACATGTTTGATGCCACTTAAGGAACTTGGAAGACCTATCACAATCTTCTTCTTAGCCATTAACTCCAATGACTTGAAGTTGAGGTGTCCCATCCTTTTATGCCAAACCTCTTGAATAGGTAGGTATTTGCTCCCTTGCAACACATCCATCTTGGTTAGCAATAACACAAGCATCTAGTTTGAGGAACTTCCCTTGTCTTTTACCTTTTCCAACCAAGACATCCTTCCTTTTGATCAAACAAGCATCTCCATCAGACTCCACCTTGAGGCCTTTACTTAGCATTTGACTATCTAGAGATCCAATCAAAATTAGGGTTTTGACAAAATCACAAAAAATTGACTATTCCAAATCTACATGCAAATGCTGAAAATTTGATATGCAATCTATTAGCCACCACTAAGGCTGATCCAATGATAAAAAAATTGGCCAAATGGGCACTGAGGTGTCGAGGTATGGTGCGATGGTGGTAGGGGCTAGATTTATCCTCCTTCCAAGTCTCGAAGGCTTGGATAATGAAATCTAGACATAGGGCGCAAGTAAGAAGTTGAGAATAAATTTCCACAACTTCTAGAAGTGGTTGGCTGACGGGATTCATGGGGTGATCGGGTCTGGATTGGGAGATCAAAGATATGGGTGGGAGAAGCCTGCGAAGGTTTTGGAGTTTTTTCATTTAACTCTCACAAGGTCCATTTTTTCATTGTTCCTTCACAAATAGTTCTCATAGAGCTTACTATAGGTCCATCTGGGTCAGTAGATCCACTTATGGTGAACTCTACATCTGGTAGCCAATTCATCAATTTGAGTGATTTTTTCTCTTATTTTCGTAGATCGATCTAATTTTTTCAAGTCTGATATGTTGTCTGAGGATATCATGCTACCTACTTGATTCCATCTAGTTTTGCATCCGACTTGGATCTTATTATGATGACTTCTTGTGGCATAGGATCTTATTTGTAACTGCTCCACATGTCATTATCAGGCTTAATGTATATTATTAAGGTGGCCAATGTGAAGGATTTCAGATCATTCAAGATCCAATCCATGTCCATGATCTTTGGTTACAAAAAGGAGCAAACTAACAATCCTGCCAATGTAGAAAAAACAGCATCTACATACAAAATGAGATGCGAAATCTAAGAGATACTGATAAAACATGAACCAAAACATAAAATATGTTTGTTTTCCATACAATTATAGTACTCTACTATATTTCACATGTGTGGAACCGACAATAGCAAAATATGAGCATTCTACACACAAGATTGCAAGATATCATCATGAGAGTGCACCAATGAGTAGTAGAACCCAAAGAGGACCATGTATAATGATGAAATGAGAGAGAGAAGAGAGAAGATGTGTCTCTCCACGAGTTACATCCTTTTATAGAGTGTCCAAACCCTATTTGGCCACTTGGCTTTCCCTCCAAAATGTAAACCCTACTATTTTTGGGTCTAGATTCAATGTACCCAAAGTTCAAATTTGAATCTCTCTTAAACTCGACTACCAACTTTCCCACACTTTCAAAAGGTGTTTATTGAATGTATTTTAAACTAATATAACCTCAAAAAATTTATTCCTAAGTCTAAAATGGTTTTGGCCTCATATTGACAATTTGCCAAAATATGACTAAACTAGACTAAACTAGTTGAAATCTCTCTCACTCCCTCTTCAACTAGTTTTGGCATAGTTTTGACAATAGAACTTTGATCCAAGTTTAGAATTATCTCCATTCTAAGTATAGATCTCCTTTCTAAGGTTCTAAATTATCTTTCATAATTGATATAGAGAATAGTGTCCAAATTGGATGCTTCACTATTTCTTACATCAATTTCACACAAGATATAACTAGAACATGAAGAACCAAATAGAATGTGAATGATATGACTCCTCCATGTTTCAAACTTTGAACTCTCTGGAAAATTACAGCAACCAAACAATAAATGTGAGTGATGACCATTTGCTTGCTTGTCTCCTCCAACTTTGTCCTTTCATGATATGTCTCCACCATAAAACTCCATGAATGAGCCTCCATCTCCATCTTGCCACATGATATCATCAACAATTGATGACTTGGCCATTAATAAGTTTTTCCATCAGCAAAACCAGCCAATAATGCTAGTACAACTCCAACAATAAGATATTGCAAGACAATGTAGCTAGTTTGTCCATATCTTGACAATTTGCACGCATTGACATGAAATAGCTCAAAGATGAGATAGAACAAGTAAAGTAAACTTGAACAACACTTCCTTGATGATCCTTTGACCTTACTTGAGTCTTCAATAAGCTGCAAAAACATATCCATAACATCTTTGCCAATTACCTCTCCTTTAAAGCTCTTTGTGAAAGATTCAACTAGTTTCATCACATTTTGCAATATTTCCATATTTGGCATTCAAAGTTCATTAGTCTAAATTTCATTTGAATAAACACTTTTTGAAAGTGTGGGAAAGATAGAATGCGAGTTTGAGTAGATTCAATTTGAATAAGTTGGGTACATTGAATCTAGACCCAAAATTGGTAGGGTTAGCATTTTGGTGGGAAAGCCAAGTGGCCAAATAGGGTTTGGACCTGCTATAAAAGGATGTAACTCGTGGAGAGAGTCATCTTCTCTCTTCTCTATCTCATTTCATGCTTATACATGGTTCTCTTGGGTTCTACTATCCATTGGTGCACTATCTTGGTGATTGCTTGCAATTCTATGTGTAGAATGATCTATATTTGTTATTTTTGGATCCACGTATGTGAAATACAGTAGCTTGCTGGTTTTGTATGGACAGAAATAGTACATAATCATTTCATTCAAGTTTGATCAAGTTCTATTAGTGTTTGTATCTCAAATTGTGTGTAGATGCTGATTTTTCTACATTGGTGAAATTGGTAGTGTATTTCTCTTTCTAACCAAAGATCATTCAAGTAGATTGGATCTTAAGGATCTGAAATCTTTCACATGGTATCAGAGCTTGTGTTTCAGGTTATGAAGGAGGAAATCAGATCTATCAATGATTTGGTGAAGATATCAAGTCTAGAGCATGCTAGAGAGGATTCTACACCAAAATCGGATTTTTTGCTTTTGTAGATTGGATCTTTTGTAGATCAAAACACTAAATAGGTCAATATACTTGTTCGATTCCGTTTTTTGAATTCACATGCTGGATTTGGCCGATTTTTGGATCATTGGTTCAGCCTAAGTGGTGGCTTATAGATTGCATATCAAATTTTCAGCATTTGCATGTAGATTTGGAATAGTCAATTTTTTGTGATTTTGTCAAAACCCTAATTTTGATTGGATCTCTAGATAGTGAGGTTGCTGGACTTCATTTGAGTGTGTTTTAATCTTAGGAAGTGGCAAAAGTCATTAGATTGAGGATAGATCATAGGTTGATCAAGATTCCATGATTCTATGTGTTGATTTGCTTGGATAAGTGCTAGAAGAGAACTTGTGAGATAGTTTCAAATCTTGGTGATTTCTTTTGAAAGCATTTGTTGTTGTTCAAAGGAGTGCTTTGTGCATTGAAACAGGTTGAAAGAGAAGATCAGGACATTGCTACATGGCAACCTCAATTGGAGTCATGTTGGAAGCCAATGATAGGCTTACCTCAAGTAACTATTCATTATGGAAAGTGAGGATGGAGTCACTTCTTGAGATGAATGATGTTTTGGATATTGTTGTAGGTTTGGAGGAGAGACCAGCAACACAACAAGATCAATTGAGGTATGACAAGAGGGCCAAGAAGGCTCTACACATGATAAAGATGAATGTTACCAATGAACTTCTCAAGGAAGTTGGTAAGTGCACATCATCTTTGGAAGCTTGGAATTCATTGAAGAAGCTTTATGAGTCCAAGTCTACTTCTAGAGTGTTGACTCTAAAAAGGCAAATTTTTTCTTGTTTAGAAAAGAATGAAGAAAGTCCAAGTACTCTTGTTTTGAGAATGAAGGCATTGAATGATGAGTTAGCTTGCATAGATAAAAGCATTAAGGAAGGAGAGCTTATTCAAGTGATTCTTAAATGGCTTGTTGGATGCTCATGCTAACATTGTTCAAAGTATTGCTATTCAAAAGACTTTGCCAAGTTTGATGGATCTTCAAGAGATCTTGATCAATGAGGAATATAGGCTTCAAGCAAGAAGTGGATCTACATCGACACTTCAAGAGGATGCTATGTTCACAAAGGGCAAATTCAAGGGCAAAACCAAAAGCAAGTGGTCTAAAGGGCAAGATCAAGTGGATGCTTCTTCAAGTGGCAAAAAGAAGGATAGATCAAAGCTCAAGTGCTTCTATTGTGGCATCAAAGGACACTTTGCAAGTGAGTGCTACAAGAAGAAGAGAGATCAAGGAGACAAGCAATGTAATCTTACTCTTGATGAGGATGGTTTGGATGTGCAAGATGCAAATGATGATGCTTTTGTGATGTCTTCATGTATGCTTGCTAATGATGGAGATCTAGATCCTTGGTGGATTGATAGTGTAGCAAGTTCACACATGACCTTTCACAAAGAGTACTTCACTTCTTTGTTGGCATATGGAGATGACAAGAGGGTGATCTACACGGCCAATGATGGTGAGTGTGCAATCAAAGGGATTGGCACAATTCCTATTTCTCTCTCTACAAATAGGAATGTTCATTTGGAGGATGTCTTGTTTATTCCATCTATTACCAAGAATTTTCTTAGTGTGAGTCAAATGCTAAGTAAGGGCCTCAAGGTGGAGTTTGATGGAGATGCTTGTTTGATCAAAAGGAAGGATGTCTTGATTGGAAAAGGTAAAAGGCAAGGGAAGTTGTTCAAACTTGATGCTTGTGTTATTTCTAACCAAGTTGGATGTGTTGCAAGGGAGCAAATTTCTATTCAAGAGGTTTGGCACAAAAGGATGGGACACCTCAACTTCAAGTCATTGGAGGTAATGGCAAGGAAGAAGGTTGTGATTGGTCTTCCAAGTTCCTTAAGTAATGACAAGCATGTTTGTGAGTCTTGTGCTTTGTCTAAGTCACATAGACTACCTTATACTAGATCTATTTCTAGATCTACAAAGCATTTTCAACTTGTACATTCGGTTATTCATGGATTTACTACAATTAGCAATAGTGGAGCTAAGATGTATGTAACATTCATTGATGATTTTAGTAGATTTTGTTGGACCTATGGACTAAAGAGCAAGGATGAAGTGTATGATGTCTTTATCAAGTTCAGGAATGCAAGGGAGAACCAATTTTCCACAAAGATCAAGGAGTAACAATGGTGGTGAGTACATATCTACCAAGTTCAAGGCCTTTTGTGATGAGCATGGGATCAAGAGGGAGTATACAACATCAAGGACCCCACAACAAAATGGAGTGGCTGAAAGGAAGAATAGAACTTTATGTGAAAGTGCTAAAGCTATGAGGTTAAGTGCTAATCTTGACAAACCATTTTGGAATCAAGCTTTGTTGTGTGCCAATTTCTTGTGCAATAGGTGGTCGAGTGCTATTTTGGATGGAAGGACACCTTTTGAGATGCTATTCAAGAGGAGGCCGAGTGTCAACTTTCTAAGAACCTTTGGATGCACATGCTATGTCAACATTACTCTTGATGATAGGACCAACGAGGATCCATCTTCAAGAAGAGGTATTTTTGTTGGATATAGTGAGGTGAGTAAAGCCTACAAGGTTTACATTCCTTCTACTAGCAAAGTGATTGTTGGTAGAGATGTCATTTTTGATGAGGGAAACATTCCAAAGGTGTCTTCAAGCATGATTGATGGTAAAGTAGATGGTTCTAACATTCTTGATGTTGATGAGAAGGATTCTACTTTGGATGGTGGTGATGATGGACCTTCATCAAGTCAAAAGCCAAGGAGAACATCAAGAGAAAGACAAGTACCTTCAAGGCTCACATATAATCAAAAGGGTAAGCAAGTAGTTTCTGGAAATTATGTTGCTTTCCTAACCTCTTTGGATGATCCTACAAGTGTAGATCAAGCAAAGAAAGAAGAGGAGTGGATCCAAGCAATGGATCTTGAGTATCGATCTCTTATGAAGAATAGAACATCTTTTGGAAGATCTTCTTGTGTACATGGAGCTATGCAAGTGGATGGATGTTATCTTGCTGTAAAATCAAGTAATGAATCTGGAAAAAAAATTTTGTTCAATGACTTTGATGGTCAAGTTGAAGATCAAGAGGTTGATCTTAAAGCGCTTCAACTAGTCAAAAGAGAAGTTGGCAATTTGGAGCTAGTCAAGAGCATCAAAGGAGAGGTAATTGGCAAAGTTGTTATGGATCTGTTTTTGCAGCATATTGAAGACTCAAATAAGGTCAAAGGAGCAGCAAGGAAGTGTTGTTCAAGTTTACTTTACTTGTTCTATCTCATGTTTGAGCAATTTCATGTGGATGTGTGCAAATTGTCAAGATATGGTCAAACTAGCTACATTGGTGAGCATTGTTTTGATGTTGGATTTGTACTAGCATTCTTGGCTGATTTTGCTGATAAAAATGAAGCTATTGGAGGTTCATTATGTCACTCATCCATGGCTAAGTTCTCAAGTATTGAGCTACTTGGTGCCAATACTTGGAGATTGTCAATTTTTGGTGAATTCATGGTCATTTTCTTGTGTCAAGTAGATCTTGAAGATGGACTAGTGCAAACTACTTGGTTTATGGAGTCATGTGGTGCTGGATTTGCATCATTTATGTACTCACCTACTTATGGATTTCCAAGGTTTGATGGTTTCTTGTGGCAAGATGAATATGGAGGCTCATTCATGGAGTATCATGGTGGATACAAGGCAACAAAGGACAAAGGAGGAGGAGACATGCAAGCAAAAGTTGATCACTCACATTTATTGTTTGTTTGCTGTATTTTTCCAGAGAGTTCAGAGTTGAAAGCATGGTGGAATCATCTCACTTACATTCTATTTGATTCTTCATGTTCCAGTCACATTTCTACATGTAAAATTGATGTAAGAAATAGTGAAGCATCCCAAGTGGACACTATTCTCTATATCAATTATGGTTGTTTCTATTTTGAGCATTACATGATCATTGAAAGGAGATCTATTCTTAGGAAGAAGATCATTCTTATGATGGATCAAAGTTCTATTGGCAAAAACTATGCTAGGAGCATTGGATGCTAGGAAAGCGATTTTTTGAGGTACATCATTAGAACTCGAGATTTTGACATATTGTATGAGGGATCATCACCTAATATTTTTGGATTTTCAGATTCGGACTATGCTGGAGATATAATGGATAGGAAATCCATTAGTTCTTATTGTATTTTCATAGGTGATGGAGCTATATCATGGATGTCAAAGAAACAAGCCACTATCTCATTGTCATCTAGTGAGGCCGAGAAAGCTCTTACACATTGCACAAAGGAGATGGTATGGATCAAAAGGATGATCAAGGATCTTCACTTGCTGGATTTTTCAGAGAGCCCAATCATCTTTTGTGACAATCAATCAGCCCAAAGAATGGCATCCAATCCTATCTTTCATGCTAGGAGCAAGCATATTGAGATACAATATCATTTTGTGAAGGAGCGAGTCATTGCAAAGGAGGTGGAGCTTCAACATGTGTCTTCAAGGGAATGTGTAGCTGATATCTTCACCAAAGCATTGGGAAAAGACTTGTTCATGAAGCATAGGACTTTACTTGGAGTATTATCAAAGTCTATGCTAAAACTAGTTGAAGAGGGAGTGTGAAAGATTCAACTAGTTTCATCACATTTTGCAATATTTCCATATTTGGCATATTGAGGCCAAAACTTGTTTTAGACTTAGAGGTTGACTTTTCAAAGTTCATTAGTCTAAATTTCATTTGAATAAAAACTTTTTGAAAGTGTGGGAAAGATAGAATGCGAGTTTGAGTAGATTCAATTTGAATAAGTTGGGTACATTGAATCTAGACCCAAAATTGGTAGGGCTATTAGCATTTTGGTGGGAAAGCCAAGTGGCCAAATAGGGTTTGGACCTGCTATAAAAGGATGTAACTCATGGAGAGAGTCATCTTCTCTCTTCTCTATCTCATTTCATGCTTATACATGGTTCTCTTGGGTTCTACTATCCATTGGTGCACTATCTTGGTGATTGCTTGCAATTCTATGTGTACAAGTTTGATCAATTTCTATTAGTGTTTGCATCTCAAATTGTGTGTAGAAGCTGATTTTTCTACATTGGTGAAATTGGTAGTGTATTTCTCTTTCTAACCAAAGATCCTTCAAGTAGATTGGATCTTAAGGATCTGAAATCTTTCACACTCTTGACTAGTTCTAAATTGCCACCTTTTCTTTTGTGTTGTTGAAGCCCTTTGAGACCAACCTCTTGATCTTCCTCTTGACCATATAATTAATTGAACAAACTTTGTTTTGCAGATCCATTACTTGCTTTTCTAGTATGAAAACCATGAGAACCAATATCCACTTGCATAGCATCATCTACACAAAAATATTTTCCAAAACATGTGAGTAAAGCAAAATGAGTCACTTCCAATTGCTTACCTTTCTCTTGATCATCAAAGATGTCAAACATATGAATATCTTCAGATCTGAACCTCTGGAAATAATCCCTCTCAAACATATGATCTAGATTTAACAAGATCTCATCAATGCTTGATCTCGATCTTTCACAAAGGTCAGTCAAAACGATGTCACCAATGTCACCATCATAAATCAAAAGATAGATTCCAAACTTTCCATCCAACATGAAGTAGAGTAGGTGAAGATGAGTATCAAACCTAATAAATCCAGCCCTCTTGAGTCCATAAAAAACCTCAATAAGCTCACTAATGATATCTCCCTTGCCCTAAAAAATTGCCTCTCGATTTGCTCCATGTAGTCTTCTCCAACCAACCTTTTGTCATCTTGATCATGAGTGATCAATTCACAATCATAGAATCCTTTGAGTTGATGAAGAGATGTGAGATCGATGCCTTGGATCTTCCCAAGAACCAATCTTCCATTTCTCTTTCCTTCATAAGACTCCCTCTTAATGATTGCATCATAAGAAGTAGAAATCTCAAAAACAATAGAAGCCATGAAAAAAATGATTAGTACCTTCAACATAAGGATGATTGAAGTGTGAAAAATTGTCAACTAGTAGTATTTTCCTAACTTGAGATTTTGTAGGCCTATGGCCAAATAAAAGTTAGAGATAGGTTCATACATGTATGTAGAGGCCCAAAGTATGTGTACACTACTTTTGAGGTCACATTAATTAGAGGAGGTCGAGTGTGGAGCTCTTCTATTGGCTCATAATTTGGTGCATTCCTATTTGACCAAATTTCTAGGTATATGGGTGAATCCTATTGGACCCCAATTTTAGCCTATCATAAGACAAGTGGCCAAGAGGCACTATGGCTGCTATAAATAGCCATCTCCACGAGTATGTACACAATCTCATTTTCATTCTATTGAATGAATGTTATGCTCTTTGAAGATCCATCTTCTTCTCTCTCACTTTTTTGTTCATATCTTGCATTCTAGCCACTAGAATTGTGATTTCTTTGTTGCTATGGCTTCACACGTGTGAAATGTAGGTTGTAGGCTCTGAAGTACGGACAGGGACAGCAAGTTTCTGTTTGTGGAAGCTTATGATCAGATTTTGATGTTTAGTTGATGTTTAGTATGCTTAACATCACAATTTCTATCATTTTTTCAATCTAGATGTGCATAACTTCCATGGCCAAGATCTTTATGAAACTTTAGCATCTTTTGGATCTGAGTTTTTCACATGGTATCAGAGCATTAGGCGGCCAAATGTGCAGGTTTTGCCAGATTTAGAAGAGATTTGTGGGCGAGTTTGCTTTTGTAGCATTCCAATCAAGTTTCTAGCTAAAAATCTTGTTGATTTATGTGTAGAAATTGGATCTTTGTGATCAAAACATCATTTGTATGCATTTCAATTGAAGTAGGGCGAATTCCCTCTGTACTTATCAGAATAAGGAGACAAAAATTGTTTTGGAAAGAGGGAGATGCAAGATCCAACAAGATCCTATTAGTTTTCCATTCTAGCATATAGTTTTTTGATTCAATTTCTTGCTTCTTCATGTCAAATGAGCTTATCAAAGAGGTTGGTAAGTGCACATCATCTAGTGAAGCTTGGGAAGCCTTGAAGAAGGTTTATGAATCCAAGTCTACTTCTAGAGTGTTGACTTTAAGAAGGCAAATCTTTTCTTGTATGCAAAAGAAGAGTGAGAATGGACATGCTTTTGTTTTGAGAGTTAAAGCATTGAATGATGAGTTAGCATGCATTAATGATGGCATAAATAATGAGGAGCTTGTTCAAGTGATTCTCAATGGCTTGTTGGATGATCATGCTAATCTTGTTCAAAGTTATGCTATCCAAAAATGTTTACCAAGTGTTGGAGACTTGCAAGAGGTCTTGTTGGCTGAAGAATTCAGGTTGCAAGCAAGAGTGGGAGCATCTTCTACATCTCAAGGAGGAGAAGAGGAGGCAATGTTCTCTAAAGGCAAGTTCAAGGGCAAAGGTAAAAGCAATTGGTCTAAAGGGCAAGACCAAGGTGAGCACTCTACTTTTGGCAAAAAGAAGGATAGATCTAAGCTAAAATGTTTCTATTGTGGAGTCAAAGGGCATTTTGCTAGTGATTGTTTTAAGAAAAAGAGGGATCAAGGGGAAAAGCAAACCAATCTAACTATTGATGAGGGTGGGGATGAGCTTCTTTCAAATGATGCTTTTGTTATGTCATCTTGCTTGTTGGCTAATCATGGAGACATTGATCCTTGGTGGATTGATAGTGGAGCCACTTCTCATATGACATATCATAAAGAGTATTTTTCATCTTTAATGGCATTTGATGGTGATAGGAAGGTAATCTATACCGCAAATGATGGTGAGTGTGCAATCAAGGGGATTGGCACAATTCCTATTTCACTTTCTACAAATAGGAATATAGAATTGAAAGATGTTTTGCTCATTCCATCCATTACCAAGAACTTACTTAGTGTAAGCCAAATGCTTGACAAAGGACTCAAAGTTGAGTTTGATGGTGATGCTTGCTTGATCAAAAAGGGGTGTAGTATCATTGCAAAAGGGAAAAGGCAAGGGAAATTGTTCAAGCTTGATGCATGTGTTGTTGCTAACCAAGTTGGATGCATGGCAAATGAACAAATGTCAATTCAAGAGGTATGGCATAAAAGGATGGGACATCTCAACTACAAGGCCTTGGAGGTAATAGCCAAAAAGGAGGTAGTAAGGGGACTTCCCAAGTCTCTTACTTGCTTGAATCATGTTTGTGAAGAATGTGCTTTGTCTAAATCACATAGATTGCCATATACTAGATCTATATCTAGATCTAAGATGCCTTTTTCTCTCTTGCATTCGGATATTCATGGTGTTACTACAATTAGCAATGGAGGTGCTAAGATGTATGTAACTTTCATTGATGATTTTAGTAGATTTTGTTGGGTTTATCTACTAAAAAGCAAGGATGAGGTGTTTGATGTGTTTGTCAAGTTCAAAGTTGCTATTGAGACTCAATTTACAACCAAAATCAAATGCTTGAGGAGCGACAATGGTGGTGAATACATTTCTAACAAATTCAAAGCCTTTTGCGATGAGCATGGGATCAAGAGGGAGTACACATGTCCAAGAACACCACAACAAAATGGAGTGGCCGAGAGGAAGAATAGAACCTTGTGTGAGAGTGCAAAGGCAATGAGATTGAATGCTAATCTTCCTAAACCTTTTTGGAGTGATGCTTTGTTGTGTGCAAATTTCCTATGCAATAGATGGCCAAGTGTTGTATTGGAAGGAAAAACCCCTTTTGAAGCTTTGTTTGGTACGAAGCCTAATGTCAAGTTTCTAAGAACTTTTGGATGCATTTGCTACTTCAACATTACTCTTGATGATAGAACTAAGGAGGATCCATCTTCAAGAAAGGGCATTTTTGTTGGTTATAGTGAAGTAAGCAAAGCATATAGGATTTATGTTCCTTCAATCAAGAAAGTGTTCACAAGTAGGGATGTCATTTTTGATGAAAGTAACATTCCAAAAGTTGTTTCAAGTGATGATGGTGTTGTTGCAACTAATGTGCTTGATGACAATGGAGTTGATGACACATTGGATGTGGATGTTGAAGAAGCCTCTTCAAGTCAAATTCCAAGGAGAACTCCAAGGCATAAAGTGAAACCCTCAAGGCTCACTTATGATGGCAAAGGTAAGCAAGTGGTGGATGGATCCAACTATGCTTTCCTAACTTCTTTTGATGTACCTTCATGTGTAGATGAAGCAAGGCAAAAAGAGGAATGGATCCAAGCAATGGATCTTGAGTTTGAAGCACTTATGAAGAACAACACATGGAGATTGGTGGAGCTTCCAAAGGGCAAAAGTGCAATTGGATGCAAATGGATCTTCAAGGTAAAGACAAATCAAGATGGATCTATCAACAAGTTGAAGGCAAGGTTGGTGGCTAAAGGTTATGCTCAAGAGCATGGCATTGACTATGAGGAAACCTTTGCACCCGTGGCAAAGATGGTGAGCATAAGAGTAATCATTTCCCTTGCAACTCTTTATGGATGGGATCTTTGGCAATTAGACATTTCTAATGCTTTCTTGAATGGTGATCTTGAAGAGGAAGTCTACATGGAGCAACCCGAGAGCTATGTTTCTCATAGCAAGCCTAATCATGTGTGTTTTCTACAAAAAAGTTTGTATGGTCTTAATCATGCACAAAGGAGATGGTGTGGATCAAGAGGATGATTATGGAGCTTCATTTGCTGGATTTTTCAGAGAGTCCAATCATCTTTTGTGACAACCTTTCAGCCCAAAGTCTAGCAAGCAATCCGGTTTTCCATGCAAGGAGCAAACATATCAAGGTGGCTTACCATTTTGTGAGAGAACAAGTGTTGGCAAAAGAGATCAAGCTTGAACATGTCCCATCAAAGGAATGTGTGGCTGATATCTTTACCAAAGCATTGGGAAAGGACTTATTTTTCAAGCATAGAACAAGTCTTGGTGTACTTTCTAAATCTATGCTAAAACTAGTTGAAGAGGGAGTGTGAAAAATTGTCAACTAGTAGTATTTTCCTAACTTGAGATTTTGTAGGCCTATGGCCAAATAAAAGTTAGAGATAGGTTCATACATGTATGTAGAGGCCCAAAGTATGTGTACACTACTTTTGAGGTCACATTAATTAGAGGAGGTCGAGTGTGGAGCTCTTCTATTGGCTCATAATTTGGTGCATTCCTATTTGACCAAATTTCTAGGTATATGGGTGAATCCTATTGGACCCCAATTTTAGCCTATCATAAGACAAGTGGCCAAGAGGCACTATGGCTGCTATAAATAGCCATCTCCACGAGTATGTACACAATCTCATTTTCATTCTATTGAATGAATGTTATGCTCTTTGAAGATCCATCTTCTTCTCTCTCACTTTTTTGTTCATATCTTGCATTCTAGCCACTAGAATTGTGATTTCTTTGTTGCTATGGCTTCACACGTGTGAAATGCAGGTTGTAGGCTCTGAAGTACGGACAGGGACAGCAAGTTTCTGTTTGTGGAAGCTTATGATCAGATTTTGATGTTTAGTTGATGTTTAGTATGCTTAACATCACAATTTCTATCATTTTTTCAATCTAGATGTGCATAACTTCCATGGCCAAGATCTTTATGAAACTTTAGCATCTTTTGGATCTGAGTTTTTCACATGAAGTACTCTCTTTTTTCAAACAAGAACTTCTACTCAATCTTTTAGGTAATGACTCATATGGTAATGATTCTTCCTCACTATCATTCACAATGACATCATTCAAAGTACCTCCTACTTTGAACTCTTCACATACTTCTCTTCTTCTTGACTTGTGAATATCTCCCTCACCAAGTATCTTGATAGAACCATTTGATATACTCTCTTTATGAAGACATGTGACTGCACTTGCTGCAAAAATGACTTTTTTGGACTCATCACAGAAGAATGTAGAAGAACCACCTCCTTCATGAATGCACCTAGCAACATCTTTTGACATATGATCAAAGAAATCATTAACAACAATCTTTTCCAAGGAAGAACCTTCAACTCCATCATTAGAGGAGTTCTCAATATCAAAAAGACCCTTTAAGAAATACCATGTAGGATATAAAAAAAAATATCAAAATAAATAAAACAATATTGTTTATTTGCTTGCCCACACCACTCCCAAGGCCTCCCCAACTCCCAATGATCTAACCATAGTGTCTATAGTCACAGTTAAGAACTGTTAACAGTTCGCAGTATAACTTGACTAAATCCAAAAATATTTTCTCCATTGGTTACAAAAAGGGCAATATTTTCACTAGATCTAGAATATGACCGCCATCCCCAAATTCGAATCAGGAAAAATTGCAAAATGTTTACATATGCATTCCTTCCATGAGAATGGAAATATGAGCGCCAACTACCTATTGGAATGAAAAAATGAGCGGCATTTCCAAATTTGAATCAAGTATACAAGCATGGAGATTGGATTGATCGTACATAGTATATAATATAATCAAAGATGAGTATTTTGTTTTGCTTCATAGAATCTGGTCATAGTACTTTGATGCAACTGATTACTCTATTATTTTTTTGATGATGACATTATATCATCTACATGTGGATATCCCTGTTGATTTGGCATCTTTGCAGAGAAGAGGAGGCAAAGGAGTTCAAATATCTGCTGAAGATCGTTCTCGTTACAGGGCATAAGGAAAGAAAAACGTGGATTTGTGGACAGATGGAACATTATATCCACAAGATCCAAGCACTTTGACACATCCCACATTCTCTTCAATAACTCATTTAGTTACATGGATATGCAATGGGCATAGTGGATTACTAGGATATTGTGAAAGATTGCAAAACCATGGAAAACAACTTTATATGAATGAAGTTCACTTTTTAGAAGGTGAGTTAATTCGGATATCCTCTTATTGTCAGAATAGAGATTGTCATCTCCAAAAGACGTTAGAAGAAAATGAACAACTTAAAAAGAATAATGAATCATTACAGAAGATAGCAATCAATATCAAATCAGAACTAGAGCAAATGCAATCAATCTTACAGTCTATTCGTATTGAAAACTTACAATTACTGAAGGATGTGGATTTGGTAAAGAAGAAGGCTGAAAGTAAGAAGCGAAAGCGACAAAGTTGCAAGGATATTCAAACGCTTTCAAAAGGAGGTTATCGAAATAGAAGGATCCATGCATTCAAGTAAGCATATTCTAAATTTTGTAAGTTTTTCAATGACATTTGGATTTAATTTCAGCTATGGTGATATTCTGATGGTCTGCCTGTCCATCCTCAGCTATATTTGATAAAGTCTTATTCAGACATTCTTCACCGGTCATAAGACCCTCCTCATCATCAAAATCAATACCAACAACAAGGTCATCTATCTCAAAATCTACAAAGTCGGAGAATTCAAATATTGTGCCCGATAATAAACATAGAACCTCGTCCTCACGAGAGTAAAAAAATTTACATAAATCAGCAGTAGTAAAATATACATCGTCATCAATATAATATACAGGCAAATTGAAAAGACATTTCGAATCCTCCATAGATTTGGATTCATCATCAGATTTATTTTGGCCGATGAAAGTATCCTGGAGAACATCAGTATTTAAATCAATGAAGTCACTTTCTTTATTAGGAGTGTCGATAAGAAAGTGATTGATATCCTTAATGGCTTACTGAACATAGGAGGGTGCAAAAGGAGGGTCAGCAACAGGAAATTCATTATCATCTGGAATCTGAACTAAAAGAAAAAGTATGAAACCACTCTGATATTCAACCAATTGACATTTCTTGTTGCAATACGGACACATAGAACTACTTTTAAAAAGATCAAACAATTTGGTGAACATTCTATCCAGTCTATGTCTAAAAGCTGGGAAGAAATGAACAAGATCAGTATAATGCATGTACTGGAGTTGACCTATGGAGAAAACAGGCTTGCTAAGTATATTTCTGAATTTGACATAATGTTCATAAAATACGTCAGAATTTGGTTGTACAGTCCTAAAAACATGTAGATATGGCCTGAATAGGCTGTGGAAGTAGTCCAGATTTTTAGTAATCCCAAATTCACTCAGAAATGAACTCAAGCCTAATTCTCGTGAGGATGATGAGGAAGAGGCCATGGCAGTAGCATGAATATCGCACTTGTGCGCACGGGAGAACTGAACCAAAACTAACTATCAAAATGGCGTAGAAGATGGATATGTACGACAGACAGATATAGAATATCGCACTTGTGCGCGAGTAGGTATACTTGCAAGCAGACCGACAACAATGAGTGCGCACAAAAGCGATATGTCGCAAATTTTGAGAACGCAAAAGGTAAAAAATTATTCGGTTTCCGTGCCATTTATACTAAAGTTTTGCACGTGTGGTCAACGGGGTTATGACATGTGTCTACTTTCAGTTTGACAACATGCGCAGGCACGTGTGAGATGACACCTGCACACGTGTGAAATGACACCTAGACACGTGTCGCGTGTTCATTTGATTGCTCATAAATATGTGTCACTCTCGCATTCGATCATACAAATCTCACACGTGTAGTGTGACAGAGTGACACGTGTCGCTCTCACATTTGTCCGTACAACTCCCACACATGTGACAGGACCTTCTTGCGTGAACCCCGATATAAAATCACAAATTTCGATGAATTTTTTTTTACTTTTTTTTTCGCTCCGCATATCGCATTTGTGTGCATCCTTCACAATCAAAATTAATTCTACTACCTTCCATGCGCACAGGTCCGATACGTCTTCTTACGTGTCACCCCATATCACACTTGTGTGTCTTTCCTCAAATCTAATCGTTCTCTTTGATATTCGGCTTGCATAGCTCCGATATAACGTACATTCTGTCCGTACATAGCGGTCCTCTGTGAGTTCTTTATCATCCCTTCCTTCTCATCCTAACCTTCACGCACAAGTCTGCTATCACATAGTTCATGCCCATGGATAGGAGAAAGCAAACAAGGAGAGACTTCTTCTCTCCTGGCTCATCCTCATCTCCTGCGGTTGCCATCACACCCCCTGCTAGACCTAGAATGCGCAACCGCAGTAGGTGGCTCTCTGAGATACGCAAGTATCAGAGGTCAACAGCTCTATTGATCCCAAGAGCTCCATTCTACCATGTTGTCTGGAACATAACAAGAAATGATCTCGGACATCACGTTAGATTCACACCGAGTGCTCTTCAGTGCCTTCAGGAGGCTGCTGAAGATTATATTAGTCTTTTTTTTAGGATTCTTTTTTGCTTGCCATCCATACCAAGAGGGCTACCATAATGCCCAAGGATTCTCAGCTTCTGATGAGAATGAGGGATAGGTATTGTAGGTTACATGTATCTCAGCCTGTTGCTCCTAGACCAACTCCTGTAGATAGGACTCATCTTCCTACGAAGCGTCCTAGGAAGCAGATAGCCCCCAAGCATGCTCCTAAGAAAGTGAAGCCTATTCCAGAATCCATTGTAGATAATGTTGTTGTTGATAATGTTGTAAATATAGCTACCTCTGTTTTGGATACTCCTATAATTGTTGTAGATACTACAGTTTCACCTCCTCCTCCTCCTCCCAATTTCTATACATATATAGATTCGGATGATTATCTTAAATTTGAGAAAGACATATCGGATGCTATAGATACAACTGGTACTCCTTTTTGTTTTAGACTAGAAGAACTTGACTTTAGTATTAATTTTAGAGTTCTAGATTGCTTGGATCTCAAAGACAGACGGGCTTCTATCAATGATCCTATGATAGAGTCCGGGTTGACACTCTTGCAATTTGACATTGCAAGAGATTCATCAAACGAGTTGTTGATGTTGAGTAACTTTCTGCTCCAGGCCTTCAAGAAGAATAATGACACATTGTCACAGTGTCTGACAAGTGGATTCACACCAGCAAGAAAGTATCTGGTCATTCCTTATCATACCAAGTAAGATATATTAAGTGCTTCTTCCTGTTTTATGCATTAACATTGACATTTTCAATTTAAATAGTTCTCAGAATTGTCGCTAAAGTACTTTCAATCTTATTTTGCAGTGAGCACTGGAGTTTAAACCTGATCTCTATTAAGAGATCTATAAATAATGTTATTAAATGTTCTTGTGTCAAGATGAATTCGGCGAGAAATACGCATAAGGATGTAGATATATTCATTCCATATCTAAGTAAATATACTCCTACAGACGTTTCCCATTCCGTGGACTGGCAGATCGTCAGCTTGGAAGTAAACTCTATCTTTCTTAATAGCATTTTGAAATCAGTATTCTAATGAAATATTTTCAATCTAATTCATTCTGTTTCATAATTGATTTCTTGTGTGCTGAATTATTTTGCAGTCGCCCCAGCAAAATGATTCATTCAGCTGTGGGTGGTACACATTGTACAATGTCAAGCTTTTTTTTTAGTGGTTCATCCTTCAACAAGATGTTGATATTTCTAAGGTAATAAATTCTGTTTATTCTTATTTTGGAATTATGATTAGTTTTCTATTCTGGTGATGTTATTGGCCATTACTAATACATGAATGTTCTATTTTGTAGTTTACACTTCCTAAGTACACATCAAGTCAGGTGTACAGATTTAGACAAGAAATTATCCTGAGTATACTGGCTCGGGCAAGGCTTCAATCTCTCGTTATTGATGATGGTGCAAAGGATGATGTAGTTGTACTAAACTAAGATAAAAAAAAAAAATATAGATAGCATAGAACAAAAATACATGTATAGACTTCATAGAAAAATATACATTGATATATCAAATGTTGCTCCACTTTATAAATTTGAAAGCACAAAATACATGTATAGATGCCCAACTTGGGCTAATGCTTATCTCCATTCGGTTTGTGTGACCATTTAGTTCAAAGTCTTGATCCAGTGGTAGCCATGTACCTTCAATTTTCTTGTATCTTTGGTAGATAAATGTGAGACTGAGCATTTGCTTTTCGATATGATAACGAAAGATCATTGAGGACTTTTTAATCCTACATTCTATGTCATTATTTGTTCTACTATCCCAGCCTTGATCCATGAGATCTAACAAAGTCTCATTTGATAAATCCTTGAAAACACATAAAGTTGGTGTCCTACGAACACTAGCACTTGAGAAAAAAATCAAGAAATGTATGCAATGAGATAAACCAACTTAGGTGAACAATTTTTGAGCCTGTGCTTATCTTCATAGCATTTTTAATATCAATGAGTAGCTTGCATCTCAAGGATTCAGAAACAATGCTGTCAGGAGTAGGCCACTCATCACTTTGAAAACTAGGCAATGGAATTGCTTCAAGCTTGCCAAAACTTCCATCTGTTTGTGGCATATATAAAGATTCATAAATCTTTATATCACAATCTGCAAGTTCCTTTGGACTTCTTCCTCTGTATTGTAGCTTTCCAACATTAGAGTGAATCACGTCTAATATTCCTGCAAGTGATTGTGTAGGCTCACATTCACTTAGGCATGATGGATATAAATCTGAAAGAAAAAAACAATGTTGAAGCATTTGAATCATAATCTGAAGAGCATCAATAAAGGAAATCACGTACGATTGCTGTAGAGTGCATATGTTTTGATATACTTACAATTACATTTTTGATGATCATGAGGATTGATATCATGTACTTTGATTTCTGAATGCATATATACATGTTGCACTAAGACTTTTGATATCGATTGACCTCCCAGGGTAGTCTTAATCTCCAAAATTTTTGCTTTCCAATAAGATTTGTAAGTCATTTTTGCTCTTTTCTTTTGTCGAAAATTGCCCTTTGATGATGGATGCAGCAATACCCATGAGTTCTTCGTATAGTTTGTTGGCTTCTACTTATCAGCTTCATCTTTCTCATTGTAAAGAATTACATAATCGATTGTAGATCTAGGTCTCCTCGCCATTGCTATTTTCAAAGCTTGGGCACCAAAAAACTCTCTGATATGTTACTTGATTTTAATTTTTCGTATCACATTTAATCTAATGTGAATGCCAATATAGTCACATTTACTGCGTATACCATATTTTATGTAGCTGTATGTACTATATTTCTATAACTGTAACTATTATAGTTAGAAAATTTCATTATCTAACCAGCATAGTAAAGTAGATTTAACTTGAGATATTGACGTCGGGCAAATTAGCACGTGTCGGACAGGAAAAAGAAACCAATGGGATACGTCCATGCTGCCCGGACACAAATTTCAAAGTTTTCTATATTGCATTTTTATTTTTTAATTAATTTGAACTACGTTAGGTAGATTTCAAATCTGTGCATTTTGATTGGGCCTGGTGACGGTCAAAACTAAAGAAAAAAAATAAAAGTATCTTAACAAAAGGTCTTTTTGATATTGAGAACTCCTCTAATGTGATGAAGTTAGCTCTTTCCTGTGAGAAATTGGCAAAAATCTAGCTTGGTATTTTTTATGATAGAAGTTTGTAAGTGAATCTCACATGTGTGGAGGATGTTCCCACGTGTGGAGAATTGTAAAGTAAATCAAAATGTTTGATATAGGGGTCTCATAGAATTTCATAGTCAAGCATTTAGGTGTAGGATGTTGATAGGGTCAAATTTGGCATAGATGGCAAATTATCCATTTCCACTTGTAATGCCAATATTGAGCCAAAATAGAGCCAAACTTGTGCCAATTAGAGTGTAGACAAGTGTCATGCTTTTGTTTGATGAAGCTTAAGAGGTCCAATAGGATTTAGAGGTGGAACCTTGTGAGGTCCAATAGAAAATTGAGGTGTGCTTGAATATAGTCCAATAGAATTTAGAGGTGCATGGATCAATGGTCCAATAGGATTAAGAGGTGGCAAAGTGTGATCCAATCATAGTTAAGCATAGTGGTAGCTCATGAATCTATTAGTATCATTGTACTCCTCCTTTTGGATCTAATTGATTTTGAGATTGAGTGGATTTTGAGTGTCATTGAATTTCTAGCTTTCTCTCTCTACCCGAGAGCTCATGATGGTTTTTCTCTCTCTACCCGAGGAGAGCAGCTTGTTTTTACTTAGAATACTTTTGGAACACTTCCCACACGTGTGAGTGAGAGTTGGAAGTGATTGAATGCATGTAGTAGTGTGTTTTTGCCATAGAATCAAAGATAGATCTTGAATCTCAATCTAGTCTTGATCTTGGTGCATCTACACACCTTAGGAGATCACAAGTACATGTAGTGGACAATCCACACGTGTGAAATTCAACATAATATCAGAGCCTACCTAAGGTTACCATGCATTTTGATCCATTTGAGTGAAAACTATTCATCAATCTTGAGCTAGAAATCGTCAAGGCCCATTTTCCTAGCTATCTTGTTCAATTTTGGATCAAAATAGATCAAAAGGACATTGATTGGGTCTGACCTGGTACTGTACGGAATCAGGTGCTCAGACACGTGTGAGGAACATCCAATTTCAGTTTGGGAGTTCTCTTTCACGTTTGATCCAAAAATCTTGCTAGATAGCTTGTTTTGAAGCTATTTTTGTCTAGTTTCTGATGCAATCAGTTTCATTCCATTTGGTTGAGCCAATCAAAAGTTATAAGCTTTTGAAGAGGGTTAGGTAGGGCACCTAGATTTAGGTGGACACATTTGGTTTGGTCAAGAGATTGCTTGTTTGATCCAAAATCACAGTTGAATGCTTACCAATCTCATCTATATGTGATCTAGTCACTGTTTTGAGATCTCAGCCATTTTGCTTCATGCAATATCATTGTATTTGAGTCAAATTTGGTTTCTTAGTGTATTTCACATGTGATAAGAGTGTTTGATCCTAACTTTTCCCATACTCCATCATTTGATGTGAAGTAGATCTAGTTTTGGAGAGATTGAGATAGCTAGTGAGAATCATCTCACAGTTTGTTGCAAGATCTTGCATAGGAGATGGTAGCACACCATTATTGGATCCTATAGTGAGAGAGAAGCAACATTTTTTATTCATCACTTTTATTTATCTCCACTTTACATGACTTCAATGAGTTCATACTTGTTGCAACCAAGTGAGAGATTGTCTACTTCCAATTATTCAATATGGAAGTTGAGGATGGAGTCCATCTTGATACTCCAAGATGTGATGGACATTGTACTTGGGATTGAGGAGGAGCCTCAAGTCCTTCAAGAAGTACAAAAATACAAGAAGAGAGCTAGGATGGCTCTCCACTACATTAAGATGAATGTCTCTAATGATATATTGAGGGAGATTGGTGATTGTTCTACATCCAAGGAAGCTTGGGATTGTCTCCATGATGGATCTAATCTTGATATCAAAGACTATCTTGATCTTTTTTAGGCTAGTTACTCTCTCAAGGACGTAAGTGTCCACTTTGGATGCTTTACTTAATCTCAAGAGGAGTTTACAATTTGCCTCAAAACATGTGAAAACATGATTTTCAAAAAAGTGAGTACCAAGCTCAATCTTGTTCTTACTAGAACCAAGAGCATACTTTTGACAATACAATATCTTGCTTTCAAAAAGTATTGGAAACACATCTAAGTCAATAATGACAAGAAACATGTCCATACCATAAGCATCATACAAAACTAGTATAGCTTTTCTTGAACTTTGAGATCCAAAAAATTCAATGAAGCAAGATAGCATTTCAAGCAAAGGAAGAGAAGCATATATGAATGTGTTGTAGTAGATACAACATAAAGATGCCCCTCTTTGCCATGTAAGGTGAGCCATAAAGACTCGGCCATGCATCTTGAAGATCTTCTTGAAATCATATGAAGAAGAAACTCCTCCTCACACATTGGCCCCATCATAACTTGAATACCTTCAAAAAGGATAACTTGTGATGCTTCTTGAGAAGCCTTGATCTCGGCCACTTCCAAGATTGAATCTTCATGCAATATGACATCTCTATTCACCATCACATTTGAAATAGAGAGTGTAAAGACACTAAAGGCCTCCTTGATGGATGAGTATCCAATCATGATCCATGAGCTTGGATCATCCTTCCTTCTTGTTTCCAAGGAAATATGTGCAAAGCAAGCACTACCAAGTTCACTAAGGTGATCAACCTTAGGCTTCATCTTGAATAAAACTTCATATGGTGCTATTCCTTCAAGAGCTCCAATACTCCTCAAAGCTTTGATCTTCAATGAGAATTTCTTCTCAACATGTGCTTTGAATAATAAGGAATAATCATACACCATAATACTTGAAGAGAGAAGATATGTGCATCTTGTGTAATCCTCCTCCTTTGAAATATTGGAAATATAAGAAACATCAAGAGAGTTTGCACTCTCACTTGGATCCAATTTGTAGATGCCTTCAAATCTTGATCCATATGCAAGGATCTCACCATCCTTCTTAATCACACAATTGTCAATATTGAAATTGACATCAAAGCCACTATCAAGAAGTTGGCCAACACTTAAGATGTTCTTTGTAAGCTTTGGGACAAAAAGAACATTGTTGAGAAAGAGATCTTTAGAAGAAGCTTCAAGGGAATAATCCCTACTCCTTCAATATTGCACTCATGCTTACTTGCAAAGTATATGGTCTTCTTGACTCCATCATAAGGCATAATAGATGAAAAAAAGTGCTTGGAGCCACACATATGTGAAGATGCTCCACTATCAATATACCATGAGTCATCCTTGTTGAAGGTGGAAGAGGAGAAGCTTGATGCCAAAAGAGAGCCTTCTCCATCACTTGCAATATAGTCTTCTTTCTCATTGGTGATGTTGGCTTGATTGAGTTGATTCTTCTTCTTGAAGCAATTGGTGGCATAATGGCCTTTCTTGCCACAATAAAAGCACTTGATCATCTTCTTCTTGAGATTTGAATTAGAAGCATGAGAGGTATCCTCCTCCTCTCCATCTTGGTCTTTAGATTTGTCATTAGAGAAGTGATGGTGTTGCTTCTTACTCCTCTCTTTGTGCTTGGCAAATAGAACTTTGCCATCATCATGATTGAGTGATAGCTTGTCCATCCTCAAGAGTTTGTACTCTTGTCTTGATTCTTAAAAAATAAGCACACTTTGAAGGGCCTCCAAAATTGGTAGCTCCTCCTTAATAGCATAGGATTGGACAAGGTTGTCATATTCATCTCTCAAGCAATTGAGAATGACTTGGACTAGCTCACTTTGATTGATTGAGTCACCAATACATGCAAGCTCTCTATGAATATCCTTGACTCTCAAAACATAATTAGATGCACTCCCATCACTCTTTTGACTACTTTGGAATATTTGATTTCTAAGAGTGAGGAGCCTAGAGGTGTTCTTAGCCTCATAGATGGACTTATATAGTTCATTGTATGTGGACTAGTCAAGCTAGAAAGCATAATCTTGATAATCATCATTGTTTCACATCTTATGGTCTTGATCTCCATGATCCTTATGAGGCTTGGAAGCCTCAGATTTCTCTATTTATGGTGCATCCATCATGCAAGTGGAACTTTCAAGGCAAAGATCATCATCAAGCATGGAGGAAGCCCATGATAATAGTGGCATATTGGTGGAGCTCTCTTCAAAGGCATTGGCAAGAGATCTCTACCAAAGAGATCTTATCATGGATATGGTGAGGGTGCTGCTATGATGGATCCCTTGGCTGATCTTCACTTCTTATGCATACCAAAGTATCCACTCAAAAAGATTTACAAACTTCTCAAGTGATCTAGTACCTTTCCAAGCTATTTTTTGAGGAGGAGTGTGAGAAATTGGCAAAAATCTAGCTTGGTATTTTTTATGATAGAATTTTGTAAGTGAATCTCACATGTGTGGAGGATGTTCCCACGTGTGGAGAATTGTAAAGTAAATCAAAATGTTTGATATAGGGGTCTCATAGAATTTCATAGTCAAGCATTTAGGTGTAGGATGTTGATAGGGTCAAATTTGGCATAGATGGCAAATTATCCATTTCCACTTGTAATGCCAATATTGAGCCAAAATAGAGCCAAACTTGTGCCAATTAGAGTGTAGACAAGTGTCATGCTTTTGTTTGATGAAGCTTAAGAGGTCCAATAGGATTTAGAGGTGGAACCTTGTGAGGTCCAATAGAAAATTGAGGTGTGCTTGAATATAGTCCAATAGAATTTAGAGGTGCATGGATCAATGGTCCAATAGGATTAAAAGGTGGCAAAGTGTGATCCAATCATAGTTAAGCATAGTGGTAGCTCATGAATCTATTATTATCATTGTACTCCTCCTTTTGGATCTAATTGATTTTGAGATTGAGTGGATTTTGAGTGTCATTGAATTTCTAGCTTTCTCTCTCTACCCGAGAGCTCATGATGGTTTTTCTCTCTCTACCCAAGGAGAGCAGCTTGTTTTTACTTAGAATACTTTTGGAACACTTCCCACACGTGTGAGTGAGAGTTGGAAGTGATTGAATGCATGTAGTAGTGTGTTTTTGCCATAGAATCAAAGATAGATCTTGAATCTCAATCTAGTCTTGATCTTGGTGCATCTACACACCTTAGGAGATCACAAGTACATGTAGTGGACAATCCACACGTGTGAAATTCAACATTTCCTTACCTTTTGCATGCTTGAAATTGTCGTGAAGAACCATTGAAACACCATCATTATCCTCAATACTAGCCAAGTTAGCACAAAGATGAACATCTCCAATAAGCATATTAGATCTTGGCCTAGATCTAGCATAAGGAAGCTTTTTAGACTTTGCATAAGATCCACCAATCTTATTGATGCTAAAAGGTAACTTTGGAAAGTTGAAACCAATCTCCTTTTCCATTCCATCCTTTTTGTTATCCATAACAAAAGCATCAAGCTTGAAAAGTCTACCTTGTCTATTTCCCCTAGCAACCAAGATTTCTTCCTTTGTAATGAAACAAGTATCACCACCAAACTTTACCATGTATCCTTTCTCTGTCATTTGACCAACACTTAGCAAATTCTTTGAAAGTGAAGGAATGTAAAGAACACCATCAAGTCTTGTTTTCCTATTAGTAGAGAGACAAATAGAAATTGAACCAATACCTTCAATCACACACTCACCACCATTGGCCATGTGAATTGTTTTCTTGGCTCCATCACAAGTGATCAAAGAAGTATAGAACTCTTTGTGACTAGTCATGTGTGAACTAGCTCCACTATCAATCCACCATGAATCTTTGTCACCTTCACTTGATATTAGACTTGAAGAACACACCAAAAGAGAATCACCACCACCTAGATCCTCATCATTAGTAGTAAAGTTGATTTTCTTTCTACCTTCATCTCTTTGCTTCTTCAAACATTCATTTGTAAAATGCCCTTTGATTTCACAATAAAAGCATTTCAACTTAGACTTATGTTTTTTTTTTTCCAAAAGAAGAAGTCTCACCTTGATCTTGCCCTTTAGACCACTTGCATTTGCCTTTGCCCTTGAACTTGCCTTTGATGAACATAGCCTCCTCTTCATAATGAGATGTCGTTGTAGATCCACCTCCTCTTGATTGAAGCCTATACTCCTCATTCACCAAGATCTCTTGCAAATCCACAATACTTGGCAAAGTCTTTTGAATAGCAAAACTTTGAACAAGATTAGCATGATCATCCAACAAGCCATTAAGTATAACTTGAACAAGTTCTACCTCCTTAATGCTTTCATCAATGAATGCTAACTCATCATTGAATGCTTTAACCCTCAAAACAAAAGCATGAGTACTCTCTTCCTTCTTTTGCAAAATTTGAAAGACTTGCCTCCTAAGAGTAAGCACTCTTGATGTAGACTTGGATTCATAAAGTTTTTTCAAAGCTTTCCAAGCCTCCAAAGATGATGTGCACTTACCAACTTCCTTGCGAAGTTCACTGGTAACATTCATCTTAATCATGTGTAGAGCTCTTTTAGCTCTCTTGTCATACCTCACTTGATCTTGAGGTGCTTGAGGCCTCTCCTCCACACGTACAACATTCTCCATCAACTCATTCATCTCCAATAAGGACTCCATCCTCACCTTCCAAGTAGAATAGTTGATTGAGGTAAGCCTATCATTGCCTTCCAACATGAATCCACCACTTGTAACCATGTTGCAATGACCTAATCTTCTTCTTTCAACCTGTACCAATGCACAAAGCACTCTCTTGAATGTCAACAAATAAACTCAAGAAGAAATCACAAAGATATGAACCTCTCAAATCTCTTCTAGCACTTCTAACTAGAAAATCAACACATAGAATAGTGAAATCTTGATCAACCTATGATTTATCCTCAATCTAATGATTCTTGCCACTTCCTAAGATTGAAACACACTCAAATGAAGTTCAGTAACCTCACAAACTAGAGATCCAATCAAAATTAGGGTTTTGAAAAAATCACAAAAATTTAACATTAGAGAAAATATGGGCCCAAAGAGGGCCCTATAAGAAATGCCATGTGGCCGATGAGATTTCAATTGGAAACTCACTAGGCTCTATCTTGACTTCTAAATCTATGAAATCAATGTTAAATAATAACAAAATGAAAAACATTAAGGCTTCAATTACTGATAGCATTATGGGTGAAGTTGGAAAAATATTAGACACTACATTGCTTCATGGGGCATGTGACTTTTCTAGCATCAGTAAGCATATGCAACAATGTCTAAGATGATAAAAGAGGCATTTGCACAGGTAAATATTAAAAAGTTTCCAATCTCACGACCATTTCATCTTAAAAAAAAAAGACATGTTAAACCATGGTATGCAGACAATAGCTGGTAATCCATCTCATATCAATGAAGTGTATTGCTTGAAAGGAGAAAGTCTAGCATATAACAATTCCAACAATTTATTTATTGACATTAATCAATTATTAGCATTCATCATAAATTTTTACTGTATTACAAATGAGAATGTCAATAACAAGTTGATAGTTGTTCTCAAGTTAGATGAGTCTGAAATTATAAAAGAAAAAAAAATGACAAGACTCAGTCTCACAATCATGAATGGAGCACTTTCAAATTTAGAAGACTCAAAAGGCCTCAATTTCAGTGTTCAATCAGAAAATGATATCAAGTGGTTGGCAGCATTTCAGGTATAATAGTTCCTTCAAATAATAAATAGGGATAATCATTTGAATATGGATTTCATATCTAAAATCTTCTCTGTGTTAATATTATGAGGCTAATCACGTTTTTGTATTCTCTTATAGGTGTTGAAAGAAGACCATAACATTCTCTCATGGATATTTAGTAGAACATCATATCCTGTCACCATAAAAAATCACATGGAGGGAGTTCAACTCAATATTCCTAGAATTGGCACTTTCAACATTGAATGGCATTCAGCAGGAGATCTGAAGACATTAAAATGTATGTTCAATGTATCTCACGGTGCTAACTCTAAACACCCTTGTTTGTACTGCAGAAAAACAACAAAAGACATGACAAGGAGTATATGAATATCAAGAGATCGAGAAGATCCTAATTGGAAACTTGTATTACCGATTCCTCTACGAAATGTTCATATCTGTACATTGCATGCGGAGGTGCGTATTATAGAAAAAATAATATATCTTCACATCTTGTTTGCATGGAATTCTGAGCCAAAGGCCTCTCCAAAAAAAGTTATTTTTAGATTAGAGGATGTATTGTCCAAAGCAGGCTTACATAAAGGCCACGTTAAAATAAAAAAAGATGACAAGCTATTATGTAAAACAGGAAATATTCCATGCAAGCCGAGGATTGGAGGATCTAAAGCTCGAAGATTTTTATCAAATTATTCTGGCAAACAATCTAAGATTCAATACACGGTTTGAAAAGAAATTATTACAGCAACTCAAGATTTCGAAGAAGAAGGTTCTACTCGTATACACAAAGTAGAAGTTTGGAAAAAGTTAGACAACATGGTGAAATACTTGAGAAAAGATAAATTTCTAAATACTGATGTCCAAATGATATAAAAAACAACCAATGAATTTGTGGATGCAGTTCAAAGTGCATGGGGTGTTGATTATATAACACATTATATAGTAAGATTTTGATTTTACACTACGATAGACAAATATGTGCAATTAAATTAGATACTTTTGGTACTGATTTAGATTATGTTTTTATGACATACAACACATATTACGACATCATTCAACATTCTTTGCAAAAAATAGTGGAAGTCTTAGCATATGGTCATCGCAAGGAATGAAAAAATCTCATTGGTAATGAATGGGCAACACTTACCTCATTATTCTTGAAGGACTTCAGATAGTGCCCCAGTGCATGATCTTTTGAAAATTCTCCAGTAGAAGATCTCTGCCCTCCTCGACGAATTGCGAAATCATCAAGGAAAATTGTTTCCTGAAATGATAAAAAAAAAAGTAAGCTCCAGTATATAATCTGACATAACAAATCTACTAGTACTTGATAAGAGACAAAAACTTACGCATTCGGCTTTGTCTTCTTTGGTTATTGTCTCTCCATCAATATTATGTCCACCTTTCGATGTCAATATTGTTGGTGAATAGGCAGTTGGCTGTGGAAAACCAAGTTGACTTTGGATTCTAAGAAACTCCTCCTCAGAAGGTAGATCATCTTCTTTGTTGCGCATTTCCTCCACAACCATTTTCAAGCAATCTTTCCTTGAATAAAACTTATCATTATGTACATCGTCAACACCAAGGAGAAGATCATTAGCATCAAAATCAATTATATCCAAAAATTCATCAAGCTCTTTGTTCAAAATGCAAAGAGTCTCAGCTTCAGTGAAGTCAAAAAGATCCGATATATCCGATATTGTCAAAAAGGAATTATTATCTATATTATAAGTAAAAGGAGAAAGGGTAGTGGGTGTTCTAGGGCCTATAAAAGTAGCCCTATTTTGAACAGGATCAAAATCAGAACAATCATTTAATTAACACTCGTATCAATGAAAAAAGTATCTATATCTACAATCTTTGACTTTTCAGACTTTGTACCACTAGAAGAAGTTGTTTCAGAAGTGGAGGGCATAGCCTCCGAATCGTCAAAAATATTTAACAAAAGTAGACTGCAAATCAACAAATCTACATTTTTTATTACAAATTGGGCACTCATCTATAGACTTGAAATCATTATGTAACTTGGTAAACATTATGTCAAGCTTAGCTTTATAGATATGCTTGTCGAGTGCCACCAGGTCTTGATAATGAATCATGTCCTTATTTTGAGATCTGAATAGCGGAGTATTGAGCAGGGACTTAAATCTGAGATATATCTCAAAAAATGCCTCCACACCAGGGCCCTCAGTTATAGAAGGTAGAATAAAATTTTTTTTTTAAAAAAACAAACTTAGAATAGTCCAACCTATCAGTAATACCAAATTCATTAAAATAAAAAAGCAAACTGGATTTAAAATTATACATTTTAAACAAAAATAACAAAATTGAAATTCCAAATATCGCTCTCAGGCGCAAACCGCAGGTCAGACAAGCACATCAAGGCAACGTGCCCTCGAGAGAGATATTTGAAGTTGGAGTATCGGATCTGAGCACAAGAACACCGAGCAGAAAAGAAAAGGGAATGTGAAGCGCGCTTGAATGCCATACCGGATGATGCAGTATCAAATCCAGACGCATAATAGTTAACGAAAGGTAATGAGAGCAAGCGGCGCGCTTGAAATCGATATCCGGAAAAGCAATCGTAAATTTGCGTGAAAATTCGAACCAAAAAAGACCTATTTATAAAAAAAAAATTGCACGTGTGGAGGAGTGTCGAAGGAACACGTGTCGAATTGTGATTGGTCAAAATAAATGCGCCGTACCTAGAATGATTGATCTAACATTTGTCACGTGCAAGAATGACATGCATCGATATTAGATTTGCGCACGTGTCTCAGCCCACGTGGCCTCATAATTGGGTCATCATTGTCAGTACGGACATTCCACATAGATTAATAATCTAACAACACATGTCTTCACCGTCTTTTCACACGTGCAAAAATTTCGTATATATAAGTCATCGGAATTTTCATTTTTTTTTGCAAAATTTTTGCTTTTAGCTCCCGATATCGCTCTCAAGTGCGCTCTTTCGCGGTTCAAGCTCCCACCCTCTCACAGTACTTGAGTCTGATACCGCTGGTTGTGCAATATCGCTTTCGAACGCGTATCGCTTTTCTTTAAATAATCTGTCTAGATCTTACACTCGAAACCGATATTCGGTTCTGGTATTGATCTCAAGTGCCCTTTCATCTCAAATTTTTTTGTTTTCATCCACTTTTGTTTTGTTCAAACTTCTTTTTGTTAATTTTATTCTTCTGAAAATGATGGCCAAGACCAAATCCACCGCCCGTGCCATCACCACTGTATAGCCATCCCATTCCCGTGTTCCCCATGGTACTGGCTGTAGGCGTGGTAGGAAGCAGGTCTGGTTGAGGGAGATCAGAAAACTCTAGAGATCAACTGAATTGTTGATCCCTAGAGCTCCTTTTGATCGATCTATTCGAAATGTCACTCTGTCACTTAGGCTAAATGTTCGTTTTGCCGTAACAGCCATGCAGGCCTTACAAGGTCCTGCAAAAGATTTTCTATCCCAGTTTTTTGAGGATACTTGTCTTTTGACAGTGCATGGTAAGCGTGTCACCATCATGCCAAAGGATTTCATCATTCTCAAAAGGCTTCGGGACAGATATTCTAGTCTGCATGTTGATAATGCCAGCACCTCCAGAGACCTACATCTGGATAGAACCAACGTGCTTACTACCTCTAGGAGGAAGAGAAGCAGCCTATCTCCAAGAAGACTGGATCTCGAAGGCCAGTTGCTTCCCTTCTTCCTAGACATATCTCATCCAAGACAGGATGCAGATCCTATTTTATATGATCAAAAAGGAATAAAAGTCCTTCCTAATACAGAGAAAGACAATTTTGTAACAGATAAACCTCTTGACTTAAAAGACATTGAGGCCCTTCCAGAAATAGAGGAGGATGAGATTATAGAAGGAGCTGTTGCCTTATCAGTTCCTAATACTGATATAAAAAATATAACAAAATTGATTGAATAGAGATCTATTTGTAAATAGAGAGACATAAAAAAAAAAAGATACAATCATTTTACATGTAAACAACCCGTGTATAGGTTTTTTTTATTGATATCACAATAGATTCTTACAATCAGCTTGTGTCCATAGTCTAATGCTAGAATGTATTTTTTCTATAATGATAAAAAGACATGATGATTAGCATGTATTTGTTGATAGTGAATCTCAATGTTCTTCCATAAGTTGGATTGTTTCGCCAATATCTCTGCATTTGATCTCGAGATCATGTCTTTTACGTACCTGCATAAAACTAATACAAAGTTAGCTAGAATTAGTACAGAGTTTGTATTAGAAAGTTTTGATTGAAACTATTCATAAAAGATCTCGTGTTTACAGTTACTTACGAGTTTACCATTGAAAATGAATCTGATGTCTAAAAGTACATCATCTTGTAAGAGCAATAGTTCCTGCCAGATGTAGTTTAGACTCCAATCTTCTTCCACTTCAACACATGTCAAAACGACATCATTGTATATAATTTCAATATTTTTTCGTTTTGAATGTCCACTGGCTTCCAAGTCTTGATCGAGTGACACCCATTTACCTTTATTTTTTTTTCATTTTTGATAATGGAAGCATAAACTCAACATTTGTTTTTCAATCTGATAACAAAAGCACATGGAAGACATTTTAATTCTGTATTCTATTTCTCCATCTGATCTTTTGTCCCAGCCTTCATCCATAAGTTCAGATAATAAACTATTTGATAAATTTTTGCATACAAACATCGTTGGGGTTTTGTGTACATTGACACTTGAAAAAAAATCCACAAATATATTCAAGGAAATAAACCAACTCAATCTGACTGTTTTTTATCCCGTGTTCATTTTTAATAAATTTTTTACATCATTATATATCTTGCAATGAAATGATTCTGAAACTATAGCCTCTGGTGCAATCCATTCATCACTTTCAAAACTAGGTAATGAAATTGGTACTATTTGTTCAAAATTTTCTTTTGTATCAAGAATGTACATTGATTCATAAAAAAAGATCCCACTATCAACTAGATCTTTTGCAGTTCTACCTCGATATTGCAGCTATCCAATATCAGTGTGAATAACATCTAACACACATGTTAAAGATCTACTCGACTCTCATTCATTTATGTTGGATGGATATAAATCTGCAAGAGAAAAATGATCAAATTGGCAAGTTTACTATTAGATATTTATGAATGACAAAAATCAAAGTATCAAAAATATCAATACTCACAGTTGCATTTTTTGTAATCCTGACGGTTGAATTCTTGCACATTTATCTCTGAATACATATATACGTGTTGGACTAGAATTTCAGAAATAGAATTTTCTCCTGATGATGTTCTAAAATCCAAAATTCTGGCCTTCTAGTAAGATCAAAATGATAGTTTTGAACTTTTTCTTTTTCGAAATACTTCTCTTGATGATGGATGCATCAAAACCCAAGAGTTTTTTGAATATTTTCTTGGCACCCATAATTCATTATCATCTGTCTCGTTGAATAGAAGCACAGAGTCGATTGAGGAGCACGGCTTCCTTGATGGCGCTATTCGTAATTTGCATGAAAAAATTTGAAACAATGAACTATGAATCTGAAAATTTGCGTAGACAAAAAGCCATGAATCTGAGAAAAAGTGTTGGCAAAAATTTGAAACACTAATCTATTTGGCACCACAAATAAACTCCGGTTAATCCTGTTAACCATGGTTTGACAATGCATATACATTATTGGTAAATTGATTTTCTCATCTCAATCATCTGCCATATTCATTTTCAATATTTTTTGGTCTCTTCGGGCAGTGATGAGCTGGAAGGGTAGGCCTCATCAACCAATAGCATTTCCACATGCTGTCCGACGAAACATCAATATATTTAAAAAGTTTTTATTTTTTTTATATTTGAAAAATTCTACGTTACGTAGGACCCAAAGCTAAGGTTTCAACTGGTCCACATGGCAATGAAAATAAAATAAAAAATAAAAAAAACATCTTTTTCAAAGGCCCTCGTCGGGCTCTAAGTTTCTCTAATGATATCTCAAATTCTACATGCAATTTTTAAAAACTTGATATATCTTCATGTAGACTCCAATGAGACCTTCCTAATGCACCAAAAATCATCTAAATCCAGTAAGACAAGTGTAAAATTGGAATTGATCAAGTATATAACCCTATATTGAGTTTTGAGCTACAAAAGATCCAATCTACATATGCAAAAAAGGTGAGTAGAAATCAATCTAGCATGCTCTAGCATTGGTAACTCCTCCAAATCCTTGCTAAAGATGGGTGATCCTTTCATAACCTAAAACACAAGACCTCCGATACCATGTCCTTGATCTTTGGTTACAAAAAAGAAGCAAACTAACAATCCTACCAATGTAGAAAACACAGCATCTACATACAAAATGAGATGCAAAATCTAAGAGATACTGATCAAACATGAACCAAAACATAAAATATGTTTGTTTTCCGTACAAATACAGTACCCTATTGTATTTCACACGTGTGGAATCGAAAATAGCAAAATATGAGCATTCTACACACAAGATTGCAAGATATCATCATGAGAGTGCACCAATGAGTAGTAGAACCCAAAGAGAACCATGTATAATGATGAAATGAGAGAGAGAAGAGAGAAGATGTGTCTCTCCACGAGTTACATCCTTTTATAGAGTGTCCAAACCCTATTTGGCCACTTGGCTTTTCCTCCAAAATGTAAACCCTACTATTTTTGGGTCTAGATTCAATGTACCCAAAGTTCAAATTTGAATCTCTCTCAAACTCGACTACCAACTTTCGCACACTTTCAAAAGGTGTTTATTGAATGTATTCTAAACTAATATAACTTCAAAAAGTTTATCTCTAAGTCTAAAATGAGTTTTGGCCTCATATTGACAATTTACCAAAATATGACTAAACTAGACTAAACTAGTTGAAATCTCTCACAACCAATACTTATGTAATCGTCTACCATTGATGGGTGTATCGAACGAAGTCCCATCTGACAAAATTTTCAGAATTCACACCTGTGGGGAATGTCCACAAGAGTGTCTGATCTTAATTAAGCTTTGTGATTGGCACTATAACTGGATTCTAGATTGATCAACAAAATCTAGTTCAGAAGATATGGCTAATTCACAATCTAGCATGCTAATCAACAGAATATAATAGCAATGATCAAAGAATGAATAAAAAATACAAGATTTCAATGTATGAGAATTAGCCTCAACACGAATTAGAGAGAGAGAGAGAGCTAGAGAGATAACAAGCAATATTTGTTTAGATCCAAAATGACATGAGATAGCTACAAAGCTTTGGTTCTTCATCATTGATTGTGTGGAGAGCTACATATAGTTATGGAGATTGAGGTAGCTCGAGGTAGAACCATATCTATCCATTCCAAAATGACATCTATAGTGACATCTAGAGTCTATGTGACATTTGTCACTTGTCATGCATGAAATTCTACCAACTTTTTACAAGTGTACTAGTTCTAACTAGAAATGTCCAAATCATCATGCATGTGTCCATTAAACTTTGTGCATGCCTTGCATGTCACTATGGATCACTTACAATTAATGCATGTGAGTTGCCACGAGTTTCTACAAGCATAATCATGCTAATTCTATGTCTACAAACTATATGCAAGTTGCATTTATCAAACTAGATAATACATAACCATGTAGCTCGAGTTCTATGTAGGCCAAACTTGGCATTTTGCATTAATGAGCTACATACTTGCATGGTACAACATTTTTAGCAAGCCAAGAAATCAATATGGATTGTTTTTCAATTTTAACACCATCTAACTGTTGAAGTGTCGTGAATCCATGGTTAATAATTTCTTTGATGTGGTATGGTCCTTCGTCTATGAACTTCAATTTTTTCTTGATCGCCTTGGTTAGTATACATTAGGACTAGATCTCCGTCTCAAAAATTTGTCTTGTGTAACCGAGGATCATTCCATGCTTTTCGACATGCTTTCTCAACTACAACTGTATGCACAACTAATACACAGTTCTAGAATGCTTTTCAACATGCTTTCTCAACTACAACTGTATGCACAACTAATAGGTGGGTCTCATGAAGTTTATGAAGTGTTTTATGGTGTAGCTGTAGAGATTTGGACACATCAAGATGTTGTGCGGTGCAAACCCACAATGATGGTACCAAAAAATCTACTAGCATTACAACATTCTAACCTTTAACCAACTAGAAGGACGTTTGATTAGTGCTACCCTTGTATGTTGTCTTGAATGCCCATAGTGCAACATGTAGCTTATGTTTCCAATTAGATCTGCTACCTTTGACTGTTTTCGTGATGATGCTACATAGGATTTTAATGGATAATTCTGCTTGCCCATTACCACGAGGAGAATAGGGTGCATTGAATTGATGGATAACGAAAAACTCTTCCAACAAAATCTTGATGGTCTCATTGACAAAGTGGTCCTGCTATCACTGACTATCTCAACTGGACATCCAAAGCGCAGAATGATATTTTCATACAAAAAGTTGGCAGTATCTTGGCAACAGCCACTCGTATGGCCTCAGCTTCTATCCATTTGGTAAGATTATCTATAGCCACGATGATGGATTGAGATCAGGCCATAGATGTGTCGAACTGACAGGCGAGACACATACCACTATACTACAAGTCAATCAGGATTCAAAAAGAGTAGTAGAGCTTCTGTCGGTTGTAAGCTAGTTGTAAGCTGATAGAAATTTGCTAATAGTGTGCTAGTAGAATCTGCTAACATGGAGGTTTGAGAGCAACTTCAATGGGTTGTTATTTCTATGCACACCACCACCTCTCATTCTTGAATAATCTTTGACCTATTACCTTCAAGTGGTCAAAGCATTGGACAAGATTGGTAACTCTTAGCTAGAGAACAAAATATGCATTAGAATACACAACACTACTAGACCACTAGACATCAAAAATACTATAAGCTATGTGCATGATTTTTATTATTTAATAAAGCACTGAATATTTGATCAAAAGATGTCGTGAAGAGAATAGAAATGTGATACATAAGTTGTGTTGAAAAACTAGTCAACATAATTGTGAATCCAATTACTCAAAAATATTGTCAAAACAGCTTATGTAGAGTTAATTAAGTTGATGTTGCTCTTATATAGCTACATCCTACCAAAATGATTATACATATGGAAAATTGGATGCAAGGTATTGTTAATAGAATTGATGTTCTCTCTTCATTTCAATACAAGCAGGTTGGCCCTCTTATGGAATGGATTTGGAATGTCCTTGCTCTCTAACACTTTTCCTCCATTTCTCATGCTTTCTTTGTGTCTTCTAATTGTTGGACTAATATTTATGCTATCGCTCTCATGGGATCAAACCTCCATGTGACAACTAATCTCGTCTCCTTGATGCTTGTGTGCTTGGATCTTGGGTTGAGGCTAGGGTAGGAAATAGCCCCACAACAGACACTGACATCAACAAAAGGAAACAACAATCTACACAAAAATTGGGGCCTAAAGTTTCTAATTCAATTAGGACTGATGCTGCTGCTGATTCTATACAAAAAAAAATTCATTGTCTTGTCATACAAAGTAATAAACACCATGAATCTTAAAAGTAAGAAACAAGTCACCTCATGTCTACTGCTACTTTCCAAATAGTAGACTGTCCAATGCTCACCACCCTTGCAAGGTGCACACTTGAATGGACAATTTGCATGCAATTTGATGACTTGGCCATTGTCATTGAGGACTCCCTTGGAACTCTCATGCTTTGAGGCTGATCCTCAAGATCTTCCTCCTTTTGATGCTCCTCCTCAATGCAAGCAAGATCACACTTTGCCAAGATCTCCTCTTGAGTGATCTCCTCCTTTGTCAAGCTCATTCTTTCAAAAGCAACACTAGCTTCCAACTTAAACAATCTTCCATGTTTAAATCCCTTTGCAATGCAAACATCATTCTTCAAGATGAAACAAACACGATGCTTAAAGTGGACATCCAAACCACTTTCTAAGAGTAGACCAACACTAAGCATATTCTTGGTGATTGATGGTACATAAAAGATATTTTCTAGATCCATGCATTTTGAGGATTCTAGATACAAGAGATGGTGTCAACACCATCTATCCTACACTCTTCATCATTTGCAATAAAGACAAACTTTTTAGCATCATTGAAAGAGTGTAAGGTTGAGAAAAAGTCCTTTTCACAAGTCATGTGGGAGCTAGCCCCACTGTCGATCCACCAATTGTCTCTTGAATTGCTATTGCTTGTTGGTGAGGATACATCTACTTCATCCTCCTCCTCCTCCTTTGCAAGGTTTCCTTGTTTGTCCTCCTCCACTTGTGCTCTTAGACTCTTGTAGCATTCAGATGCATAATGCCCCTTCTTTCCACAAAAGACGCAATTATGCTTTGACATGTCCTTTGAGCTTGATGCATCATCCTCTTCTTTGGCCTCCTTTGGATGCTTCTTTTTTTCATTGGTCTTCTTTTTGCCCTTGAATGAGAAATTGGCTTTCTCATCACCATCCTGCAATGACAAGGAACTCATCCTAGATTTTGCATGGAGCATCCTACACTCTTCAGCCACTAATACACTGTGAAGTTTTTCTATAGTTGGCAAAGTGTCTTGGATGGCAAAACTTTGGACCAAATTTGCAAAGTCATCTCCTAGACAATTAAGGACAATTTGTACAAGCTCTCCATCATGAATCTTCTCTCCAATGGAAGCCAACTCCCTATTTAGAGACTTGATTCTGAGTACATAATCATGTGCACTCTCCTCACTTATCCTCATGCTTTGCAAAATTTGATTTCTAAGCATAAGAACTCTAGAAGTGTTGCTAGACTCATAGATTGATTTTAAAGACTCACAAGCCTCTTTAGCACTAGTACAAGTTGATACTTCTCTCAACAAATCATTGCTCACATTCATCTTCACACAATGAAGTGCAAGCCTAGATCTCTTCTTGTATCTATCTAACTCATGTGCACCTAGAGGTTCATCTTCATCTTCAATCAAGAACTCATAAAGGTCTTGGATCACCAAGAGTGACTCCATCCTAACCTTCCAAATAGCATAATTTGTAGAATTCAATCTCTCACTAGCTTCTAGAAGGTATGCTCCAGCAGATCTCATCTTACTAGTGACTTCTACAAACAAGAAATAGATTTGATTGATTTGAAACTCACAAAGGTCTCACACTTGCAGTGTTTCACTCAAATTTGATTTCTAATCCAACAAATGGACTTATAATCACAGTTCTATCACTCCCTCACAAAGCTGGAATGAAGATGAGATGAAGTGAAAACTACTTTCAAACAAATCTTGCCAAGAAATGAATTTGATTGTCTCTAGAAACTCACTAAGGTCTCTCTTTTGTAGTTTTTTCACTCAAATTTGATTTCTAATCCAACAAATGGACTTATAATCACAGTTCTATCACTCCCTCACAAAGCTGGAATGAAGATGAGATGAAGTGAAAACTACTTTCAAACAAATCTTGCCAAGAAATGAATTTGATTGTCTCTAGAAACTCACTAAGGTCTCTCTTTTGTAGTTTTTTCACTCAAATTAGATTTCTAATCCAACAAATGGACTTATAATCTCAGTTCTAGCACTCCCTCACAAAGTTGGAATGAAGATAAGATGATGTGAAATCTACTTACAATCAAACCTTGCCAATTTTGGCTATTTTTGGACAAAAAAATGACTTAATCTGTTTCACACTTTTTGATGTACTTTCAAGACCTGTAAAACAAGTTTAGAGGACCTGATTTCAGCCTAGATTAATTAGACTTCGTGACCCTATGTCAAATCTAATCAATGGCACTCAATCTTGGTAGCTTATCCTAAGATTTCCACCAAAAATTACATCAAAAGCTCACAAATTAATTTTCTTTGGATCAAATGAATACCATGCTTTAAATGAAGGTTAAGAGGTGCCCACACATGTGGACAGTACGGATTTGAACCCCTACCAAGTTTGGGATCAAATTTCCTCACCAAAATCAAGATTCTAGCTTGCCCTCTCAATACTAGTTTTTAGCACCAAAACTTGCTAAAAATGGATCTGCATTAGATCAATGGCTTACGCTCTTGTACTTGGCTCTGATATCATGTGAAAGTACTGTACTTTAGGACCATAAATGGATCTACAAAATATCCACAAGAGTGATTGGATGCTTGCTTAACAATCTATCAAAAAACTAGACACAAAAAAGTTGATCTAGATTGGCAATTTGACAAACAACAAGCATTAACAATAAAAAGACTTGATCAACATTGAAATATGAGCCCACACATGTGTACTCCAGGCTTTAGTACGGCATTCAACCTGAGAAACAAGTAGAAATTGATTTGGTTTCATTTGGATCACAAAAACTCAATATACATAGTGAACTAGCTTGAGATTGCCAATGAGCTCCAAAAAATTTCTATCTTCTCATTATGGGAGCTTGGAATACATAGCAAATTTGACTTCCTTATTGAAGTTAGGTGGATTTCAAGCATATAATAAGGAAGTTAACTCACCCTTCTTGCCCTAAAATGAAACTCTAGCCTAGATCCTAGAGTTATGCTTGGTAAGTAGCTAGTTGGTCAAATTTTCACCTTAAACTTAGGTGTAGGTCCTATAAAGTAGGGATGACCACCAAATAGACTTGACCAGCTCACTTGAATTGACCTAACCTATATTAGGAGTGGGTTACCACGTGGCATTTTGGCCATACATGTGTGGAATCCACTTACTTACAAAATTTACATTATACTACATAGTTTTTTATCAAGCTAGATTTGCCAATTTTTGGCAACTCTATAGTCAGCTCATGGAGAGGTGGCAAAGGGAGTGTCGAGAGGAGTGGGAGAATTGACTACAAGAGAAAAAATTTGGGGAGGAGTTTGCAGGCGATCATGAGAAGAGTGGAGAGGGGTATGAAGAGGAGAAGGTTGGGGAGGAGTCTGAGTGGGAGTGTAATCAACAGGGGTTTGAATGAGAGAAAAAATGGATGGAGTGGCTTGGCAAGAGGGATCACGGTGCCATAATAACCCCATAGGGGGTGTGGATACCGAAGAAGAAAAAATATGAGGAGAGAGTGTGGGGGTGTGGGGATAATTAGGTGTGACAGATGCAAGAGTCAAAGTATCACACACCATCTGCGGTGCTTCCTAAGTTAGGGTCTCTTGAAGTAAGAAATCCCTACGACGAGGCCTGCTTGATGGATGTGCTGGACTCGAGGCCACATGAAGCATGACATCATCGCCGTCACTAAGACAACTCCTCCTACGATCTTTCTTTTCCCGACCGGAATGTCGGGAAGAGGCATTGGCATTAGAGTGCACGGGGGAGGGACTCCCACTGGAAGGGGGGAACAGTTACGAAAACTAGGCATGTCTTATGCTTTGCTATCGTGCCATCCGCATGAAACTTTATTCTAAAGACCCATTTGTTTTCAATGGGTTTCTTTCCAAGTGGTGGATCAACCAACTCCCATGTATCATGTCTGTGGATGGATTCCATCTCCTCTTCCATTGCCCTTTGCCACTCTTTGTGGTCTTTTGCCTCATCAAAGGTTGATGGCTCTCGACACGTCAAAATGTCACTCATTAGGGCATAGTTCACATGATAACGATCGGGAGACTTCCTTTCCCACATTGATCTTCTCACTTCTCCTTGTGTGCTAGATCCTGGTTGATTTAGCTTTGCGTCCTTCATGATCTTTTCATACCATTTTGGTATCTTAGATTCAGGTGATACACTATGTGGAGAGTATGTATCCCAAGGAGTGTCCAAGTAATGTCTCTTACTTTCAACTGGTTTCTCCTTTATTGCTCCTATTGGCAAGAACCTTCCCCTAGGCTCTTAAATAGGTGGTGTCCTCTCATACTCGCCCTCTCAACTCTCATCTTCATGTGCATCATCTTGTGGAGTGTCTTCTTCATCTTCTTCTTTTAAGATTGTGAGAAGTCTTTTGATGCTTTCACCACTTTCATGGTCTTCATCTTCATACCTATGCGTCTCATCAAAGATCAAATCTTTGCTTATGTGAATCTTGTTCATTACAGGATCAAAACACCTGTACGCCTTCATCCTCTCGTCATAACCGACGAAGATACACTTGATTGCTTTGGCATCAAGTTTCTTTCGCTCTTCCTTTGGCACATGTACATAGGCCCTACATCCAATGACATGAAACTTGTCAATTTTTTTTTTATTACTATAAATGCTTCTTCGGGAGTCACATTTGGAACCGCAACTCTAGGGCTCTTGTTTTGCAAGAACATTGCCGCACTGCATGCTTTCGACCAAAGTGAATCAGTCAAGCCCATTTGCTTCATCATGGAGCGTGCATTCTCCATAATAGTCCTGTTCTTCCTTTCAACTACACCATTACTATGCGGCGTATGTGATTGTGTAAATTGTCTTTTGATGCCGTGTTCCTTGCAAAAGTCCTCAAAATCATCAGATTTGTATTCGCCCCCTCTATCAGATCTTAGCACTTTGATACGTGCATCCAGTTGGTTCTCTACTAAATTCTTGAACTCCTTAGAGCGAGCAAAAGCATCAGATTTCTTATTCAAGAAATAAATCCATGTCCTCCTAGAGTAATCATCTATGAAAGTCATAAAGTAATATGCTTTCCCCAACGACATGGTCTTCATTGGGCCGCATAGGTCGTTGTGAATAAGTTCCAGCGATTTCTTAGCTCTTACAACTCCACAAATGTCTCCTTGCTCTCCACAAACTGTATATTCAACTGATTAGTAAGTCAAAGATAAAGTTGCTTAAAAACACTCAAAGGGCTCGTAAAAGAAAGACGGCTCGATAATTCTAGAACTAAGCACACGTGGTGCCGTCGAAATAAGAAAGCATTGTATAAGTCGATCATTGCTATTTTAACTGAAACACCTTGGTCGGAGGGATGTGGGGACGGGATTTCCTCAGAACGAGATGATGTGGACAATCTACCCAAACTCTGTTGGCTGATTTTGACGAATCCCCAAAATATTCAGACAGAGCAACTCAAGAACACCTCTCACCTTAGACTGAGGAGGTCTTTGAGAAGACGAGACTAATGAAGACTGAGAGCTGAATATGAGAGCCAAGAAATGCTAGTTAGTAATAACAAGCAATAACTGTGTAAGCCTCATGGTGAATCCTGGAAGATGGAATGACCATGTAGGAACTAGTATTTCTAAGCAAATGTAATAAATGCAAGTAGACCCCTCTTAAAGAAAGTAGAGTGAGCCACCTTTTGATGGTGACCTCTAGTGGAGAGCAATATTTCACTTGTAATTTGTGAAATGTGGAAATTCCACTAGGATGCCACCTAAGGAACTCTCTTGCTTATTCAAGAGACTCTTTCTTTGTGAAGAGGAGCTTTTTGCATTGTATCTACTCCATTCTTAATAAGAAGATTTTCCATGAATTTGATGCTACACTAAGCTCCTTGATCATGATGGTTTTCTTGAGTGATGCCCCTATGATCATGCTCTTCCATTCATATTGTGTGTGGTTGTGGATTTAGAGTGGATTAGTTTTCTTGCTTTCGTAGTTGTGGATTAGATTTCATGTTTTCTTGTGGATTAATGTAGGAGCCAACATTCAAGTAAACTAAATAGGCTGGAAATGTGGCATAAATCTTGCATATTCTCTAACATTCTAGTTCTTGATGTTCTTGGGATGTCCAAGAATCAAAAGGCTGGTTAGTTTCTTGATTCTTGGACTTCTAACATGTTGTAGATTAGTTTTTGTTGCTTGTTTTGTCAATTAATACAAGTAAAGTAGTGTAGGATCTGATTTTAGTTCATTTTGCAGCAAAGTAGATGTAGAATTTCATTGTTTGTTCAACGGATCTACACACTGATTTTATGGTTGAACGTTTTGGCATGTATGAATGGCTATTTATGCATGTGCATTAGTTCAAGAGTGACTTCCCTGTATTGTCCTCTGACAGGCAAGACATTTACTACATTGATATCAGTTCCTTCTACCTGGTTTCGGCATTGAACTAAGAAGCTAACATTCAAGAAATGCCAACAAGCCTCTAAACGGGCAGAAAATAGTTCTTGTAAACAAGAAACAAGAAAGAAACGTAGTCAACAGATCCTAGAGTGTAAAACAGTATACAAACTCTGTGCATCCCAACAAGCCCGTAGTCTCTCCATCATCATGTCTGCATGTGAGGGGGACATCCCATCCATATTACTAAGGACCTCATCGTTAGTCATGCATGAAAAACGAGACGACCCGCGACTGCGGCCAGATTTGTGACTTGGAGATGTGTCACAAGACATCGAGGATACGATTGGAATAATTGCTGCAAGCAATAAAAACTATTTTTAGAAAAGAAAACCCTTTAGAGTTACTGAGTGCAAGAAATAAATTCAAATAAATGAGTTTAGGATTTAGGGTCGAACAAAAAAAAGTGACTCTTTGCATTCAACCATAGATGAATAGATTACATTACACTACTATAATCACAAATAACCACAATAATTACACTTCATAATAAATAAATTAAACATTTCTACATGGTTTAGGGCCAGCCAGGAGGACAAAACTCAGTGGCAGTGGGTCCAGAGGGAGGGAAAATGTGAGAGGTGAAAGTGGGCATGCTGGGAATCTGATGCATGACAGATGTAGGAGTTGTAGTATCGTGTGCCGTATGTATAACCTTCTGAGTTAGTGTCTCTCAAAGTAGGGACTCTCCACGACGAGATGTGCTATGTGGTCGTGTAGGACTCATGACCACATCATGGTCATCACTGTGAAAATTGTCAACATTTCCTAGCTAGTTTGAGGCCTAAATTGGCTAAAATTGTAAATAGTTTTGGTTCTGGAGTTTTGCACGTGTGAACCAGGCCACAATGTTTTTATTTACTGTATTTTTTCAGTATGATGAAGTGTCAAACTTCATACCCTTCAAAATGAGACCATTTTGATGTATTTTGGTCATATAAGCCATTTTTAGCTATTTTTCCTATATAGGGAATATCTAGGGTCAAGTACCTTCTAGAGAGAGGAGAGAGAGTCATCTTCCTCATCTATAAATAGTAGGAAAGTCGTGGAGAACAGGTTGGAGAAACCTTTTGTATGCTTCATTGAGATCAATAGATCATTGTCATTGTTTCTTCCTCCATTGAGAGCATTGTTGTGTGTATTGTCTTCAAGCTATTGTGTATGATCTTAGGTGCTTTCCAAAAGTGGTAGGCTGATGTATTATGGACTGTATAATGCTATTTTGGGCCGCACTTGATGTTTATGGAAGTTTCCATTTGTGATAAATGTTTTTTGATCAAGTTCTTTGCATTCTAGGTAGCATAGAATGTGTTGCCAATTCCTAGCTTATGTAGTTTGGAGTGCAAGCATTCAAGCCAATGATCTTGGAGTTTAGATCCACTTAGGATCTGTATTTTTCACAATCACCACATCCTCTAGAATGGAAACATCGAGGCATCTCCTCCTCTACTCCCGAGAGTGTCGAGAGGAAGCACTGGAAGTAGTGCCATGGGTGGGGCTACGATCCTCATCAGAGTGACCTTCACGGGAAGAGAAAACATATGACTAATCTACACGAGGAGTCGACTGAATCTCCTCGGTCGATGACACAACCAATCTGCTAGAGCTACGAGCCTCACGTCAAGCCCTTAGTCGCTCTAAGACCCTATCCTACTACGAGGATGACAAAGTATCAAGGTAGCTAATGAGATCAGTCTCACTTATAGAGGAAAGACAGGATGACCCACGACTATGGCCTGACTTTTGGCTAGGGGATCTAGACATAATGGGTGCAATAGAATAAGAGGGATTAATATTGCAGGCAACCAATGAGAGTCTCAAAAATAGAAAAAAAAATATCACGATGTCCATCTCTCTCTCTCTCTCTCTCTCTCTCTCTCTCTCTCTCTCTCTCTCTCTCTCTCTCTCTCTCTCTCTCTCTCTCTCTCTCTCTCTCTCTCTCTCTCTCTCTCTCTCTCTCTCTCTCTCTCTCTCTCTCTCTCTCTCTCTCTCTCTCTCTCTCTCTCTCTCTCTCTCTCTTGTTTTGTGGGCTAAAAATATAGAGCATTGTGAAACGGATGCCAAAACTTCTATGTATAATGACTCACAGCTACAATGTCAATACCAACACATATATTGTCAGTTCACGACCATTTCAAGTTCAAACAACAATGATGATCCAAATTACACCAAATTGAGGAGTAGACATCAATAAGGTTCACTGGCCTCACAAGTGGCTCATACGTACCAACGGGGTGTCTCTTCTATGAAGACACTAAAGAGGAATATGAGTAAGCCCTTGGCAGTCCTTGAGTCTGACGATTCATAGCATCTAAGAGAGGAAATGATGCTGCTACTTCGAACTCAACACTTCAAAGTGATTACATGTGGACACTTGCTTGAATCTAAATGAACCTCATGCAACCTTTTAGAGTTATTGAGTTTGGAATAGCAAACACACTTTTCTCTCTTTGATGTGGTAAACCATGAGGTTCAAGAACGTCAACGGCTTGCACACCACATGCCTCTTTGGTGTCATCATTTCTAGGCAAAACATCCAATTGGCACAGACAACTCAATTGCAGAGCTAGTTAGCCCTCTTTGCATCCTCAATGGATTTGTGTCATCATTAATATTGTTAGGTGTGTTGTTTAGGGTTTGTGGTTACTTATAGATGGAAAATTAAATTATATGTTGGTATTGTTGTCGTAGCTTTGACTCAATACCTATAAAAGGTCATACTATGATACGAGAACCATGCACGCACACACACACGTGAATAAATTAAGATCCTACAAATTAGAGTAGGTTTAATTAGTAAGCATGAAACATAAATAAAGATACTACGAATTAGGGTAGCATGAACTAGTAATTATGAAACATAAACGAATGACATCATACACGCATGCACATACACACTGAACCCTAAAACCTAAACACACTCAAAGAGAGAAAAAAGACATAATAAAGTGCTAATCAAAACTCTCAAACTGTACGATTATATCCTATTCCGAAATGTCACCGCATGCTCCCTCCCTACGACGTCTGGGCTTTCTTGTGGAACTTATCATCCAATAAGAAACATTTGAACCATTCTTTAACAGAAGAAAACAAAGGCTACACACCTTCCTAGAATTGGGAGTGTTGGTTACCTTTAACTCTTTCATTATCTCTCTCTCTCTCTCTCTCTCTCTCTCTCTCTCTCTCTCTCTCTCTCTCTCTCTCTCTCTCTCTCTCTCTCTCTCTCTCTCTCTCTCTCTCTCTCTCTCTCTCTCTCTCTCTCTCTCCATATCCCTCGCTCTCTATCTCTAAGCATGAACCATAACTAATACATAACACATAAATTACAATCCTGCAAACTAAAGTAACAAGAATAAATTAAGATCCTACAAATTAGAATAGCATGAACTAGTAAGCATGAAACATAAATTGAAATACTACGAATTAGGGTAGCATGAACTAGTAATCATGAAACATAAACAAATGACATCATACTTACATGCATATGCACACACGCATAGACACACACCCTAAACCTTTAAACCTAAGAGATGTTGGAGGCTAATACCTTGGAGGCTACAAAGTTTTTCATCAAACTAGCTCAGGTTCAAGCTTCCCAACTCTCTACTCCTCTTGTTTCTATCACTACTACTACTGTTGTTGCTGCTATCGACCAACAAGGCACTCAGATTGACATGAGTGCTTCATAGAGAGACCTAACACTAGAGCTAGAATCATCGACCTGGCTTAATTCCTTTTCTACTTTTGCTCATGAGCTATTCTGTATATATAAAATGTCGACGTCGTGAGCTAAGGACACAAGAATAAGATTGTCAAATTGGAAAAACACAAAATTGAAGAAAAAGATGACCAAACTGTTGTCTCAGCTCAACACTATCGATCAAAGCAACAAGAAATTTGAAATTACATTGCGCAAGGCGCATGAGTATTATTTCTTCAGTCCGAATTGGACAAGAAGAAGGAAGAAATAAGTGTTGCTGAAAAGCACATAACCAGTTTTGATGAGGAGTGAAAGCCCTCTAGAATAAGATAAAATTTTACCAAACAAAGAGTGAGGATCTGCAAAAGCAACTCGACATCAAAAAGCTGGCAAAAATAAGTGTCGAAACAATGCTATAGTGCTACACCGACTTGAGCACCATCAAACTCGATGCTAGCAAATGACATGAGGCACAAACATTATTGTAGGACACCTTCCGTAGAGAGCTTCTTCAACCTTTGTACTAGGAGAAGTACAGGTTCGAAGAAGAGCTAATCGACTTAAAAGAGCTTACTGAAGCTCATCGTCCTGGAGTGGAGGCACATGTAGAGTACACTCAGACATTAAAAACTGTAGCGGGTATTTCCTATCCACCTTCAACACAAAATCCAAGCACACAAGCATCAAGGAGATGAAGAGGATTAACTAGTTGTCACATGGAGATTTGTTTTCATGAGAGCAATAGCATAGTTCATAATCCAGCATATGATCCACATCTAACACTAAGCATTAAGCCTACGATCCATTAGCACTAGCAATTAACACTACTCAAGCAATGACAAATCTTACTCCTCTCTCTCTCTCTCTCTCTCTCTCTCTCTCTCTCTCTCTCTCTCTCTCTCTCTCTCTCTCTCTCTCTCTCTCTCTCTCTCTCTCTCTCTCTCTCTCTCTCTCTCTCTCTCTCTCTCTCTCTCTCTCTCTCTCTCTCTCTCTCTCTCTCTCTCTCTCTCACACACACACACACACACACACACACAAAGTATAACAATAATCAATCCCAACAAATCAAATCCAATAATTAGCAAATCCAAAAAAAACATGGAGGAAAGAAGAAGGGAAAAGACATTCCATATCCATTCCATAAGAGGTTCAAACTGCTTGTATTGAAATGAAGAGAGATGTACAAATAACTTGAATCTAACACTTTATATAGTGGATTTTAGGGCTTTGGCATCAAATCCTATTGGCCAATTTCCACCTCCCTAATATTTGAAATTCAAAATTTGGGGGGAATCCATTTTATTCACTAACTTGACTATTAGGCCCTACAACATTAAAAGTCCCAAAAAAAGACCTAAAGTACTCCTACTAGTTTCTAGCTAATCAATTAACTATGTGATCATCGGGTTGGACTTACACATGCAAGGTGCCAAATCCTTCTCACTTATTAACTATGGTTGGAATTGCCTTGAAATAGGCAAACCCTGAAACATCATCCCCCACCAAAACTGGTGGCCGTCCCACGACACCTCACGCAATTTATGACTTTGAGCTTGGTCGGACTTTTACTAAGTGATACTGCACTTTTTCCATGAATTCCAAGCGCATCATATTTAAATCAGTCTTGTGTGGAACAAAGAACTTATTCACATCGGATATCCAATTTGACATTGTCCACGCAATGAATTTTAATTCCCAGGATCCACCCAACATCGCGGCATGATAGTACAGAACTTTTGAAAAGCACGTTTCTGTTTCTAAAATCAACGTGCTTGGCCTTCAACCTCACTTAATGACCTTTCAACTGCCTTTCAAAGATAATTTAGGGCAAACGTGGATGAATCAATAGCTTCAAAACGTCTTTTCTCCACAACAGTCTACAAAACCCCTTCACCTGCAAAAATCCCACAGTTCTCTCTCTCTCTCTCTCTCTCTCTCTCTCTCTCTCTCTCTCTCTCTCTCTCTCTCTCTCTCTCTCTCTCTCTCTCTCTCTCTCTCTCTCTCTCTCTCTCTCTCTCTCTCTCTCTCTCTCTCTCTCTCTCTCTCTCTCTCTCTCTCTCTCTCTCTCTCTCTCTCTCTCTCTCTCTCTCTCTCTCTCTCTCTCTCTCTCTCTCTCTCTCTCTCACTCTCACGATTTGGAGGCTCGAATCTCTCTCTCACGGAAGTCTAAAAATAATTTACAGCTACTGCAATCTAAAAACATATATATAGAGACTTGCCATGTCATCAATCCAAGATAGATTCATAAACTAAATCAAAGTTAGAAAACGGATTGATGACAGGAAGATAGAAAATACAAAATACACTTTTCTCACTAGGATTGATGAGCTGTGTCACTAGACGCGGATTGCTAAGTTGTAAAACCAAAAGAGTCAAAACAAAACGTTCTCACATGGATTGATGACCTGGACAAACGCCATCTAAACTCTATAAAAGGAGATTCAACGAGAGTTTAGTTCTTAGAATAAAATTTTAGAACCACCCTCTGGACTGTCCGATTTCATAAATACTTATGGGACAAATGGGATTCCACGTGTCATGAGGACATAAGATCTAAAGAATACCCAAGATCTCCATTTTTGGGGGACCATTTTACAAAATGGAAGTTTATGCTCCCAATTTTCATGGCATGTGTATTGTAAGACCATGAGGAATCATGATGTAGAAAGTTTAACGACTTTTAGAAATTCTAAAGGTTGAAAATAGTTTCTAATTTTCAACCTTTAGAATATTGAAATAGTAAATCACTAGTCTAAAAGGTTAAACTTCTACAAATTTGTCTAGAATTGCACCAAAGTTGCAAATGACACATTGTGATTAAATTTCTATGAGAATTCTTATAATACAGCTTGTTCAAAGTAGTATATGATTCAGTGATGTTTATGTTTCTTTTAAATATCAAATTATGTTTATGTTTCTTTTGAAATTCTATATCAATGTTTATGTTTAAAAGTTGTCTATGTTATTCGGATCGACACTAATTTTGGACAATCATATTAGGTGCTCATAGCCATTGGACAAAAGCATCAATAAATTTTAGAAAGTTAACTAAATTGTGAATTGTTGATCAAATTTGTCTTGTTTGGCTTATAGTTGTATTGAAATGAAATTCGAACTTGAGAAAATCCCACTTCAAGAATTAGTAAGTTTTTATTATTTTTCTTATTTGGCTCTTTTGGTACCATGTGTAGAAAATAGTCCTAAATAAATTAAAAAGTCTAAAATTAATTGAGACAATGTTGTGAGTCAATTCTAGTGGTAAAGACCTTACTAGATATTGCTAATTTTGACTGCACATCAATCTTACATTTCATTGAGTAACAACATCACTTCTGATCATCTCCCACATGTGTGTACTTAGTGTACCATTTTTGCTTCATCGTGCATCAATAGGAGCGAGTTTTCTTTTGGAAGCAAGTGAGAGATTAATTTTACCTATTTGTTTTATCTGGAAAGTTAGGATGAAATCAATTCTAGTACATCAATATATCAAGAGTTATTGTATTGTATTAAAGATTAAGAAAGAGCTTCCATCCTTCGAGATAATGTGAGGTGCAAGAAGAGATCTAGAATGGGACTCCATTGTATTAAAAAGAATGTGTCTAAATGAAATCCTTAAGGAGATAGGAGGATGTATCTCTCCCAGGGAAGGTTAGGATACATTACAAGCCATTTATCAATCTAAGAATACCTCAAAGTTATTTACCTTGAGAAATAAAAATCTCCAAAGATACCAAGGGAAGGAAAAAGTACTTTGAAAGATATGTGTTTAACATGAAGACTATAATAGAGACATGTATTGGAGAGTCAATCAACTAAAAACAACTAGTTCAAGCTTTCTTGAATGGATTAGATCAATAACATTCTAATCTTGTACAATCCTATGCAATCCAAGAGAGTGCTTCTTCGAGCAAAAGCCTAGACAAGAAAATGCATTGTCTAGATTGGGACAACTCACTCTCAAGTATGGAGGAGAATAATGATCAGCCATCACCTTTATCATCCATTAAAGAAAAGAAAAACCATTCCAAGTTGAAGTGTCTCTTTTGTGATAAGAAAGGAACTTTGCATCCAAATACTAAAAGGATGGTAAGCAAGCTAATTTGTCAAATGAATATGTCAACTTTTTACTAGCTAGAATGTGTCTCACATATATATTTTTTAGTAAAACTAAATGATGAAAATGATTTCTCTCAAAATAATAGAGTATGAAGATTAATCAATTATATGAGCTATGGTGATAATGCATTCACAAAAAAATTAATTATAAGCAAAATTTACATCTATCAATTATATTAATGGAAATAATTGGCAGTAACATTTCTAAAACCTATGCATCTATAGATAGTAATTTACTTTTAAAACAAGCACATGCATATGCTATATTATATTTTTGTAATCTGATACATTAGAGATACATGATATAATTTATTTTCAAAATATAATGTAATCAATATATATTTAAGCCATTTCGTCTTTTTAAAATTGTACATTTCATATTTATAGTGGACTAAGATGTATGAGGATGGCTAGTCGACCATACATGTTGTATGACAGAATGGATAGAATATATATATATATATATATATATATATATATATATATATATATATATATATATATATATATATATATATATATATATATATATATATATATATATATATATATATATATTACAAATTTTGTTATTCCATGTCCAATATGTCATTAGCAACAAGTTTCTTAACTAGCACAAATATGATCCAGAATCAATGTCTTACTTTCTTTATGAAACAATTAACTATATCAAATGTATCATCCCTTTCTATGCGTACAAATGATAAAAGTGTTAAATTACTTTTAGGAAGTACAACATAGATTGTGAGACTTTTCAAAAACATGACACCAATTATTTGATAAATTTTCTAACACAAAAAAAAAAAATGCATGTCAATTTTCACAAACATGAATTGCACTTTTGTAGCTCAATGCAACTTTTTATTTTGACAAATTTTCTTGGACAATATTTAAGTTTTTTGTTTTGGCGATTGTAATATCATAATTTTCTGTCTAACACTTTGAAAATAGGTGAATGTGTGAAGAAATCTAGCAATTTGGTTTTTGACTTCGTAATTAGTTTGTTTGAATACTATGAAATCTAACTAGTTTATTATTATTTTTCAAATTGTTTATAAACATTTAATATAAAATGAATATAATAGGGTATAGTCTAATTTGATCTTCTAACATCACAATACAATTACATTTTTCTATGAATATGTAGTTCTGAAAAGAATAATTTATAATTACAATGAACCACTTAAACTTGACAATAATGAATCCAACATAGATTTGTTAAAGATATATATTATATAGATTCTCTTTCACACTTGTTAAGTATAATACCCTTCAATTACGTATTCAAACATGGCTTGACATTTTTGAAAAATATATAAATTTCAACATATCATAAAACTACAAAAGATCATAATTGAAGATAAACAAATCAAGATATTATACTATTAAATCAAATTCTATAAAGAAAAATTGTTTTTATAATGAATTGCATGAGATTGAAAATCTTAAAAAAATTAATTAAATATAGGTTTGTCAAAGATATAAATGTAAATATTGTGATACTTTTCTAAAGTATTTTTCAAATTCTGAATTTTCCTTGAAAGTTGATCTGACAGCTTTTGAAGCAAGAATCAAATATCATTGTCAACCCCTTTATGAAACTACAAAAAATCATATTTCACTTTTTGATAACATGTCTAGACATCATATCATATTTGAGAAGCTTAACAATGAAAAATCCTTGTTGAAGCTACAAATTAACAAAAAAAACTTCATCACATTTTAATATAATACTTACATATATATATATTTTTAGCTTTTGAATATTTTTTCAAAGGTAGTCTAACATTTTATAAAACATAAATAAATGTCAAATATCAATACCAACACATTATCAAATTACAATATAGTGGACTTAACTTTGTAATAATATATTTATAAATTATAGTTTGTTGCATATATGGAACCACATGTGAGAAGAACTTGAGAATGATTAATGAATATAGGACTATTGAAGATATAATTAAAAATTTCTTAGTTTTTGATATGATATTTTCACTTTTTTTTGTTTTTCAGTTTTTAAATCTCTATTCAAAATTGGTGTGATTTTTCTTTAAGCATAAATAAATCTTAAATATTAATGCCAACATATTTCGAAACTACAAGTTATCATGTTTCACTTTTTGATAACATATCTAAAAACTATATCATATTTGGAAATTTATTCAATAATGCTCACTCATAACTTAGGTGTCTCACTTTTATCTATAATATCATCCAATATGACCAAGAAATTAAGTTTAAATATTCATAGGAAATGTGCAAAGTAATTTGATAAAACATTAAAGAAACTAGTACAATGTAGTCATTCATGTGCAAGGCATATTATTCATGTTTTGAGATATAATTATAGTTAATTTATAAAACTGTCATATAAACTTTAGAGAAAAGTCTTGATGTATCAAAAGAGAACCAAGATAAATATGCTATTAGAATTTAAACAAGAATTGATCCACATGGTCCAATAGAAACTGTCCACAAAAACCAAACTAATTTGGTCACAATCTCCCATAAGGTGAACATAGACTCTAGTTGCCCATCGAGTAGGTCTAAATTTGCTTGATGCAAGTGTGCACAAACTTCCATAATGTGAACTTAGTCCTAAGCTAAACTTAGACAAGCCTTGAGCATTTCATTCTCTCTCTCTCTCTCTCTCTCTCTCTCTCTCTCTCTCTCTCTCTCTCTCTCTCTCTCTCTCTCTCTCTCTCTCTCTCTCTCTCTCTCTCTCTCTCTCTCTCTCTCTCTCTCTCTCTCTCTCTCTCTCTCTCTCTCTCTCTCTCTCTCTCTCTCTCTCTCTCTCTCTCTCTCTCTCTCTCTCTCTCTCTCTCTCTCTCTCTCTCTCTCTCTCTGGAATTGTGCAATCTCGAACAAGGATTCCATCCTTACCTTCCATATTGAGTAGTTGCTTGAGCTAAGCCTATCATTGCTTTCCAACAAGAACCCTCCTTCTTTTGTCATGATTGATCAAACTTCATCGACCTATTACAATGCACTTAGCGCTCAATCTAATTTTCAATCAAGATAAAATCACAAAGATTTGAAACTACACAAATGCCTCTTAATCTCACAACTACTCAATAAGCAATGTGATAAATCCTTATCAACACATGATCACTCCATAATAGAATGAATCTTGAACCTAAAAGATCTTGTAAACACTCTTGAAAAAGGTAAGAGCCTTTTCCACAAGTGATCCTATTCAAACTTTTAGAATTCACAAACATTTATATTATTAAAAGAATCAAAATCTATATGCAAAACTAGACTTCTTGATCTAGACTCGAATATACTTTCCTTCAACATATGGAGATTTTGTAACAACAATCCAACCACGAGAATTGAAAATCGGCTAATTTTGACAAATTTGACCTAAAAAACATGCTTAAGATCTCATAGGTTATTTTTCCACACTGGTCTTGCTATATATAGTAGAAAAATTTCATTTGGCCCCTTGCCAATTATTTTCCTAATTGGCAGTTTCCAAGTACTTACCAAAAACCTAGTAATCTATTGACTAGATTCAATGTATCTCAAACATAAGTGATTAGGCCCAAATCTAACCTTAGCCACATCAAATAAGCTCCAAACATACTAAAATTACTATTTTTAGGGCTTATTAGGATAAATAAATGTTTCTCTATGTTCACTTCAAAGTTTGGCCTCCAAGTTGTCAATAATAGCCAAGTAGCTAGTTGAAAATTTCTCACAAACATCATATTCTCAACTATAGAGAGAAAGAACAAGAGCCCTCGAGTAGAGAATAGAATACAAGAAATTTGACACACAAACCATTCTATTTATCAAAAGTGTTACAAATACTATGAGAGCTCACATCCATATAATGGTAGCTTGAGTTTCTACTCAATAAAGTATGTGGTGACCTCTAAACATGATTGGATCCATGATTGCACCTCTTAATATGATTGGACCTCAGATAAAAAATAGGATGAGGATTTTAAATCATAGTGCACCACTTGAAATTTTGCATCTCTTAAATCTAGGACATGCCTCAACACCCATAGAACTCAAGATGGAGGCCTTTTTGGTTGTGAATGTTCATCATCAAGATCTGTACAATACGGTGGTGGATGTAGGTCCAACCCCATGATGACACTTGGCATGCTTCTACTTGACTAGCTTTTGTCTAGTTTCACATTACCTTACGAAACAAGCTAATTTATGACATAAATGATCTAATACAATTAGACATACTATTCGCACGAGGCAACATGCTCCACACATGTGTGGTTGACATATGTACATGAAAATTAGACTCCATGCTGGAATTCAAGCATAAAGAAAAGATGCAAAATCTTTGTAATCTTGATATGTCTAATCTTAGATCAAATGAGGCTAAATACTTCATTATATATATAAGATTTCTTGAAGCATGACTCACTTATTCTCATAACGAGTCACACAAATTGCCTCAAAACATAAAAAAAATACCATCATCCAACACATGGATGAAGTAACCAATTTTACTTGCATAGAATCTGAGAGCAAGTAGAGAGATATTGCATACATAAACTAATTACATGCTATCTAATGGAGAATAAAAAATCACCAAATTTTTGTATCCCATCAAATCATCATAGTCATTTGGAATTTTCTTAAGTCTACTTTTAGATTTAAACACATCATCAAAGCAACTTGATTCATCTATCAAAGAATCCACGGAAGTGTTAGAGGTGAATGCGATAATGTCTTCCCTTTGCATATCTTTTCTCATGAAAACAAGCCTTGATGGCTTCTCCTTAGATCTTGAAGATCTCCTGGGTGTGCTTGGGTGTGGAGGTTGATACTCTACACCTTCTTTGTGAAAAATGTTAAAATCTAGCAACTAGATTCTTGCCCCATGGCATCTTGATGGATAGACAAGTGTCATCCACACATGTACATAATTAGGATTATATTATGATTGGTTCAAGCCACTCTTGATGGCCTTTCCTGTCAAGGCCTAATGACATGGTCCTACATTAAAGGGATTTTTCAAGAGATTGGCCACCTCCAAGAAGAGGAACCTTGACTCAAGGCCTAATTTCCTTGATGAGTACGTGATTGATTTCTAGGATTTGGGTCTACCCTAAGTACATTCATACGTAACCTCAGATTCAACCTCATTAGATGATAAAACACCATATGAGCATTTTTTTTTAACAAGAAAGCAAATGTTAGTCATTTTAGTCATTTGAGGATCTTTGGATCCATATGCTTTCCACAAATGCCCTAGAGATCCTCTTACTTGACTTACATTCTTTGGTGGTGGTAGCTCAACTATAAATTTTACGTTTTGAGGATCATTCATGATTCATTTACTCGATACTCATTATGACCAAACAATATTCCATGTTTCAATCCAAAGATACATTTTTAGGATTTAAGCTATGACATTGGTTGTACACCTTCAAAATCTTAGTCATTTGAGGATTTTTAGACCAATATGCTTTCCACAAATGCCCTAGAGATCCTCTTACTTGACTTACATTCCTTGGTGGTAGTAGCTCAACTATAAATTTTACTTCTGTAAGATCATTCATGATTCATTATCTCAATTCTCGTTATGACCCAACAACATTCCATGTTTCAATCCAAAGATACGTTTTTTAGGATTAAAAGCTATGACATAGGTTGTACACCTTCAGAATATTTCTTGAGTGGTATGACGTGAAATTTATAACCATTAAAGAGAGCAAAGTCATCTAGAAAGACTTCCATCAAATCTGTTAGATATTCTCAAAAAGCTTGTGTAACTATCCTTTAGAATGTAGTTGGAGCATTACATAATTCAAACAGCATAACATGTTTCCAAAGGTTTTATGTTTGAGATGCTTGTAATGAAATACTAATGATTTAATAATACTTAAAGGATTGGATCTTCTAACCACGCCCAATACCAACACATTTGGCAATATTAACAGACGTGAGGTTTCAAATTGAATACACTGAGCACCATTATTTAGGATGAAAATAAAAGAACAAAACATATTCCTTTCCAACACTGATAGTTGCACACAACAAAGGAAGCACCTAAGGTTTCACATTCATTGAAATTCTTTCATGCACGGTTACCAAGTATTAAGACTTATGTTTATGATTTTTAAAGGTGTGGCCACCCGAAAATTCTTTATAAAGTACTCAATGTGATTCTTTATCTAGAAAGGCGATGACAATGGAATTACTTGTGGTGAAGATAAGTCTATTTTAAAAGAAATAGGTGTTTGGAGGAGAATTATAGTCATAACATCTATGGTTTTAGTACTAAAAGAATTTGGCTTATGTTTAAGAATTTTTTTTGTATTATATCCTACATGGTTTCATGATGGCTTGAAGGTTCAAGAATCAATGTACCTATCCGAAGGACAAAATAGGGCCTACGTCCAATTCATGATCCAAAAAAAAAAAACTTTTTTAACACAAATATATTTGCCTCGAATAAATATATAGACTTAGTCAAATCAAAGTCATGAAATGGTTAAAATAAATTTTGTGCATCATGTCTATAAAAGATACACCAAAGAAGTGCTTTCTTTTAGATTATAATCTAGAAACATTATGGATACAAATATGGAGGCCAGTTGTCACATCCTTATGATGGTGGTTGATGTCTCGTGAAGATGGCCCCAATCCAGGATGGTGGATTCTCTCTCTCTCTCTCTCTCTCTCTCTCTCTCTCTCTCTCTCTCTCTCTCTCTCTCTCTTTTCATTATCAGTTTGTCGTTGATGATTGAGACATTGTACAAAGATGGTGACAAAAAGTACTTTAACTAGCTTGTCAAACAAATATCCCTTAGTTGGTCCTAACTAATAATCTCTCTCCTATGATATTGTCAATTCCAATCAAAAGGAACAATCAATGAATTTCATTTTCATTATAAAAACATTTCAAAAGTTGCCAAGATACCATATGATGTGTATTTATTATATCTATGATTCCAATTATGACAAAAGAATGATATAATTACATGTACCCTCTCCTAATGGATATACATCAAAGCATATGAAAAGATTTTATTGCATGATATCTTCTCGACTCATATATGCTACCGAAGATATTATGCCAGGGGGTAGGGAGGGGTGGAGTTTTAGCTACTATAAAACCATCATTTGGGGCCTATTGAAAGCATACGCCTAAGAAACAAGGATCTTGTTTTTTTTGAAATTTTGAAATATTCCGCGCCAGCTTGTGGGCTTCTCGCGACGTTAGGTGTTTAGTCCGTAGGGTGGTCATGAGCTCATTAGCTCAAGCGCCTTCTGCCACTAGATATTGTTAGGTCAAATACGTCACAACTCAAGTGGACTGAAATTATTGATTTTTCAGCTCGTGGGCTTATCATAATCCCATGCAGCTCAAGCGGATGTTGCGTGTTGCTGGTACATATTGTTACTCTTGTATAATTGAATCTGCCCCAAATCAGTCGCCTGCTACGGCTACAGGTTACATCAATGCGAACATCACATTACGTAAGGCATCCGTTACAATGACCAAACCAGGAAGACGTCAAAACGAAAATGGTTGCCTGCTTTAGTAACTTTGCTGCTTATAATTGGTGACTCGTGTAACATTTTCTTGCAACACATAAGGATTAAAAGAGCTTCTTACTAAGGAATGTCATCGACCCTGCAGCACAGTTGTACTCCTTTTTTGGGCTTTATTTATTGACTCCAGATCTGATTCAACTTGAAGGACTTCACTATAGTCACTTGTGCACAAGCAAGATCCTATACCGAGCTCATTAACGCACCGAATCAAGTTTCTATCAAATTTCCCTTCTGAGGCAGAAGACAGGATAAAATAACAACAGCCATAATTGCAAAAATCTAAGGTTGCTCAGTCATAGCCAACGATGGCTGATAGTGCAACCACAATCGATTTCGTAAGGTAAAAGTGGAAATCTATTTGCTTTAATATGTATCTTTGCTACATAAGAAGCTATGTTCATTTGTTGCTCCCAATAACTAATATATCTACGTCCTGTTATGATGATTGTTAGCTTACGAGCTACCTGGTTTGGAAAGCCATACATGTTTCTTGGCGTCATACAATACATGTGTAATGGCAGTACTGTTTTATTCAAGGTATAAGTACTAATGTATAATTGAAAAATGAGCTCATAAGTTTGATGGCGAGAAAATTACGTACATTTTTGGGCACTACATCCACTCACTCCACATATTTGCTTATGGCACCCAGTACTATAACAAATGGTCCGAAAACAAGTTTGAGGACTTTTGCTATTGTTTTTATCAAGTGAAGAAAGGAATATGACACTCCTTCGTATAATACTCAATATAAGCCTTGCAAATTTTAACGTGTTTTTCAAAGGTTTTTAGGGAGGGTTATAGGGAGGGTCAAAAGCAGGCCAAGAGGTATTCCAGAATACTCTGCTCATCGAGGGTAATACTGTGGCTGATGAAAAAAAAGGCCCCTTAGTATAAACCACGATATGTTACAGAATGTAAATGGATCTCACTTTTGAAAATTGTTGTGTATCAACACATTGAATTCCATTTTCTATCAACAATAGTTGCCTTATCTACAAAGAAATTTATGTATCACAAAAATATCATGACAAAATTTGTATACTTACAAGCGTCGACTTCTTGTTTGATGTCAACTAGTCAATAATAAAGTGCAATTGAATATGTGAGCAATCTGATTTATATTACAATAAGTCAGAATACATCGTATTGTCTCACTTATTCATTTGGTGGTTCCTCGTTATCATTTGCAGCAGCATCATGCAACAAATCTACCAAACCAAACAAGTCTAATTTTACCCAAATATCTCCTATAACTTCATTACTAATACATTGATCTTCACAAGGTGATGGCGAGAGTGACAACGAGGGAGATCGAGAAGGAGTGTCGTGTGTCGTCGATCCATCCGATGATGATGCATCACGTTCAATATTATTATTAGCTTGTGAAGCTTGCACATGATCCTTCAAAAATGTGTCATCAAGTCCATCATCACGGTCTTGTTCAGGTGCATTAGTTGGCAGCGCCATGTCTTCCATGACATCCCTATCTTCAAAAATTCTTTTACTTCGAGTACCATCACTAAGATCTGAATGATCGGGGTGAAAAACCACCTATAATTGACCGATGTTACCATACACATTGACTTGTAATTAGTATTTATAGCTCCATTACAACTGCTTAAGTATACACACAATACCGTTTTTGCAGTATACTAAAAATCAATTGATTTATAAGAAAAGAACATAGATATCTTGAAGACATAAAAGAAAAATATCTTCTCACAATATTGTTGTATCGCTTTGATCGTCCAAAGCTTGGTGGCGTCAATGGCAAAATAACCACTCTCATCTTTCTTGACAGTTGCATTGGGACTATTGCAAATAACTTTGAGCCATTTGACATCAAATATAAAAAAGTTGAATTGCATGAATCTAACTTCAAGGATGCCATTGATTGTCTCACAATCAAGCTGAGAAAAGAGTAAAATGGTGTTAGTCGTGCTTGTTCGACTCTCTTGGATAAAATTTGCTATTTTTGTCAATGCGCTCAATATAAAAGCGTCGTCCATGCATATCCACAATCCATTGTATTTTTTGTACTGAACAAGAAAGAACAAAATGTGTTAGGGATATAACAAACATATAGAAAATTACACGTACAAATAGCTTAACATGTGAATGATATATATAGCTTACACGAAAATCGCACCCCCTTGCAAACTCCCACTCTCTCCTTGTGTTACTTCCTCGTTGTTTGCCAAAGGGCATCGTGTAGCCAATCAAGCATCATGTCCTTGTGTAGAAGGGCAAGGTCAGGTTAATATGGTTGTCTTCTATGCCCTCTTCTGAAACTTGCTCGAGCAGTTTTTCTACAAGTCTTGGCCTCTTCGTACCTCAAAATCTACTTTTGCATTTCTTCGCTATTAAGAATGCAAAACTTATTCACCTTCTTCCTAAAGAACTCACTCATTCTCATGATCGTTCCTTTTTTGTGAGGAACCTCCCCAACAACAAGCTCATCATCCTTATTATCCCAAAGATGAGGAATAGAAAGATCGCTATGAGCAAGGAACTCCGTGATTTAAACCATGGACTCTTGCACTAGCCATCCTTTTGCCATGCTACCCTCAAGCCTTGCTATTTGTCTTACGAAACCTTTCAATGATTTCATGAATTATTCCAAGAAAAACATCCGATGGCATGGCTATGGACAGTGCCTGTATTGATAATATGGATCAACATTAATTAGAGAACATTGTACCCACAATATCCATAGTCTAGGATGGACTAAGAATAGACAATTGACGAAAGTAGATGATGTACCTGCAATGGCCACCTCATCTACCAAATGCACAATCAGATGCATTTGAATAGTGAGAATGAATGTGGAAAAGTGCTTGTTGATCAAGCACATTGCCTCGAGGGGCTTGGAATGTTGGAAGTAAATATTTTGCAAGTTTTGCGAGTTTCATTCTTGCCATGAGTCAATACAAAAACAACACATGGTGTGCTATCATTTTTATGCCACTACTTGAATGTTTAATAATAACAATTGTGGTTTTGCACATAGTTAAAAACTCCAACATTAAATCCCAAAATATAAAACATTTTTAGCCTTGTGCCACAAAAAAGAAATTTTTTTACTGAATCATTGGCATGCCGAGTCAGACTTGGTCTGAATCGTCTTATTTGTCTGCTTCAAAGAACCAGCTTTCTTTATTAGAGTCTAAAGCTGTGTTTCGAGAGAGCAATTTTGTTTGATCAGCTTCGTGTTGTCTGATTTGAGCGAATCGATCTTCTCGAAGGACTCCTTCAGAGAGTCTAGAGATTTTCTACTGAGGTGATAAGCTGCATTGTGAGTTGTCAGTGGTACTTGTCAAACTCATATACTTCAGCCACTAGATTCTTGGCTTTCTCTGTCATGGATTGAAACCACTAGGGATGGTCGTCTGGTTCTTCTTCATCTGTCACAGGTGCCCCAGTGTTGCCTTCAGCAGCTATTCGTCCTTTGTCTAATGTGTCGGACTGGGTTGCATCATCCTCAGAGGTGGATGCATTCGGCTGCTTCTGAGATGTGGAAGCATATGCTGGCTTTGAAGAATCAGCAGCAGCAGCAGCTCCATCGGTTTCCATTGCCATAGCTTCACTCTCCATAGTAGTGGTGGCTGCTACTTCGATTGTTGGTGCAACATCAGATGTAACCGAAATAGGAACATAAATGAGGCTGGAAAGATCAATTAGTTTGGGAGCCACCATTCTTTTCGTCAGCAGTATTTTCTCGTGCTCAGTCAAAATTTGAAAATGAGTGCATAGGCGAGAAACATAGGCTTCGACTCCAGAAAACTTTTGATGTTTGATCCAGCGAAAAAAGCTTTGAATGTGATAACGCCGAAGCATAGTAGATTACCCGCAAGTGCATCCAATATGTAACCAAAATTTTGAACTGAAATTGTCGCATCCACATAAGTAAAAAATATGGCTTGGTTTGCGTATTTACAAAACTGTTTGAATGTCGCATCTCAGATCATAGAGATTTTGTACCCCTTCGTGGGTACGAAGCAGTTGTTTAGGAAGAGAGCAGCTTCATCCACCGAATCTTTATTTGTTGCAACCAACTTCCCATCCAATGGTAGTCTGAGGGCTGTGCAAAACAAGTCTTTAGAGATGGTGAAGAATTTGCCTCGTATGTGAACTTTGAATTCCTCCTCCAAAATTGAATGGATAGAGTTCACAAACTCAGTACTGACTTCAAAGAGGATGATGGAGGGGTCCACTTTCAAATCACCCAACCTGCATCGATCCAAAAAGGACTGGATGGATGCCAGGCGGATTCCTATGCGTGCTTTTCAGATGATATTAGAGCTAGAGCTTGATCCAGAAGCCATTGGTCGAATGTTTGACCATAGCTCCGTAGATCGCAATAGTTCGCAAAAGAGTGCTTTGATCACAAAGAGAATGAGCGTAGGAAAGCATAAACTCGTAGGTAGAAAGTGTAAAGAATAAAAATGAAAAATAACTCTGATAAGCAGTAGCAGTGTGGAAGGGATGATAATGTGACATGGTGACTTGACATTTGTCACTTCCATTTATGGAGGACATGCATGGCTCAGTGTTTGAAACTATAATTTGCCAGATCGATCTTTAATAACGGAAAATCCTTTGTGAAAAGAAAAAATAAATTAAGGAGAAACAATATCTGTGAGCGTACACATGTGTGAATAATGATGATCACGTGGCCATCATCTTTAATGGAGTGATACAAAAAGTATGTCGAGAGATTCTCGAAAGATTCTCAAAAATATGCTAGAAAGATTCTAGAAAGTTTTGCAAAACTTCCTCGAAGGATCTTAAAAAATGATACAGAAACTCACGAAAATTTCTCGAAAATTTTAGCAACATACTAGAAAATTTCTCAAAAAACTGGAGAAAATTCTAGAAAAGATTCTAGAAAATTTTTCGAAAACGATTTACAAAATTTGATTAACAAATTTAGTGTCGCGAAAAAATCTCGAAAAGTTTTCGAAAATACTTTTAAAATGATATTGAAAGACTGAGAGAAGTCAAGAAAAATTCTCGAAAATTTCATGAAACATTATGAAAAATGTTGGATGGTGGTAGAAAATCTCACGAAAATTTCTAGAAAAAATAAAAGAAAAGTCGCGAAAAAATTTAGACAAGATAAAAGAAAATTCACGATTAATTCCAGAAAATACTAGAAAATAATAAGAATAAAAAAAATTCTGGTCAAAGGTAGTATTTCTTCAGTCTGGACCCATTAATACGTGTAGGTAATAGTTCACCTTCAAGTGATTGAAGTTTCACAAAACCATTGTCAAATACCTCTATGACTTTATAAGGTCTAAGCCATCGCATATGGAGTTTTCTAGGGAACTTTTGATGGCGACTGTCATATATCAGCGCATAATCATCAGTCTTAAGATCACATTTTTTTATATGACTGTCATATTTTCTTTGTTCTTGGATTTCCTCCGTTAGTTTTTGTGAAGTCTCTCGAGCTTCAGCTACTTCTTCAATATTAGTCAACCTTTCGTTTATACATTCTGCATCTGTTCGTTGAGCTTGAATACGAAAGGTTTTCACCTCAAAGGTTTTCACATTGGCAAAATAGGATGCATACCATATGTAAGAAAATATGGTGTCTGTTTCGTCGTGATTTTCTCCGTGTTGCGATAAGCCCAGAGAACTGATGGAAGTTTCTAATCCCAATCCGTTGCATGTTCAATAGTAATTTTGTTCAAGATCTTACATAAAATTCCATTAGCTCTTTCTGTCAACCCGTTTGCTTTTGGATTATATGGTGTAGTTTTTTTGTGTTTGAACAGGAAATAAGTTGTCAGCAACCATATAGTGTCATTTAAAAAATGTGTACCTTGGTCGCTTACTAGTTCGAGTGGACAACCATATCTTGTGATCATACTTTTGAATAAGAACGTCGCGACAATTTTCGCATCGTTTCATTTTGTCGTCTTTGCTTCAATGTTCTTGGTAGCATAATCCGTTGCAACTAGAATATAATGACATTTTGTATGTCGGGTAACAGGTTTGATTGGACCGACAAAGTCAATCCCCCACTTCTCGAATGGTGCAAGAGGCAGGATTGGTGTCAACGGCCAATTCATTGCTTTTGTAGGCTTACCAGATCTCTGGCATGGATCACATGAACGAATAAAATTTGATACATCCTTGAACATTGTTGGCCACCAATACTTGGCAATCAATATCTTATTAACTATATTCTTCAAAGCAAAATGTCCACCAACAACCTTTCATGTATATTTGAGTGCCGAAAAGAAAGTATTCACAACAGACGAATAAGATGGTTTTAAGACAGTTCTTTAGAGCATGCTTTACGGAAACACAACAAACGACTGTAATGCACTAGAGCGTCTGTCTGATCAGAGAGTAATTCATGAAATGCGTTAGAGATTGTTAGCAGACTCAAGATCACTCACACTCAACAGTGCGGAGAACAGAGATAAGAGAGAATAACTCACATAACTCTATTCACTTCTTTAATCTCTTACATAAGCATAAACTCTTCTCTCTCGATGATTGAGACTGAAGTGTGAGATCTATATATGTTCTACGGGGCGAACAAACGCACCTCTAAAACAACAGGTGCGTCGCTCTCGTGAAAGGGTCTAGTTAACAGTTAGACTGAAAATACATTTAACTATACCATAGGAGGTATACTTAACTATGAGTTAAAGTTACTCTAGTTTAACATGTCTTTTCGTATCTAGTCATTTCGTATGGACGACCTAGTAAAGGTTATCCAAGGCAATGTCTTTTCCTTTTAAAGGTCTTGTCCTTAATTACAAGGCAAGTACTTAGGAGATATATTCCCAAAAAATGACTTAGGCCTCTTCATGATTTATACTTAACCAGCTCATATCTTCATTTTCGAGTATATCATGCCATATTTATGTTGATATTCAATATTTAACATTTTTGTGACATCACAACAATTTCTTCATGCCAAGCAAAAGATACAAATTTTTTATGATCAATGATGCGGCTCTGAGGATTTTTTGTAAATTTTATAACCATACTATTTTTGGAACGAATGCGGATGCCACAATATCAGTGACAAATATTGGATATCTGCTAGCGACCATCAAGGGTGAGCAGATAAATTTGAAAGTATAGCATTCAGAGCGTTCTATCTCTTAATGAAGAATTCTAAAAATGTGACCTATGCAGCCCATATCTCCCACATCTACAGACACTACAATATATTAATGGCAGGGGAGCTTGCATTGTTGGAAGAGAGAAGATCAACAGTTGCAGCTCCACCGCAGGTTGATCTTTCCAACATGGTCATTATTTCAGAAGATGATATTGTTGGAGGGTTTGCAGATCCCATGACAACCCTAACCTTAGTTAGTAAGTGAGAGGGATTTGGCAGCCTGCGTGTGTAAGTCCAACCTGATGATCACATAGAGATTTGATTAATTAGAAAGTCAATAAAAGGACTTTAGGTCTTTTTGTGGGACTTTTAATGTCACAGGGCCTAAAAAGTCAAGTTAGTGAATAAAGTAGGGGTTTCCACCAAAATTCATTTTCAAATTGGGTGCTCCAATTAATGAATGGGTTCCCTCCACTTTTTAAATGCTTAGGTTAGAATCAGCAAATAGGAATTGTGGCGCCCATCTCCTCAATTCACTCATTGTTTGAACAAATTGGGATTCAGTTATCAAAATCAAAGTTGGAAGGTAAAAATGGGTCTTCATAGTTTTTAAATTAAAAAATATAAATGAATTCTTTGTTGTTTTCTACTACCATAAATGACACAACATAATATAAGAATCAATGCTTGCACTCAACGTGAATGAAAAATATTTGTAGAAGAGTACAAAAACATGACATTCATCGATCACATGACCACCATTCACAAGTTGGATTATCAGGTCAAGGAGATGGATAGAAGAAATGAGCTGAAAATTGTATATTACATCAAGAAATATAATAACATGACAACCATAATTCTTGATCAAAAGATTAGCAAACTATTTCTTCTTCCATTCAACTAGTCTATTAAGTTAGACAATCTAGCAACATGAAAGAGAGTCACAGTGCAAAATATGTGAGAGATGATTAATTATCACAATAATGATGGGTTTCAACTATGATTATTTCAATTTCTAGTTGTCTCCAACCAGAATTAGACCTACAGTGGAATGCATGAAATAGCTCAATGGGCTATGCTAAACCATCATTCTAATGGAAAAACATTATGTACATCAACCCTAAATAAATGTTTTAGCACCATGTACTATATATGTTTATATAGTGTATATGGTTATCCAATAAATGCCATGTGCCTGAAGTCTTTGAATTCCCAATGTGGATGTTTTGAAATTTGCACTATGTACACCTTGTTACATGTGGAAGAGCCGATAATTACTATGCCAAATTCAAAGATCAAATTATTCTTGATCACTTTCTCATGAAAAATTTATGTCCATGTTCAATGCTCTCTCTATTCGATTCTACATACTCTTTCAGATGTTTCTCATTTCTTCCTCTATCACACTTGTATTATTGTCAGGGCTTCCAAGAGACATTATCGAAAGTCTCTAAAGCTATGGATTGTATATGTGGTTAGAGTTAGGAGGAAGGATTAAAGTAGTGATGGATTAAGAAATCAACTAGAGTTAACAACTAGATTTAAGTTAGACATCTATCCTTGTGTTCTAACCCTTTTTGACAGGCGAAGGGCTGCTCACTGACTATTGCTACACCCTACAATTTTTTTTTTGTGATGCACACATGCAAATTGAATCCATCTATTACTAGTGTCTTTGGAGTGCATACAGTAGCTACTAGTACCAATGTCTCCTCATGAGAAAAGACACAACTATTAAGGGTAGATTTTGTGTTGGATAGAGAAAAGAATGAGGGAGGTTAGCTCATGTGCCAAAACATCATTCTAATGGAAAAACATTAAGTATATCAACCCAAAATATATCAAGTTGGTAAAAAATTAGAAAGCATTCACAAGAAAAGCAATAGAATTGAAAGTCAAGCACATGAGGATGCTCAAATGCCAAATTGGTAGAGTTTCATCCTCTCTATTAAATATGAAAATGGAGTACACATTAGAGAAAATCTGGGCCCGAAGGGGGCCCTATAAGAAATGCCATGTAGGAGAGAGAATCTATTACAGGGAGGAAAAGCTAAAGCATTTAGATTTATGGTCATCAGGAACATTGTATCCTATTGATCCATATTCAAGACAACATCCTGATCTTAATTCAGTCACTCAATTAATAATTTATATGTGTCATGGAAAAAATGTTCTTCGGGGTTACTATGAGAATTTGAAAGCCTATGGTAATGCAAATACATTGCAAAGAATAGTTTTTTAGATGAGGAATATAATAAAATATCAAGGAAAAGTCGAGAGAAAACTAAAAAATTGAAAACTTGTTTGGAGGAAAATGAGATACTCAAGAAGGAGATTCAAATGTTAAAGTCTTTCTTTACATGATTTTAGTACTAGTAATGATGAGATAAAGATGGCATTTCAAGCATATATCGTATTTGTCTCTGGTAGAACACATGGATTTGCTAAATAAAAAGACAAAAGTAGTGCATTCAAGTAACTTTTAGTCTATTTGTAATGATAATGTTTGAGCTTTTTTATAGTAGTTTGTTGTTTGTTATCACCTTTGTTGAATTTTAGTAACGATTGAGACTGTGTGTCCAAACCTTTACTAACTATTTCAAAACATGATATTTGCGTTGCATATCTACATTGGTTGCTAAAGACCACTTGGCCGATGAGATTTTCATTGGAAAATCATTAGGTTTTATTTTAACTACTAAGTCTTTGAAGTCAATGTTAAGCAACAACAAAATGAAAGAAATCAAGGCTTCAATTAATGATAGCGTTATGAATGAACTTGGGAAAATATTGGACATTACATTAGTTCAAGTTGTGAAAGATTTCAACTAGTTTAGTCATATTTGCTACATTTTGTTGTAGATGTTGGTTTTGCTACATTGGCAAGATAGGTGAATTCTTGTCTTTCTAACCAAAGATCATTTTGTAGGTTTGGATCTTAATGGATATGAAAACTTTCACACAAGGTGCATGTGAGTTTCTAGTATTAGTAGAGAAGCATATGCAATAATGTCAAGATGATAAAAGAACCATTTGCATGACTTAGTGTTGTTAAAAATGCAGCTAAAAGGCTCCAATAAGCTTGTAAAATGGAGATGTTGGTTGGTTCAAACCCCAAGAGTTGAACTTGATCACGAAAATTTTTCACCCGTAATTGGCATACCATGCCTACCTCTCACCTATGATTGCTTGCTCTCTCAAAATTGTTGCCAATGATGAGTAGTCACGATGCCAAACTACACTTCCGTCACCAAAACTAGCTTTCTCCACATAGTTCCGCTATCATTCACCCACATGCTATATTTGCTGCTTTCAAGCACCCTGTTACCTTGTCATAAGTAAGTAATATTATCAACACTAAATTGCCTGGGCGTGTTTGACCTTGGATTGCATCGAATTGTAGAAAATCAGATAAAATCGAGATTTGCAGCGGAAGTGGTGAGCAAGTGTGGATCGAAAATGCAATGGTACCCATGTTAGATGAGCTCAAGATGAATCAGATATTACAATGCGCAAAATAGAACATAACAGTAGTGGAATAAAATTGCACTCTGATTATAATCAAAACTGAGTACAATGCTTGAAGTTGGGTGCAAACAATTTTCAGCTAAGTTCGATGATAACTAACTGATACTACAACTCTAAAACTGAACTTAACTATTTTCAACAAAACGCCTGTAGGATGACAACCTGATTAGTGCGTTGACTCCAATGCAGATCTTCTTTGATGATCGGAAGTCAGATAATCAGTACATTGAAATCTGATTTTAACCTACCTGATTAACTACATTAGTCTTGCAATAGATAGCCGTCATTTTTGTCAGAGAGTTATGTACAGAAGTAGGCGGACTATCAACATCACGACATGGGTCGGATCTCTGAGTTGACAGTACAAGGAGTCAGAATTTTAAAAGGGAAGATGTCTGAAAAAATTAGACCTGATTCAGGGTCGAAAAAATCAAAACCGATCCGACCCGATCTAGGGTCGACAAATCTCTCTTTGACAAGAATGACATTGGGTCAGAAAATATGCTTGGGTAGGAAAAATTTGATCCTGAAGTTTTTGATCTTTCGCTGGAAATTTGAGCCTTCATAATTTTTTGTGTTTTTCAAAAATAAGTATATATAATTTTTCAGGATGCTCATTACTTAATGGAATTGGGCTTGAGCATAGAATTCCAACACTCCCCCTTAATGTGGATTCTGAAAAATTTTGATCTTCAGATTTAGCTGACTGTTAAATTTGAGATGGTGTTCCTTGGTGAAGTAATCTGCTGTCTATAACTTTGTCTTGTGATAAACCAAAGAAATTACTCTTGGGCTTTGGTTGTCACAGTAGATGAACGTCGGATGTGATTGAATAAAAACAATATCTACAAGCAGGTTCCTCAGTCAAATTGCTTCCTTGGTAGCATTTTTGACAGTTGTAAAATCCGATTCTATGGAGGATGATGTTATTGAGGTCTGCTTTTGGCTGTGAGAGATTGGGCCTTGTTTGTATGGAAATCTGAATCTAGAAGTCGATATTCTAGTGTTGAAGTCTTTTGCCCACTCTGCATCTGTAGCCTTTGAGAATATTGACAGCTGGGTCAGATTTTTGTTGACTAATTGAAATTAGTCTGCTGGGTCAAATTTGAAAAATGTATTCCAATGCTAATATGCATTTCAGATCCTTCATCAAAATCAGATTGTTACTGAGTAATAGTGTATTATCTACAATGTAAAGAGTAGTAATAATGGTAATATAACTTTGAAAAGTCTTAGCAGGGATCTCTGGCTGAGAGCAATGCATTCAAACACTCTAATATGGTTGAGTGACGGCTTCGATCCTGCCCATACCTCATAGGGTGTCTTGTCATTCGGACCTCTGAAATGGATCGATTTTGAAGGTAGGCTGCTTTAGTAATAGCTTCTACCCAAAACTTCTTTGGAAGAGACGCATGGGCCAGCATGCTCCTTGCACTTTCAATGAGTGACTGAGTCTTCCATTTAGCTACACCATTGGACTGAGGTGAGCTTGTTGTAAAATGTTGTTGTATCTCGGTTGCCTTGCAGAAATCTTTGAATTTGTTGGAGATAAGTATTCCCCCTATCTCAAAGCATAGTGATTTTTCTCTGGGTCGATTTTTCTGATGATGTCTTGAATAGTATGATAAACTTTAGAGTATCGGATTTGGTTTTCAAAAAATATGTTGCAGTCCTCTAAGAGAAGTCATCAATAATAGTCAGCAAATAGACAGCTCCCCCTATGGAAGATTGAACTTCTAACATGCTTGTTGGAAATATAGCTTTTACATAGAGTATCGAATTTGCTAATGAAAGGTAAATCTTGTACTAAGTTCTGTTTCGACATTTGCTGAATACAACTGGAATCTAAATGGCCTAATCTGTGATGCCACAACATATCATTTGAATCAGAAGTAGTAGTAAGAAGAGTTTGACTACTTGTAGAATAGGAGTGGCTGAGTTTGTACAAATTGCGACACCTTCTACTAAAAGCAAAAGCTTTCCTAGATTCGTCAAGTATAGTGCAGCCTTGTTTATCAAATTCGACCCTCTGACCTGAATCTGTGATTTTGCTAACTGATAGCAAGTTTTTGGTTAGATTTGGAATGAGGAGAACATTGGACAAAAACATTACATCACCTTTCTGGAATTCGATCCTGATTGTTCCTTCTCCCTCAATGGAATGAGTTGAATTGTCTCCAAGTTGCACAACTCTAGAATGAGTGTATGACTTCACAACTCTAGAATGGGTGTATGACTCGTAGTCCGGATCGGTTTGTCTTTTTTTTCGACCCTTCACTAAATCATCCAGATGTGTTCGGATCGGATCGGGTCTAATTTTTTTGACCCCAAAAAATTTGACCCTCGGCATATTTTTGGACCCAGTGTATATTTTTTGACCCTTTGTATAAAATCCGACCCTATATAACAAGTTGAAGTTATAACTTTATGCCATTGTACTCATTGTGGATAATAATCAGAGTGCAATTTGTCCTACTGTTGTTATTGTTCTATTGCGCATTTGTATGAGTCTTTCTTTTGAGTTATTTTGCTGCTAACAATGGCGCTTCCGGTCCACGCATCAAGCTCGCTCCCAGCTTCCGCTCATACCCATTGATTTTTGACATGATATCAGAGCGGGCATCCAAGTAATCTACTTCTCATTGCAAATTATTAGTCTTGTTTCTATCAAGACAACGAACTAACAAGCGCGCAGTTAACAATATTTTGAAATCATTGTTACTACCAACGATCTCGCTCAGCCAGAATGGATATGTCTTCTCTAATCGAAAGGCTCGATGGAGGGAACTATCATGTCTGGAAGCTCAAAATGAAGGTCATTCTATTAGCCAAGGATTTGTGGGATGTTGTTGACGGCACAGAAGTCAAGCCAGAATGTGATGCAGCCATTATCACCAAATGGAGACTGAGAGATAGCAAGGCATTTGCCATGATTACTCTCAATATCAAGAATATACAGATAATTCACATACGAAATGCTCCAACAGCCAAGGAAGCATGGAGCATCCTAGCAACCCTGTATAATATTGGAGATGTTACTTCCAAGTTATACTTGAGAAATAAATTCTTCAACTTGAAGATGTTTGAAGCAGAAAGTGTTACAAGACAGATCAACACTTTCAAAAATCTTATGGAGGAAACTTCTCCATGTGCAAGTTGTATAATCAGCAAGCATGCTAGAAGTCCTTTTATTTCTGACTCAGTTCATAATTTCAAAGGCTTGTTGGATCTTGTGCATACTGACATTTGTGGACCAAGATTGATATATATACAAGTAAAGGTCCCCTTTGCATGAGGACGCCACGTAACATAGACCTAATAAATGCATGAAATTCACTATTGGCATCTACATGGCATATTAGGCTATTGTCCAAGTGTCCCATCCAACCATCCATTCCACTTTGCCTTGCCTTGCCTTGCCAAGCTATCATTCATCCTTCACGCACCAAGCACAACACATGTCTTCCAAAGACTCTGATGAATCCCCTACATCTCATGAGCTTTCTCTTGTAGGTTACACGCTTTGACAAGCATTCACAAAGAATTTGGATCATATATCAACTTGGACTCCTCACCAAAAACAAGCTAGCAAGCTTTGACCTATAAGTCAAGTGGTCTCTCTTACCATAGCATCCGACTCACCATCAAGGCTCCCCGATCATGGACTACTATGCTCCATAGCACCACACGTATCCTACTTGTTGCTTCCAGTTACATCCTGTAACAAGATCTATGAATCTGCTCTCATAGATCCTGAGAGTTATGTCTCATCAACCCTGAGCTTACTAAGATAAAATGGCTTCACATGACTTTGACTAGGCTTCCTTGATCTCACTCCAAAAGACCACAAACCATCCATGTTCAAGCATCCAATGCCAAGCCTACATACCCGCAAATACAGCCAATGCATAAAAGCCTCAAAGAGATGGCTTACCAATGCTCTTGATGGTAGATAATACTCCATCAATGTGTATTGACCCCTGCTGCATTGTCGACCGTACACACATCTCATGCACACCATGAAGTCCATGCCACTGCAACGATATGCCTTCAGTAGATCATAGAGACTACCCTCTCTGCATATTTTCCCCTTCATGAACCGTAGTCAAGCTACTAGATTTGCATTTCCGAATTACCACTTTTCTCTTGACGTTGCTCTTCTTGAAAAAGCAATCCACCTAGTTCTTCATAGGTTGGAAGATTTTCTCTTGGCAAAAGCATGTGAAGTAATCGTAACCACTGAATCTGACAATGCCATTGTCGATTCTCACCTTGAGATGCCGCTCCAAGTGTCCCTGACCTTGGTAGGTTCTAACTTCCGAAAAGTTGAACTAGAAGCCCCATGCCATTCCGCCATATTCACTAGCATAACTTGGCATAATGTTTGGATCTCACCTGTGATTGGTTTCCCTCTCTCAATTCTTGCCAATCAAGAGTTCCACGATGTCTCATTGCAACTTGATCACATTTACTAGCTTTCTCCAATGCAATTTTGCCCTTTCCGCTCTCCCTCACAATGCACTGTGCTTAGGCTCCTCAAAACCACTTGAGAACCACTTTAGATCCTTTTGTATGTAGGCACACTCCTTTTTCCTAACCCGCCCCATAGACTTTCAGCCAAAAATTGGGCTTAATTTTGCACACAAGTCACCAAATAGCGAAAAAAGTACCTCATCGGGTCACTCATCTCCTGCTCCATAGAATGGTGTCAAGAACGCATCAAAATGCATTTCTCCCTTCATGATGTCATCACTCTATCTGTCAGCTCTGTGCAGGCTTTTACAGGCTCCAAAATGCCCTTATTTGACCCCAAAAGCCCTCCTCTAGTCAAAGTTATCCACTCGCCTTAAGAAACTAGTTCAAAAAATAAACTGTTTCTTCCTTTTGAAGAAATCGTGCCCTTCAAACCCAAATTCACCAGTCGGGCCCCTTCTTGCATTTCATTTTAAAATTTTTTAATGAAGAATTTCTAATTATGCCCTTCAAATTCCTTCGGGCCCTCTTCACTCATCATCCAATGGAGGTCCAATATCCAATGGCCCCTATTGCTCCCAAAGAATTGTATAATGGCCGTTGATCAATTTTGATCTAAATCCGACAGTTGTAGTCCGTTATGCGTACTAATCCATAGTCATGGAATGCAACAGGCCAACTCCACTGGTTGCGCACGACAACCCTCCTCGTTTTTCTGCTCATTTGAAAGCTTCCTTCAAACAACTATGGCCGCTCCTTTTTTTATCTACTCCTTTGCCTCTCCATGGCCGCCCACGGCTGGCTGCACACAGGATCGTCCTGCTCCAACGCCCATCCTTACCAATTTACAGATCCAAAAAAGAGCTTCTACAGAATGAGGTGCAAGGTTTCTCATGCAAAAACCCTAGGTGTGAAAAAGAGGAGTTTTCTTGGGCATTGCTCAGTTCTTCTTTGATCTTCCACTTGTGGCCTTTTAAACCACTTAGGTCACCCTACCCCTGGTGTTCTGAGGAAATTTACGACTTGTTGATTGGTGCCTAGTTGACTGCAAACAATCCGTTATGAGCTCTTTTTCTGCAGCTGTCCCGTAGCTTCCACGACTATGTGAATTTTTACTTTGATTTAGCAAATTGGCTTCATACCATTCCGAATCAAAGGGCTTTGCGTCTCCGATCACCATCTTGTACCTCCTATATGGCATCCTTACCATTGTTTGGTTCTGATGCTACCGTCGATGGAACTGCTCTTCGAAGAGCTTTGATCGTGCACGTTTTTCCACAGCCTATCGGGTCTGATACCGAGTTAACATTCTATGCGGAAATTCTGATCTAGTAGAGAGTGCAGATTAGAGACGCAATCACTGACTGATTACTAACCATCGAAACCATGAACAATATCCACAAGTAACAGAGTGATGGAGGAGCTCACATAAAGCAAAAGAGCTCACAAAGCAAAAGCATCTTTATTACAAAGAGACTGATACATATACAAGTAAAGGTCCCCTTTGCATGAGGATGCCACATGGCATAGACCTAATAAATGCATGAAATTCACTATTGGCCTCTACATGGCATTTTAGGCTATATACAGATGTAATCTCATTATCAGGCCGGAACAAGCCCTCGGGCTAGCTTTTGAACTTAAACCTACCAAATTGAAACAATACATAACTGTAAACTATAATCACAGTTGAGCTTACTATTTCTAACTGTGTGGACAAGATCGAAACCATCACTCAAGAATATTAGAGTGTCTAAATGCATTGCTTATGCACAGATCCCTAAAGATCTCAAGAAGAAGCTGAACGACACAGGCAGAAGATCGATTTTTATTGGCTACTCACCAGATCACAAGGCATACAAGCTCTAAAATCTGGACATAGAGAAGACATTCACAAGCAGAGATGTCATTTTTCTGAAGGACAAGTTTTTCGACCCCAAGGGAAAGGCTGCACAAATTTTTGACCCCAAGGTCGAACAGTCAATGTTGGAAATTAAGCCCACAGTTGTCTCCTTGGAATTATAACTTAGACAGTCAATTTATTTGAAGGATGTATACAACAGACTTCCGGCTGATCTCCAGCAAAGAGTAACCAATCCCATCATTATTTCAAGTTCAGATGTTAAGTTTAATAACTTGAGAGAGTGTTTATCCATTAGTTAGATCAAGAGGGGAGGAGTAGGAGGGCACATTTTTCTAGGTGTCCAAGAAATACACTAAGTGTTGCGCGGTTCGCATTTTTTGCACTTTTCCGAAAATTGCGACACTTGCCTTCGACTTCTTCCATTCAATTATTTTGAACAAGTCAACTTGTCCACAGTTCAAAAGTTTAACTATTTTCAACACCTTCGGCTTTTTCGCATTTTCTTGAAAAATGCGAAGAGAGAGCAAATTCCAGAAGGTCATCTATTTTTAAGGGTTAAACTGTTAAAAGACACCTTCACCTTTTTAAAGAATCTTTGCCTTTTTGAGAGCACCTTCAACTTTGTAAGGTCACCTTAAACTTGTTTAAGCCTGCACCTTCGACTTTTTCGCAAAATCCCAAAAAGAGAGAAAATGCCGAAGGTTGTCTATTTTTGAACGAGGAACGTTCCCAACCACTTCCCGAAATTGGCAAAGCGAGAAAATTTGCGACGTCCTCGTCCGCGTCAATGTTACTGATTTGTTGACCATATACATTATGTACAGTTTTCAAAAAAGCCATATACATGGATGCAATCTATAAATAGATCATCCTAGCATGAATTATAGGAGACGCTCCATCCATGAGATGTATTATTTGAGCCTCCCAGTTATGCCGTCATTTTTTATTGTAATTGCTATTTGATTATGCTTCAGTGCAGTACAGCAGCAACACGTTTTTCTATCTGTGTATAACGTAGATGAATGCTTGTTGTGATTGAATGCACTTCATCGTTGTTTGATCACGCTTGTTTACTCACTCTGATCAGAACACCGAGGTCTATGACTCTTCAGTTTCTGATCAGATGATGGCTGTTTTTTATGCCTGAGGAACTCGCAAATCATACTGCTCTTTTTAGAACCAAACTTCACATTGTATCTGATTACTACCAATACCACACACAAACCATTTCTAATCTCTTCGGTGGACTGTACTCTTGTTTTTGAGAGTATGAATTATTTTTTTAAATTCCTGTTGGGCAATTAGAACACTTAAAGCTGTGATTACATTTAGAATAAGATTTCTATTAGATTGTTTTTGCATCTAGCAGCTGATTGTAACGGGAGACTGTTCCGCAACATTCCTGCTGTCTTCTCCGTTCACGTTCTTCTATCTCCCTTGTCCCATCAGATTGGTATCAAAGCGTAGCTCAAATAAACCGAGAGATTAAGTTTGTTCCATTTATATTACTGTTATTATGTCTCATCTTGGTAGCTCTTTGTCCTCATCATCCAGCGAGGCTAGAATCATTGACAAGTTTAATGGTTCTAATTTCTACATCATGCAAAATTGACACTTGGACAAAACCTTTAATTGTGAGCACTTTGGTCCAATTTTCTACTATATAGAGAACTAATAAAAACTCTTCTAGAAGTGCAAATTCGACTTCCTCAGCCTATTTCACACATGTGAGAAGACCTCTACACATGGAATTTGACACCCAGATCTCAAGATGTGGCTTCATGCAATATCTAGATTGATGCCATGTGCCATATGAATAAAAAACTTGATTTTGGTCTTTTTAGCCAATAGAACTTGATTTAAACTATATGTACAAGCTATATGATTGTACTACATGAAAAGTACATTTATTTCACACATGGGAACAGGCTCCACACATGTGTAATCATCCTATATACATAGATTTGGCCTTGACCAAGCATAATATTTGCATCTTTAACAAGAAAAAAAAATTGTGCTGAAAAGCGATATCAAAAGCAAATATCGGTCTTGAGCACAAATAGAAGAGAAAAATAGAAACATTATAGGGTGCGCGCTCAAAACCAATATCAGGGGCAACAATATTAAAGGATGAAAACATGATATCGGTCTTGAGCTCAAGAAGTAAACTAATCAATGAACGAAAAGACTTGCGCGTTCGAAAACAATATTTGTACCAAGAAAATTGTGAAAATTTTGTGAAAATTTGAGCCAAAACACACGTATTTATATGAAAATTTGCACGTGCAGAGCCCGCCGAAACTTGACATGTGTTGTTTTTTCATTGGTGCACATGGCTTGTCCGTACTGTCATCATAAGATCGAATCTATTGCATGTGTGGAATGCCACAACTTGTCTGTCTGACATTTGTCCAAGTAATAATAACTCAGCACGTGGACGAACCAGACATTGACATGTGTCACACGTCATGTGGGAGTAATAATGAACTCATTATGAAAGATTTCACCTAGTTTTGCTATTTTGGTCATATTTGTATATTTGGCAATTGAGGCCAATTTTCATTTTAGACTTAGAGTTTGACTTTTCAAAGTTATATTAGTCTAAAAGCATTTGAATAAACACTTTTGGAAAGTGTGGAAAATTATAGAACATGAGTTTTAGATATTCAAGTTTGAACTAGAATCTAGTCCTCATTAATGCTAGGTTTTTCATTAGGAGGGAAACCAAAGTTCAAAGTTAGATTTGCACCTGCTATAAAAGGATGTAACTCATGGGAAGAAAAGACATTCTCTCTCTCTTATCTCATTCATGCTTATACATGGTTCTCTTTGGGTTCTACTATCCATTGGTGCACTATATTGGTGATATCTGGTAATTTTGTGTGTAGAATGCTTATTTAATGCTTTTATCAATCCACATGTGTAAAATATAATAGTTTACCTAATTATTAACTAAATTTAGTTATTTTATGAAAAAAAAAAACATGGCCAAAGAAGCTTCAAATTAGGTTGTGCCAAATCCAGCTGCACCATCTTATATGTAGATTTGCCAGCAATTGAGTAATGCACTCAATGACTTGAACAATCGAAATAATATGACAGATCAAC
>CM055104.1:42935102-43049479 GCA_029204225.1 Diphasiastrum complanatum
GGGCAAGTGACCTTCTTCTCCAATTAGCACTTGGCTGTCCAATGCCAAGGCTTTTCATTTGCTTTTGTAACTCCTATGTAACACATGGCTCTTGGTTGTTGGCTTTTGGATATTCCACATTGGGAACCATTCGCCTTTGGATTTCTCTATCTCTACTAGTATAAATAGGCGCCCTCTTTTTGCTGAAGAGGGGAGGAAGAGCTTGAAGAGGCTGGAGAGACTAGAGAGCATCAAGGAATTTCCTATCATAAGGGAATCATCCACAAAAATAGTCAGTATCACAAAAAATCTTTTCCTACTCTTTTTATGTAGACATTATAGTTTGGTTGTGTAGGATTGAAATCTAGAGACTTCAGAAGACTATCGAGCTTCTTGTACCAAGCTCGTGATGTCTGTTTTAGATCGTAAATGCATCTTTGCAACCGCCAGACATATTGTCGATTGTCGGGGTCTTCAAATCTTTCAGGCTGCTTCATCAAGATTTTTTCCTCTAGATCTCCGTGGAGAAAGGCTATCTTCACATTGTCTCCATTGGTATCCTAATTTGCTTCCACTTGTATGCATAATTTGTGAATGTTCATAAGAACCTTAATCACTTAATTCATTGTGAATGTTTCCGCTTCTAGTTCACATTAAATCCCGACATGGTATTAGAGTAGGTTCATAGGCTGCATGATTAACACTCATAGCTCCTACATCCTGGAGATTACTCTGCATATTGGAAGGTAGGCAGATGGGCGATTTTGTTCCAGCAAATGGAGTCTCTGAAGGGTGCATTTTTAAGCAGATTGGACCCACTTTACAATGTCTCTGTGGGCAGGTTTGATGCAGATTTATTGGCACATTTTCCAAGCAGCAAGTAGGTGCAAATCTCCTTCACTATAGGCGCATTTTTCACCTATTTTGGACGGTTTTTCAGACAGTGTTAGTTGCTAGTTTTCTGCTGGCAGGTCACTGTTTTTCAAACTTTCTTGATCGCTGTTTTTTTTTCTCAGATCTGTGGTTCATTTTCCAGCCAGCCAATAGAGAAAATTTGTGGCACAATAGGTGTATTTATCTGCCTCTGTGAGCAGTTCCATTCTTTCAGCGCTGGAAATTAGTGGGGGTGTTGGATTTTTTTCAATAGCTTGGATGCTATTCTCTTCTACAAACTTCTTTGAGTGAATAGGGTGCATTTTGAATCTTTAGCATACTTAATAATCTGCTTTTTCCAATTCTTCTTCCTTCATTAGTCGTTTATGATTGATTCATGTGTATTTGTTGTCCATACGTGTTTCCAAATGCAAACATTAATGGGTGTAAATTTAAGTGATGAATTGGATTCCTATTGGATCTTGTGTAGTTTTTTTGGTGATTTCTAAAAGAGGGACAGATCTGAAATTTGTGTTTAGAGCATGAATAATGGCTGTCTACACCTTAAAATCATGTTAGGAATTCATTTTCTTGAAGAATGAGAAGTTTCCTACCATTCTCGAGTTACATTTTTGAGAATTCATCACGCTGGAATCTGTTTTCTCTTTTATAGAGTTAGCTTTTTAGATTGGTTCTATGATCATCTTTACATATAGAACTGTGCACCAATAATGTTAGTCTTTTTGCCATGTTGTAAATCTCTATTTTGATGTGATAATCTTGTTAGGGAGAGTGCATTTTGGATCTTATTCTTGAGAAAAGGGAGAGAAAAAGTATTAAGTGGTTAATTCCTATTCATACATTTGATTTCCTATTTAGAATTTGGATACCAATGAGCATTGTCATTCCTATAAGACAAGTACATATCATGGGAGAGAAATTGGTGGACCACAATTCCAATGTTTGATCTGTTAGCAGGTACCTTGGAGTGAGCTTTGCTGGAGCACTTATGGTTGGGGTAGTGGCTATATAATATACATGAACACAAACCTTGAATCCATAACCCAAGGCAAAGCAAAATTTTAAGTGATATAACTGAATGGAAGTTGGAGCAGGTTTTTGATTTGAAACTTTACTGCTATTTCTTCCATGTGAAATCCTTTTGGGATTTTTTGCACACGGGTGGTCATAAAGAAGAAGAGTGCTGAACAAGTTAGCCAAAGTTGCATTATGAGCCTCACCTCAACCTATTTCTTGTTGTTGATTTGTCGGTTTAGCTATGTTATTACAGGATAAGCAAAAACATTTTGATGAATACCATATTTGTAGTTCGATCTCAAATAGCTCTCCATGAAGTCTACTGGTCATAGATTAGTGGGAATCTACTAATCTCAAAAGTATTTTTGTTTTTATGCTGAAGACTAAATCAGATGCATGTACAAAATGAAACTTACATTAAAACACAGTTATTGAGGGAATCGGAATTGTGTTATCAAGACTGGCAGGATTTGACTAAGCAATCATCTATACTAGCTTAATTCATGAACCTACTCTCAGAAGTCACAAGGTGACATTAATTCTCATGTCAAAACTGTTGCAATTGAGCCTGATGAAAACGCACTTAAAAGTCTTATTCAATTGTTACGGCATATCTCTCTTGAATCCTGAAGAATGCAAGACATGGTCTGGTTCTAGGATGACTACAAAGCCCTGGCAATGTTGCTATATACTTAACTCCAGAAGAATAAATTGCAACAATCAGAGAGGCTGTTCGTTTAGAACCATATGTTGATCTTCTTGTGGAGTATCAATCCTACTCTGATGGCGCAACTTGGATGGAAGTTCTATCATCAGAGTAGTTCCATCTACATTGTTCTCATACCTTCAGTTTTTGTAGTGGCATTGATAAGCTGACCAGGCGGTTCATTGAAGCATGTTTGAAGCTAAGGTTGAACTCATTTATTAAAATTTGGTGCATCTGTAAGCTCTATTTGAGTGGATGTTGTTGTAAAGAATATTACTTCTAAAGTGTGAAACCTGGGAACTTATGGAGCCTCCAAAGTCCATGAACTTATCTGGTTGGTCATTGGATTTGAGACGGACTACCTAGAGTTAAGTTGAAGGTTCTGTTATAGAGGAAGAACGGGATCCTGCTTGGTCTAAGCAAGTACCCTGGGCACAACAGTCTGAAAACAATCTTCTTGGATGGTGTTTTCTTTTGGAGTACTACAGTTTCTTCCCTATGCTTTGAGAAAGTATTATATTCTTTATCGATTGAGAGATTCTAACCATAGTCGTGTTGGTTTGCATGAATGTGTGCTTGCATGTTACCTTGTCACGAGGGAGTTTAGATCTGAGTCGGAGTTGTATGTAGTCTTGCATTTGCTACGTGTGAAACAAAGTAATCATTTTATGCTCATTGACTTGTCATTATGTCTACTAGCTGTCTATCTAGTGAAGAATCGCGTTTCGGATTTTTTGTAGAAACGCTCAGAATCATGTTTTTGTTTTGATTTTCTTGATTTTCTTTTGGGCAATATGGGTATTAGATGAAAGCTCTAATTAAGAGCATTATTACTATGTAGTTTGTCGAATGTTTCGGGTACAGGATGGTCCAGTTCAGGTGCATTATTCCATCTTGGGTTCTGTCAAGGATAAAAATTCAAAACTAAGCTCTAGCCTGTTCGTTATGATCACAGATGGTTCCAGTGGGATAGAGACAGAGAATTGTAGAGCAATTGTACCTCGCTTTTTGCTTCGGGGGGGGGGGGGTGGCTGCCCCCCGATCCGCCCGCAGGCCTCCCCTGGACTTCCCCGGCGACAATAGCAGGGGGAGGGCGCTGCCTTCCTCTGCACCCCCTCGTCGATAAAAATGGGGTCCAAATGTGCGCCGAGAAGGGCCCAATATTTATGCCCCCAACTGTATGCACATTGCACTCACATCTCCAGTGAAATGATTGCAATAGTGATCATCATCCATAGACTTGATAGTTTGGGCTGTAGCATTAACAATTATCGAGAACTAGAGCAAATAACAATCAAATAGCGACTGACTTTTATCTTTTTGTGCCCTATCTACTGCACTTCTGGGAGGCAAAACGCTGGTTTGACCATTGCTCCCCTAAAAAAATTTCAGCCATAAGCTATTTTTTTTCAAAAAAATTATTAAATATATTTTTTTTGCACGATTCGCTATTAGAATTGCGATTCGCAGAATCGTAGTTCGCGAATCGCGATTTGCTGAACTATGATTCTAACTGGCGGTTGAGCACAGATCTCTTGTTGCTTTGGAATCTATTTTTTGGATGACTTATTCTTTATAGGTAGCTATGACAAACTCATTGAAATTGAGAAAAATTCACCAAGTGCAGAGTTTGAGATGAAGGATCTCGGGGACCTACACTACACCTGGGAATTGAGGTCTAGAGACAAAACAAGAACCTTTGATGGGAGTAAAGCAAAATTAAATCTGTCATTAATGATTAAGGGAGAGTGTTAGAAGTCACTATTTGTCCTATTTGTCCTTTAATGAAGATTCCTATGTTGATGCTCTGACTGCGAAGTCGAGGTACCATAAGGTACACCCTGGACGACTGTCAGGGGTCATTAGAGTTTTCTCCGTGGGTGGAATCTTCTCCAGAGATAGTACGATGAGTACATAGCTTTCTCCAGGCTTGGATTGCGTGACTTCATGGGGTTAGTGCCATATTTAATGAAGTTGGGGCAATGTAGATGGTTTGAGGTCCCAAGGAGCATTTTTAAACTTTTGGTCCATGTACTCAAGTTTGGAGGGGCCCAACCGCAATTTTGTTCCAGCAAATTGAGTCTCTGAAGGGTGCATTTTTAAGCAGATTGGACCCACTTTACAATGTCTCTGTGAGCAGGTTTCATGCAATAGGTGTATTTAGCTGCCTCTGTGAGCAGTTCCATTTTTTCAGCGCTGGAAATTAGTGGGGTGTTGGATTTTCTTCAAAAGCTTGGATGCTATTCTCTTCTACAAACTTCTTTGAGTGAATAGGGTGCATTTTAAATCTTTAGCATACTTAATAATCTGCTCTTTCCAATTTTTCTCCCTTCATAAGTCGTTTATGATTGATTTATGTGTATTTGTTGTCGATACGTGTTTGCAAATGCAAACATTAATGGGTGCAAATTTAAGTGATGAATTGGATTTCTATTGGATCTTGTGTAGTGTTTTTGGTGATCTCTAAAATAGGGACATATCTGAAATTTGTGTTTAGAGCATGAATAATGGTTGTCTACACCTTAGAATCATGTTAGGAATTCATTTTCTTTCTGACCGCTCGTCAATTTGAGCTATGTTGAGAAATTATGCCACCTTGAAGATTTTGATCCTACAATGTCAAGAAATTGCACTTGAGCCTGAAAAATGGCAATTATGGAAAAACTGCCTTTTTCAAAATGTTCCTCTATGCACATAGTTCTCTGATTTGGGAGATTTTTATATCAGCACGTAGGTAATCACATTGGGATAGCTCCTGTCTCGTCAAATCTAAAAAACGATCATTTTCTTCATGCCCAATCATCACCCTGTTTTTTTTTTCTTGCAAAAACTCACAAGTGGACAACATTCTTAAGAGATAGGGACAGTCCTCCAAAATAGGGAAAAAATGTTGGGTCCCTTCAAAATGAAGATTTGTAATGAAATCTAATTTTGGGCACTTCAGTCCTTTGTAAACTGCACTTCGCAGTCCAAACAATGAAGTTCTATAACTTTTGATTTGGAGCACATATTTGGGCCCATGAAACTCAATCTTCACCATCGAAATTTTTAAATCCCAGCTGAAGGTGAAGGCCTTCTTCGTGTTTCGAACTTAGCTGGTGTATGGAGGAGACCACACTTCAATACACAAAGTCAAAAATTTGACTCAACTCATGAACATGGCCATGAGGAGGGTGTTACAACTCCCTAGGATCATCGACTGCCTTGAAGGTTTCGCACACCCCATACCAGTGACGACGCACCATAACCGCCCAACCGTAGGGTCACAACCGACCCACCCCCATGCACTGGAGCAATCGACATAATCATGCTCGTTCAAGCCTCCTACGATAATTGGCGTCCCCTACCACCAGCCATCGCACTCGACTTTCCCTAGCACACATCTCCTGGCCTGGAGATACATCCTGGCTCCTGCACGTGCTCTCCATCCACCAACTCCCGGGTAGACTGAGTGAATGGAAAGAGGGAAACCCCACCACTATTTTGGCATAGCACAGTGGGTCCCATCAAGCACGGTCCTACCGGCGACACGTGACCACCTAGGATGGTGACGCGTGGCACCCAAACATGTTGAAAACTCCAGACCTGTGTCATGCCCCTTGCAAGGCCGTCACTGAAGGGCGTACCGTTATGGTACATAACATTCCCCCCCCAAAAAAAACGTCCTTCTATGGGAAGAAACCAGGAAATCTAAGTCTTAAATCATCCTCCTTCTCCCAGGTGTCCTCATCATCTGACTTACCTTTCCAACGAATCAGATGTTCAAAAATCAAACGATTTCTCAGCTGATGTCGTCGAGTATCCATGATCCTTTCCAGTTCATGCGATACAATAGCAGTCAAATCCTCCAATAGAACTAGATCATCTGTGGGAATCGGGTCATCTTTCCCACCAAGTCATTCCTTTAAACGACTAACATGGAATACAGGATGAGCCTTAGTTCCAACAGGGAGTTCTAGTCTATAAGCAGCCCTACCAATCTTGTGAAGAACTTTGAAAGGACCGCTAAAACGTGGAGATAACTTCGGACATTTCCTCGTTCGAAGTGTCTTAGAGTCTTTTGGGATTCTAAGCTACACCCAATCACTGATCTCAAACTCTCGAGGAGCGCGACTTCGGTTGGCATAGAACTGGGCTCTATCTTGAGCTGATCTAATGCTTTCCCTAGCCACCTGCAACATTTCCTGCATATCATGCAAGAAATCCGGTGGAGCTTGAACCTTGAGACCTTTGAGTCCAACGAAGATAGGGGAACAAGGCTGAAAGCCGTACAAGAGCATAAAAGGACTAAAACCAGTGGCAGAATGCTTTATACTATCGTATGCGAACTCAACCATTGGGAGATACTTTTCCCAATCTGATTGTTGCCTGGAAACATATGCGCGAAGCATATCTTCCATCGATTGGTTGACACGTTCGGTCTGACCATCGGTTTCTGGGTGATCTGTAGATGATAGACTTAGAGTAGTTTCCAGTCTTTCAAAGACCGCCTGCCAGAACTTGCCAGTGAACTTGGAATCACGATCACTAACAATATCGTTCGGCAAACCATACAACCTGAACAACTTTTCAACAAAGAGTTGAGCAAGTTCTGAAGCTTTGACAGTAGTTTTTGTTGGAATAAACTGAGCCATTTTTTGGCCAATAAAATTCTCTCTTAACAAGGTCAAGTGTCCTCTGTATACCAGGGTGTCCCACGCTGGGGCTATCGTGGCACTCGTGCAGGATTTGGGCCCTAATGTCCGCGATATCTGGCACACAAACTTTTCCTCTTCGGAAAAGCATGGAATAATCAACAAGTATCTTCTCTTCGTGAGATTTCTTGGAATCCTGCTTTCCAAGATTATCTCTCAAAATAGAGCTTCCTGCCAGGACTTCTTGCCAAATACGACCAAAAAACTCATCGGTCCGACAAAGATCTCGTAGAGAAAGATACAACTCGGATTGGAACTCACCAAAGCATAACTGATTAACTTGCTCAAAGCATCAGCGACACAATTCGACGTACCTCGACGGTACGTAATGTCGAATTCGAACTCTTGAATGAGTTCCGACCAGCGGGCCTTACGACCCCTAAGGTCTGAGGCATCACAGATATACTTAAGAGACTCATGATCTGTCATGACCACAAATTTAGATTCGTACAGATAATGTCTCTAGATCTTTAACGCATGGATGACAACAAAACGTTCCTTCTCATAAGTAGAATATCTACTTTGAGCTGGGTCCAACTTCTTGCTTTTGAAAGCCACAGGTCTACCATCCTGGTAAAGGACTGCACCACCGCATAGTCACTAGCATCCGAAGGTCCACTATGTGCACTAACATCTTCAAAGCTTCAAAGCTTTGATTAAGTTCATCAGTCCAAACAACATGAGGACTGATCTTAGAACGCCGTCCGGCCTTCTTCTTATTACCCTTTTTTAGTTTTCCGTTTGGCTTTCTTCACTCCCTTAAGAAGATTCGTTAGAGGCAATGCAACTAAGGCATAGTCTTTAATGAATTTATGGAAAAACCCTGTGAAGCCCAAAAAAGATTTATGCAACTTAAGGAGTACCCCGTCTATGCGGTTAAAAAAATCGCGAAGCAGCCTCTTGGAAGTCTTGCAAGTAGACGTCGAAGGGCTTCGTCCCCATTTGCAATGTGGCAAATCGACGATAGTATTCAAAATCGTCTAGGACAGGCATAAAGGCAGCCTTAAAGGCTACTTGGAAGTCATCCCAAGTGGTTGGGACCGTAGCTCGGTCTTTAAGATCCTGCCACCACAAATACGCCTTACCGCGTAAAAACATGATGGCCATCAAAATACGTGAGCTATTTGGTAGATCGTGCATGGAAAAATGCGACGTCTATCGATCTAACCAGGCCAACACCACGTCTTGGTGTCTGTCATTCTCTCCGATAAAAAATTCCGGAGTAAACATCGGGTTTAGGAGAGCTTGTCGAGACTGGGACATATCCTGAATCTCAGCCTCCGCCCGTTCATGCTTTGAGCGCATGTCCACAATTTGTTGTAACAAATCAATGGCACGTGTCATGTTCTCCATATCAGTCCCGACGGGACTTGGAGCTTTAGACTCATCCATAGGGGTATCCATGAATAAAGGAGTAACTAGCAAAAAACTTGAGAAAAAACGGAGAGCTACGCTGTAAAAACCGTCAAAAGGCAATAACTAGAGCTAAAGGCCTCAAGAAATAACAAATTTGAGAACTCACAAACTCTACAACAACTTTTGACAATGAGGCAAAGGAAGTGAATGTACCTCCTTCACCCCCTCCCCAAAGCTCCTCTCCAATCCCATGCAAAAAGGACAAGTGGGGCCCAAGAAAGGCCCCATTTGTCCCTTCTAGGCCTTTCTAGCCATGTCGAACCACCCATAGGTGCCACATAGCCCATTCACCCCAAAGCATTAGCCAATACAACTCAGACCTCTTCTCTCCCTCTCAACTCCAATGTACCACAGCTCTTCTCCATAGTTTGGAGATCTGCAGGTACAGAAGAGATCGAAGGGAGAGGTATGAACCAAAAGGACAGGCCACCAGGAATAGTGTTGGTTCAACTTCTTTTGGGATTACACCAACTTTAAGCTAAAAGTTTAGTTTAAAAGGTTTCAAACTTTGAAACATAGCATAAATTTTATCGTTTATGCTTAAGTTCATAAACTTTTCTTTTGTAAGCAGCAAGAAGGGATGGACAGGGCCGTGGGGAGGTCCGCTTCTCCCCAGCCTCTCACATCAGATCTTCAATAATCTTGGGGGAGGTATTAACTCCGCCCCCCCTCCCCCCCAACCACTCAACAAGGAGCAGCAGAACTGCAGTAGCGCCTGCTTACAGATCCCGCGGTCACCTGCACGGATCCCAGGGCTTGATAGGAGGCAGGCAGTAGGCTAATACCTCTACTGCAGCTGCAAAGGGACAAGAATTAAATGAGTTTTTATAAGTGTACAATTTCTGTCTGGTGGACAGTACGAGGCAGGAGGGCTGGCGCTAGAACTGCGCGCTGTCCCTCAGCCACCAAATTGGTTCAAAACATGCTTGCCTCAAATAGGCCATGAATTCCAAAGGTAAGGAAATATTTGAGTGACAAAAACTTTGAACTAAACTTATAAAAAGTTTATCAATATAACTCTTTCCAACCAAGGAGCTAAAAAACTTTAGGAACCAATTTATAGGTTTCTTATAAACCTTTAGTTTTACAAAAGCTTAGTAAAACTAAAACTTCTCTCCCCACAAACCGAAAAGCTTAATATTCAAAAAGTCTTAAGGGTTAAAGGGAAAAGAAAAGCTTTGTTAAGAAAATTACTAGTTAACCATTAGCTAGTTTTGATTCCCAACAATCGAATTTCAACCTTTTCAAAAATAAATTTGAGCCAAGGCTAAAAGACACTGGCAGCCACATTCCATTAAGGAATACCAACGCAAAGACAAATAAAGGAACTGTGCACCTCAAAAGGAAATCGACTGCTCTGATACCAACCGTTACAACTCCCTAGGATCATCGACTGCCTTGAAGGTTCCGCACACCCCATACCAGTGACGACGCACCGTAACCGCGCAACCAGCGAATCATGATTCGCTGTAACTATGCTTCTAACCCAAGCTCTATGAATTGTCTCATTCACTTTATCTTCAATATCAGAAGATGTCAGCTTTTGATAAGATTCAATTGGTGTATTTGATGATTTCGAGTCAAGCGCATTGTGATTTTGAGGTAGCTCATAAATCTTTCAATATTCTTCTTTTTACTTTATCTATAATACTACTATTGCTTCCAATTAGAATTAGATCATTAACATAAAGCACAAGTATAAGAAGTTCTCCTTCTTTATGAAGAATATACAAGTTTGGTAAAATTTGCATGTTAACAAAAGTTTTTAATTAGGTAATTGTTAAGTCTCAAATTCAATGTGGGGAGCTTGTTTTGAACAATACACAGCTTTCTTCAACTTACAAATGTAAGATTCTCTACTTCCAGATAACCATTCAAAAATAGGTGATTTGACATACACTTATTGTAGATGAATTTGTAAACTCCACATTCTAAAAAATGAAGTTTTGTAAATTTTGATCTGGACCACATATTTGGACCCACGAAACTCAATCTCCACCATCGAAATTTTTTAACTCCAATCCAAAGGTCAAGGCCTTCTTCGTGCTCCAAACTTAGTTGGTGTATTGAGGAGACCACACTTCAATACACAAAATCAAAACCGTGACTCAACTCAAGAACATGGCGCAGAGAGAGAGAGAGAGAGAGAGAGAGAGAGAGAGAGAGAGAGAGAGAGAGAGAGAGAGAGAGAGAGAGAGAGATCTTGTTTTTCCAACAAATTTGGAGGGCGCCCACCTACTAGCCTCCCTTGCAAGCTTTTTGTCACAAGAAATGGTGCACCATAGCTTCAACTAGAAGCTCTTCTCAAAACCTTCAAAAAACTAACTTTTTTTTGCATAAATGTTCATTCTCCATGCATGCTTCACGGTTCACCAAATCTTGTTCAGTAACTTTCACTGAGGGCGCCCCACCTACCTATCAAGCCGTTTAGGCTGATTCACAGTGGTTTGTGAATACTTCGCTCATAGGTAGTTTGTGGGTAGTGGGGTGCCATTAGTGAAAGTTACAAAACAAGATTTTGTGAAGCATGCATGGAGAATGAACATTTATGTGAAAAAAAGTCAATTTTTTGAAGTTTTTTGAGAACAGCTTCTAGCTGAAGCTATGGTGCACCATTTCTTGTGATAGAAAGCTTGCAAGGGAGGCTCGTAGGTGGGCGCTCTCAGCCATAGAGGAGGCAGGAAGAAATAAATCCAGATTTGGTGGAAAAACAAGAGAGATATGTCTCTCTCTCTCTCTCTCTCTCTCTCTCATGTACCATAACGGTACGCCCTTCAGTGACGGCCTCGCAAGGGGCATGACGCAGGTCTAGAGTTTTCGACATGTTTGGGTGTCACGAGTCACCATCCTAGGTGGTCACGTGTCGCCGGCAGGACCGTGCTTGATGGGACCCACTGTGCTATGCCTATATAGTGGTGGGGTTTCCCTCTTTCCATTCACTCAGTCTACCCGGGAGTTGGTGGATGGAGAGCACGTGCATGAGCCAGGATGTATCTCTGCATGAGCCAGGATGTATCTCCAGGCCAGGAGACGTGTGCTAGGGAGAGCCGAGTGCGATGACTGGTGGTATGGGATGCCAATTATCGTAGGAGGCTTGATCGGGCATGATTATGTCGATTGCTCCAGTGCATGGGGGTGGGTCAGTTGTGAAAAATTTTAAATTTAAAATATATATATTCATATTTGGAAAAATAGCTTATGGCTACAGTACTAATGCTCTTAATTAGAGCTTTCATCTGATACTCATATTGCCTGAAAACAAAAAACACGATTCTGAGCGTTTCTACAAAAAATCTGAAACGCGATTCGGACCTCGTTTCTGGACCGTGTTTCAGAATCAGAGTGCAACTATCTTACCATCAATTTTCTGATATCTTAAAGGCACATATAATTGTGGTCTTAAATATGAGCGCATTTTAAGAACAAACTTTGAGGCTTGTGTGATGCAGACTCGGACAGTGATGCATAGAACTGAAGATCTATTATAGGTTATGTATTTTTATTCTATGATTGTATGCTTTGCATTGTGATGAATGCCAAAGAGCATCATGTTTGTGGAAAAAAAGAGAGACTTTCAATTGGTATCAGAGCCATGGTGATGGCAAAGAGGAGAGAAATCTCAAATCTGAGAGAAATTGGTGTTGATATGATCCTTGTGGATGAAAGAAGATAGACCTATATTTCTTATGAAGAAAAGTTTGCACGTAGAGATCTAAAACTTTGTGAAAGAGAGAAGGCGAAGTTGCCTTTGCTGCGAATCAGAATACAGAGGAAGTGCACAGCAGAAAGAGTACAGAAACCACTTGAAAAATTGCTGAAGGTGAGAGAGAAACCATTGTGAGCTATACTCGCTGAAGAGTGTTGAGAACTAAAACATAAGAAGGATTTTGCTTAATAGTGTTGTGCTTTTGCCTTGCTGCAGGTGTACAACACCAGTAAGTTTGTTCTTGAAGAAACTATTAAAATCTGCTTTGATTCGCATTTTCCAGTTACTACTATTTACATGTACGTAAACCGTTGATTGGAAACCAGAGACTCATGATACGTAAAAACTACCCTGCTAAGACCAATTACACGCGTCACATATATTAAAACTCCATGTAAGTTACACCTTAACATGGTTTCTGTTTGGCAATGACACACTTTGCATGCAATTGTAAATTGTGGTGGCCATTGTCGAACAAAGCAAGTTCTTTACAAGCAAGAATGTACTGCAACAAAAAAGAAATATAAGCACACTACACCTATAGGTTTGTTTTCTTACAGAGAACGGTTTGTGTAGCTATAAGATGAGTATCTTCTACCAAATACAGCTATGAACTGGATTTTTTCTGATGGATTACTGATAGCCGAGAGGTTAATCAGCAGATACAGAAAGGTCATAAATATTGCTTTTGCACCAAGTTTCTCCATAGGTCCACCTTTCAAGGCAGAAAGCTTCGAATGATCTCTTATATGTCTAATATTCTAATATGTTGGACACTTTGTACCAAGGCACTAGAGAAAGTTTTTGATATATGTTTACAGCAGGTTTGAACTTCAGACATAGCTACAAAGATATTTATAGAATACTTCAAAAAAATTTCGTGATTAAAAAATCAACACTATCAAAACCTTGAACAACAAACATTCAGTAGTGCTATGCACATTTTATTGTCACCAGGGAAAATGGACTTGAAATTGTTCCCATTCTCTATGTTACATTATGAATTTTTGCAATGGTTGTTTCCCCCAGATAGCTATTTTCTAGTAACCCCCCATATCGGACTATGAAAAACAAAAATTGTTTTTGTTTCACAAAAACTGGGAACTTTCGGGAATGAGAGTTTCGTTTATGTTCTTGCTGCAGTCTGAAATGCGATGCGACTCTGAACTTATTACAGTGAAGTTTTTTTTTATGGTTAAGTGATATACAATATCTTTGTTATTGTCAAGACGCATCAAAATACAAGTGTGTCTGCTAGAATACAACACTCTAAGTATTGTCATATAAATTCTGTTAAGTTTATTTGATGCCAATTCTCATTTGATTTTCTTAATTTTTTTTACTATTAACTCTTTTCCATTTGCTGTACATAGGAAGGTGCAAGAACTGCCCGCTTTGAGCAAATTTGGAGAAGTAGAAGAGTAGCTGAGGACAAGCGGGAGGCTGATTTGATGCAAGAATTTTTTCATCTTTATGACGTTGTACGTGTTGACATGGAATCAGCTGTCCAAAGACTTTCTGAGGTGGAACAAGCTGAAAGGTTTGTTTTAGTAATCATTTACTTTTAAGTACGTTTTGAATGTCATGCCTAACTGTCAGCGAACCTGGAAACTCACACGACTTTGTGTTTGAAGTCATTCATGCTTCATTCAGTAGAACTTGAAAAGCCAAATGTGATTATCATATTTATCGTCCTTGTAGGCATTTTTTGAAAATTTCAAACTCACCAGGCAAGCTGAAAGGATTTGACCATGCTCTTTTTTATATGCCTTAAGCTCGTTAGTTACCTGTGATTTTTTACAGTCTTTGAAAAGCTATCCTTTTACCTTTGACTTATGGATGCTTCTACATGCTTCCACAAATTCCTTGAGGAATTGAAAAAGAATACTTAGCATGGCTACTTAAGAAGTTGACATGCATGCAGCTTGTAATTCAAGAGACCTGGACTGGATTTGAATCTTCTGAGATGATATTTTTTGTATGAGTAAGATGCAAGCTTTAGATTGGAAAGTAAGTACAATCACGTCGATCATGAACTATGTTTGCATGCATATTATGTCGTCTTCAAACATGGCATCTGATTAGAACTGTCATTATATCACTTCATTGTAAATTTTAATTGGTCAAGCACGTCGACCATTAGGCCTTATCCAATTGTTCATCTACCGAAGTTTAGGTATCATTTACCATGTCATTCAACAGCTTATTCTCGGTTTCAATTTTTTCATCAGAGTGTCTCAAATGAATCACGTTAGAAGGCTCATTTGACTGGAATTCTGAGAGGATAATTTCTGGTGAAATATTCCTTCAGGCACATTCCAGGCCAAAATTAGGTCATAAAAGTGGCTGAGTCATTTTTTCTTAGAATGTGAACTGCTGAAACCTACTTTGTATCTCCGTATCACTTTTGGGATGCTGATTGCTTGTAGACCTCAATATTGTATTTATTTTGTGAATCATGTTCAGAGAGGCTGAAAATCAACTCTTGCGTAACTACATGCCATTATTAAGAGAATATTTACCATCAGCTGCTGCTGAACTTGACTTGCAACCATCACCACCACCTGCAATTGATACAGGTGAGTTTAAATTATCTTTTTCTTGTACTTTTCTCTTCCTTGCATGTGGAAAATCATGTCATTCCTTTGACCAGGGGTATTCGTACTCTAACTGATATTTAGAAAAAATTGCCATTTTTCATGCACCTTTACAATCAACCTAGGAGTTGTTTGGATGCTGCTCCTAAAATCCTAAAGGTAGCTGTAGAAGAACCCTAGTGTTATTATGACCAGATTTTTGTGATACGAAGATTACTGATCCTGGTCATTTATCCGGAGGCTTTAATTTGGAAATCCTTCTTGGTTTTCAAGGGGATGTATTCGTATTCTAACTGATATTGAGACCAAATGCCATTTTTCATGCACCTTTACAATCACAAAATTGGGTTAGCAAGATCTGATTCAATCTTGTTTTTAGAATTTACAGAAGTCTTGGAAGATGTGACCAAAGTCATGCATGGAAGAAAGCATTGAAAAACATATCACTGCAGGTTCTACCTGCCATAAGCCATCTTAGTTACGTAATTGGGTAAAACTGAAGCAAAAGATAGTTCTGCAGGAGCCTCAACATTTCGTACACATACACACACACACACACACACACACACACACACACAGAGACACATTTGCTTGGGTCAGTCACTTCGTGAAGCAGTTGGTTTATGAAAGACGATTGTACGCATCTGGTTTGTTAGACATTTTGAATAAGAATGCACACACACACATGTTTGCTTGGCTCAATCACTTCTTAAAGCAATTGGTTTATGGAAGACGATTGTACGCATCTAGTTTGTTAGGCATTTTGGATAACAATTTACTGGTTACAACTAGTTATCTCAAAAGGCATTCTTCCTTTTTTTACCTAACGTAATTAAGGAGAATCATTGATATCTTCTTATGATGTTTTTGTTAGTTTCATTGCTTTGATCATGGCTCGTGTATGTGCAGACGATTTTGTCTATGATGTTTATGCTCTGGAGCAAGATTCTGGTGAGCATGAAGATTTTGATGAGTATCCCACGTGAGTGCAGAAGCCAAGATTCTTGCAATTTTGTATTAAGTTAATAAAAAATGCACTGGAATGTCTTCTATTACTTTCTTGGTAGTTACATATTTGGTTTCTTAAGAAATTTTAGTTTCTATTGCATACCTATGACAATTAGAAGTTGAAACTAGCTCACTTTTTCCAAATCATACCCAATTTGAAAGATATTCTTTAACATTGTTTGGTTTGCTGGATTTTGTCATGTCGCCACAGAGTACATGTAATAGAAGAGTCGAATTACAACTGGCGTGAACCCAGAGATCCAGATTATGATAGTGAAGACTCAAATGGTAGTCCTTCAATTTGAGAGATATTATTGACCTATCTTTTTCAACTATCTTGGTTTTCTTGGAATGAAGCCAGCCGTGCTACTAATTTATTTTTGAAATTTCTTGCACAAGATTGCATTTTATGGGGTGTATAACCTCAACTGGTTGTCGCAGATGAAAACAATCCAATCAACGACTATCCAGAGGAAGAGAATGACTCCGAGATTGATAACAGCGAGTGTGATTCTGAGGAATCTAATGCCGATGCTAGTGAAGATGCAGATTCTCTTGAAGAGGAAGTTTCTAGGTGGCACTACTGATGTTAACAACAGGAATGATGACAGACATGGTTCACTCAGTCATCTTTTGGTGAAAATATGCTTTAGAAAGTTTGAGGCTAATGGTAACAATTCAGTAGCCCTCCCTAAGAGAGGAATTTTGTGTGAGTTCATGTTATAGCCTCTATAGTGAACTTGTACTATAAGGTTAGGAGCACTTACAGCTTCTACTTTGTTATGTTGCAAATATGTCATCAATATCTTTTTGTCTAGAACTTCAATATCTATGATACATAGAGCCATTTAGACTCATCTACGCAGATTGCAAACGGAATGTTGAAGTACAAAAATTTGTGTTGAGCATATGTTCTTTCAGATACACAAATTTATGCTCATTGTTTCAACATCTGAAGTGTTTTAGCTCCTTTAGCAGTTAAATCCCTATTATGGTGAGGCACGACCAAGAGGCATTGGATGAAGAATGTGTAAGAAACCAAATTGTTTTGATACCACCCTGGCAACGTAGACCATGAAGTCTTAAGTAAGCCAGATAAGTCTCATTCAAAGTTGATCTTTGAAATGATAAGAACACAAATGTATAGAATGTTCTAATTTGCACAAAAATCTCAATGCTGATCAGCCAATTCAAGTTGGTCAAATGGTTCAGTTGGTTGCCTCTTCCATTGCTAAATGTACTCCTATACAATAACCCATTCTCATTTCTCTTAGTGCCATTATTGTGACAAACAGTTAACAATACACAATTTTATGTTGTCATTATTTACCAATGCATTCAAAGAGATTTAGTTTCTTGATGAGAGCTTGAGTTGGCTTTCAAACCATCCTCGTGCTATCAATGATCATAAAGACTAGATAGTATCAATGGATGAGAAGTCCAAGTTTCATTTGTAGATTTATTTCACATAATAATTGTGGTCTAGAACATTTGTAGATGATTTTGGTTGAAACACAACCTCGTCTAGCCATCATCTTTGACACAATGGTCCTTATCCCTTACTATATTGCAAGATGAGTACGATAATTACACCAATTTTAGTAGTTCCGTTTGAATCCAACATAGCATTCTTTCCTTGAAAGCGTATTCATGAATCAGAAAATGTATTGAGTTATGGAGTTTGGCAAGGTGGTTTCAGATTATTGGATGTTTCAATGCCGAATTATTGGTGGCATGACGATTGAGGTGATTTGAAAATTCAGATGTAATCAAACAAAAAGGAGATGCTCTCAAAATTCGTTACACCAATTAAATTCAATATGAGAAAATGAGCATCAAATTTAATCTAGAACAATAAGTTGTTGAAGGCTAAGTACTTGAAAAATGGATCTATGATTTAATACAAAGCATGATAAAAGTAAAGCTAGAGTTTATCAACAAAACTACAGTAGCTCGATCTCACACTTGCTCATCTATTTTGGTGCTTGATGTCTCTCTTTTAAATTGGTAAGAGAGTGCATGTACTAGCTCTATCTTGAGCCATTACCTCTCCACAATCAACTTCTTGATTTGATTCAAGACATGATTTGATGCATTGCAATTTATGAGTGACTCTTGAAGAGATGGGCCTTGAACCAAGATTGAGGACCAAACTCGAAGTTGATATTTGCATATATTGTAAAATCTCTCAAATCCAACTTCTTTGTTTTCTTAATGATAGTTATCTTTTTTAATAAAGAGTAGTGTCCTTGAAGAATGCTATGACATCTCCTTGATTAAGTTTGTGATTCATGATACAATTAGATTTAACAAAGGTTGAGCAAAGTATGCTACATGGTTATGAACATCGAACAACAACAAACACAGATAGCTAATCGGATCTTTGTCAACTTGAGCACAAAAATGTATGTCTGAAACATTTCTAGACTTATTGAGTATGATGCAGCCCTCTGTATCGAATTCAACCCTTCGACCAGAATCAGTGATTCTGCTTATCGAAAGCAGATTCTTGGTAAGGTTATATCACCTTTCTAGAACTCGACTTCGATAGAATGAGATGAGATATCTCCAAGTTGCACAACTCTTGAATGGGTGAATGGCTTGTAGTAGTGGAACTAGTCTCGATGGTGAGTCATATGTTGAGTTGCTCTCGAGTCCAAGTACCGGGAGTTGATATCCTAATGTTCTCCAACTTTGGTCATAAAGGTAGTTTCATCTTCCTCTTGTTGCTGGATTGAGTGACTGGTTGTAACAATATTAGCTTGTTGTTTGAACTGCTTCTTCTTCTCGTTGTTGTACTTCAAAGTTCGACAATCCTTGATGAGATGACCAATCCTCTTGCAGTATTTACAGAATAGCTTCTGTCTTTGCTGAAATGATGAAGGCTCTAAAGTTGATGTTTCACTAGGTACAGGCTGCTGCATGTTGCTCTTCCTGTCAGGATAATCTGACTGTATAGATCTCTTGGGTCTGAACTTTTGATTTCTTTTGGGATATAGAGCTTGAGGATCTGATCTTGAGCCTGAGGAGGATGTAGTTCTCTTGATCTCCTCTTGTAGTCGAACAGCAGCAGGGGGTAGAAAGCACAGCTGACGAGGTATGCCTAGTGTGACGTCGTGACACGGAAGGCGAGTCAGAAATGACGATCTCACTGTGTGGACGATGATGACTATGAGAACTCGAGGCCTTGTGAGATGACTCGGCCGGTGCTTCTTCGTAGACCGAAAGCACAAAATCTAGGTGGAAGCCATGGATTCTGTTTTCTAAGTGAGAAGCGGCTAAAAGGGACAATAAAGACCCAACAACGAACTGTTGCTTAGTATTACCCTTAATAGCTCGTTTGAGCTCACCAGAAACAGTCTTGAACGAATTATATGGTTCAAGGGGGGCTTTGGCCATCTTGGTGTGGGACTCCACTATCCTATGGAGGGTCTGTGACGTGATGCGGTCTTTCCTGAGGTTGTCAACCATCAGGAAGTTGTTCAGTAGCTGGGCATCATCGTGGATTGAAGACTCAGTGATGGCTTCAAGAAAGTAGCCATCGTTGGTCCAGTGCAGATCATTAGTGAGGTCAATGTAGGGCTTGATGGCCTGTTTGGCCTGCTTGTGATTGGGTGAGGCCTGCGTACCATATGCTATACCTATGGCTGCAAGGGCGGCCTCAGTGACACACACCTTGTGTGTGGCTCCTTGGAAAGTGATATAAAATTTGGATTTCTCTTCCTTCCACGTACTGAAGGCGAGAGTGATGAAATCCATATTGATTCGTCCAGAAAAGGCTCTCTCATAAATACCCATTGCAGTGAGTAGAGGCTCCGCAAGGGTCATCCACTGAGTGACCATGCTTGTGCTAGGAAGGATCATGATGTCCATTGCAGATGGGACATCACGATGGATAGTATAGCGTAAAGACTAGGAAGTATTGGTAGAAGACATGATGAGCCAAAAAAAGAAATGTAAGATGCGAGAAAGTATATCAGAAAGCGAGTCAGGAAGTTTGGAAGGCTTTGGTCGCGGAAAAAATTCACAAGAGCTTCGCTAGCACAAGTGAGGAATGAATCGAATTCAACCAACTTATAGGTGAATTTGGTGGGTCCATTACACTGAATACTAGTTTGGCTAATCAGTTCTGAACAAAAATTTGCAAGCATGTATAGTACTGTAAAAATAGGCTATAAAAATCTCGGCAAAGGTTTCTGGAAATCTGAGCCTATCAGGCGAACGTTTTCCAGGGCTGGCGAAGGATGAACCTTCGCCCAAGTACTGTCACAATTGCATTTTTTCAAAATTTGAACCTATGGACAACCTAATTATGACATTTTAAGATCATCTAGCAGGTCTGCGAAGGTTCATAATGAGATTAAGATGCTCGACAAAGGTTTCCAAAATGGCATATCACTAAACATTCGCCTGACTCAAAAACTGGATTTTCTCTTGACAGGAACCTTCGTCCACCTCAAATTAGATAAATCTAGAGTGGATGTACAGTCTGAGAGCTCAGCGAAGATTTTTGGTACTATGTTGACCAAAATAGTGATTTTTTAAGTCATTTTTCATAAAAAAAAACACTGTGCTTCCTTTTTCCCATGCTGATGACTTTCTGACTTTTGCTCATCAGTCTTTTGCTCAATTTTTGCTTGTCTTTTTCCCTAAAACTCAACAATTTAAATACTGAAAACAAAAAATCTGAAAACAAATAAAATAAAAAAGCCATTGAGATTAGGCTTGCTGAACTGGCGAAGCAGGCTGCCAAAACTTGCGTAATCGGCTGCCATTCACCGGAGTATCAAATCGTTTTCCATCCAAGTGCTCAAGAATTACGGCACCATAGTTCAGGATTTACTTCACTTTATATGGGCCTTCACCGTTAAACTTCAACTTTTCCTTGATCAGCTTGGTTTTGTACATTAATGCAAGATCTCCTGCTTTCAGATCTTTTTTGTGCAAGCGACGATCGTGCCATGCCTTGCGGCGGGCTTTCTCTGCTGCTAAGGCATGAACTGCCATCAATCGGGTTTCACATACTTTGTGCAGCGCTTCATGACGGAGTTGTAAAGACTTATCATCATTTAATCGTTCTGTTGCCACTATGCGTAAAGATGGGATTAAAAATTCAATCGACATGACAACATCTTGACCATACACCAGTTGGAAAGGTGTTTGATTTGTACTATTTTTGTAAGCAGTTCTGAATGCCCATAATGCTGCATATAGTTTATGTTTCCAATCAGACCGACTTGCTTCAACTGTCTTTGTCATAATGGTGTAGAGAATCTTATTGGAAGATTAAGTTTGGCCATTTCCTCTGGGATAGTAGGGATTACTAAATCTGTGTATAACGAAAAAATCTTCTAGTAAACACTTTATTGTTTGATTAACAAAGTGTGTACCCTGGTCATTGACAATCTCGATCGGACATCCAAATCTGATTATAATATTTTCATATAGAAACTTGGCCGTAGATTTTGCATCAGCAACTTTGACAGCTTTGGCTTCAACCCACTTGGTCATATACAGACAAGATTAGTTGTCACACGTAGATTCGTTCCCATGAGAGCGATAGTATAGTTCAGATTTCAACATGAATGGAGGATCCAAATCTAACTCTAACATTCATTAACACTACGATCCTCAACAAAGATAGCTTACTCTTTCTCTCTCTCTCTCTCTTTCTCTCTCATAAAAAGTGTAATAACATACAATCCCAATAACATTCAAATCCAACAATTAGCAAAATCCAAAGAAAGCATGAGAGATGGAGAAGGAAAGAAAAAGAACAAGGACATTCATCAATCCATTTCTGAAGAGAACCAATCTGCTTTATTGAAATGAGAAAATGAACATGAGGAGCAACTCGAGTTGGTCCCTTCTTATAGTAGCTGGCCTCTGAATCCTATCGGTCCATTCTTGCCTCTCTTTTTATTCAAATTTAAAAAAGTGTGGGAACCATCAAAATTGGAGGGAAACCCAACTTTATTCACTAACTTGACATTTAGGCCCTACGGGATTAAAAGTCCCACAAAAAGACCTAAAGTCCTTTTATTGACTTTCTAATTAATCAAATAACTATGTGATCATCGGGTTGGACTTACACACGCAGAGTGCCAAATCCCTCTCACTTATTAATTAGGGTTAGGATCGCCTTGGGATCCGCGAACCCTCCAACATTCTTTCTCAAAAGGAGACGAGTAGTGACATCTGTGAATTTATATAAACCAGTTAGAAGTCTCATCCATCTTTGGCAGTGGAACAGTTAGACTGAGGAGAAAAATAACATAGCACTGGCACCTCAAAGAGCACTAGGACTTGAGCAGTTTCTCTAAGAGACACTTAAGTCTAACATTCATCCGACATGAACTCACTGAAAATCCAACTTAGAAAGCGCAACTAGCCTAATCATTCAAACTTAGGAAAACATAAATCCCAACCAACCCGAACGACAACCCAAAATCTATCTCCAAAAGATTACCAAAGACAAAGACAAGTCACTCATGAAATCCCAAAACATGGTGCCAAACTAACCAAATAGCATAGTGGCGGGCCTCACATTGATGATGTAACCCTTAGGTGTCAGTGACACAAGAAGATTATAGTAAGGGTCTTTCCACTTGGACCAATCTTGGAGGCAAAACCAAAATGGGAATCATCCCCAAGGATCAACTTTATTAAATCTAGAAGAGATTACATTCATACATAGACTGACTAGTCTCGGGGCCACCAACACGTGCTGGGCATTGTGTTTGGCTTGTGTTGGTAGAGAGAGTTGAGACTTGGTGACTGGATTCATAACACTAGTTAAGCTGCCAAGTTTCTGTCTGCTGGACTCCCCTATAATTCTACTGTGATTCGGCACACCCTCTCTGTCCTAGAATATAATGTTGTTTGGTAAAGCACACTTTCTTGTACATAGTTGCTATTGTTGGAATTCGGAATGTGCTTTTGCGCTCTGATACCACTGATGAAAAATCCGATCATGCTTTTACAATGCCGCTCTGATCCCACTGACGGAATCTTATGGCGTCTTTAGCTCTGATCCCTGATGCAAACACTGGATAGAGTCAATCTAATAGTTGCAGCTACTACTACACACTATGATCTAGCCTCTTCCAAGCTACAGATTGACACTACAGTTCTGATATTGAAATAACAAACAGTAGACAATGCTTAACAACATACAATAACTGAGAAACAATGGAATATGTAACTATTGTAAGCAAGCATCACATCATTCATAGATTGCACACATTTGGTAGAATGCGAAAATTTATCTATTATCATAAGTAAGCTTTACATCACAACTTTGAGCGCTGTCTAGATCCCAATCCCAAACAACGCGTTACCGCAAGAGAGTCTTGTGAAAATTGTCAACATTTCCTAGCTAGTTTGAGGCCTAAATTGGCTAAAATTGTAAATAGTTTTGGTTCTGGAGTTTCACACGTGTGAACCAGGCCACAATGTTTTTATTTACTGTATTTTTTCAGTATGATGAAGTGTCAAACTTCATACCCTTCAAAATGAGACCATTTTGATGTATTTTGGTCATATAAGCCATTTTTAGCTATTTTTCCTATATAGGGAATATCTAGGGTCAAGTACCTTCTAGAGAGAGGAGAGAGAGTCATCTTCCTCATCCATAAATAGTAGGGAAGTCGTGGAGAACAGGTTGGAGAAACCTTTTGTATGCTTCATTGAGATCAATAGATCATTGTCATTGTTTCTTCCTCCATTGAGAGCATTGTTGTGTGTATTGTCTTCAAGCTATTGTGTATGATCTTAGGTGCTTTCCAAAAGTGATAGGCTGATGTATTATGGACTGTATAATGCTATTTTGGGCCGCACTTGATGTTTATGGAAGTTTCCATTTGTGATAAATGCTTTTTGATCAAGTTCTTTGCATTCTAGGTAGCATAGAATGTGTTGCCAATTCCTAGCTTATGTAGTTTGGAGTGCAAGCATTCAAGCCAATGATCTTGGAGTTTAGATCCACTTAGGATCTGTATTTTTCACAAGTCTCTCTCCCTCTCTCTCATGAATAGCACGTGTGCCTTACTAGCGCACACGCCTCTCCATCTGCATGTATGCATGCATCTATATTATTCTCACTCGTTGATCCCATATATGAAGGACAAAGAGGTGATTAATCTAATCTTGAGTAATCAAAAGAACGTATTAACTTAATTCTAACTACTTCCATTGTCTGTCGCAGTCTTCCGTGCTTCCCGTTGCTTGCTGCTGCTTGTATTGCCTGTTCACACACTAGGAGCGTGATGATGCGGTGCTATCGCAGCCACATGTTGACCAATGCCGAAGCCATGGACATTGTACTTGCAAAGTGTACATCCAAGTGGATTAACTCAAGTTGATGAGTTGCCTTGGTGATTGAACTTGAGAAGGACTTCTTATGTGCTTTTGAGAGCACATGCTTCACATACTTTCTCCTCTTTTGCCAAGGATCTTGGAAGTCCTAAGGCAAGCTCCTCCTTGCACATGGCCTCCATGGACTTTGAGTTGATGTGACTAAGTCTTTTGTGCCAAAGACTATGGTTGGATAGTTTGGTCTCCTCGGCTAGCATCACAATGTTTCTTGCCATCCTTCTTGATGTTACATGCATTTGTGTTGAACTCCACAATCAAACCATTGTCAATCAATTGTCCTACACTAATCAAGTTCTTAACGATACTAGAAATGTAAAGTACTCCATCAATCTTGATCTTCCTTGAAGATCCCAAGCATAAAGGTATGGATCTTATGCCTTCTACCTTACAAGCATAATCTTTTGCTATAAAAATTGACTTTATAGGTCCATCATAGATAGATAAGTTTGAGAAATACTCCCTCTTACTTGTCATGTGGGAGCTAGCCCCACTATCTATCCACCAAGGTTCTTCACCTCTTATGCTTGAAGATGAGAAACTTGACATCAAGAGTGAATCTTCATGAGAGCTCTCCTCTTCCTCTTGGCCTAGGTTTGCTTGACTTTGAGATTGCTTCTTCTTGAAGCACTCTGAGGCATAGTGCCCCATCTTGCCACAAAATTAGCATTTGATCTTTGACTTATTCTTCTTTGGCTTGCTCCTTTTGTATTTTGTAGCTTCTTGAGGGTGAATGGGCTCATCCTCTTCACCACTCACTATTTCCATTAGATCTTGTAAAATAGGAATTGATTCCATTCTTAGCTTCCAAATTGAATAATTAGAAGCATTCTATCATGTGAATCCAAAAGATATGCATTCATTGAAGCCATCTATCTTTAAATAAGATCTTGATCACAAATATAGATGCAAAAGAGAAATGATTTTAGCAATGTACATGTAGACACATATTTTGTACAACCAACTTCAAAACTCTAATGTGTGAGCTAAAACACAGTCTCTCCAGATTTACCAATGAAGTATAGCCCTTTTGTAATTGGGTTGGAGAAAGAGAGAGAACTCTTAGTTTACATTTGTGAGTATCATTTCATGTTTATCATTTCAACACGATCTAATGGTTGCATGTAGGTTCAGAGGTTGTCTGGTGGGCATACCACACCTTTGTGTATCATTTCATGTTATCATTTCAACATGATCTAATGGGTTGCATGTAGGTTTAGAGGTTGTTGGTGGGCATACCACACTTTGGTCTCACTTTGGTCTTATTTTTTGTTCGATTCCCCAGAGTGGTTTTCCCATGCAAGCTAAATTTTGAGGTGGAGTGTGAAGATTTTGCAAAATCTAGCTTGATTAGTTTTTACTTTCATGTACATATGTAAATCTCTCATGTGTGGAGCATGTTCCCACGTGTGGAGGGTAGGCCTAATCATTTAATTTTTTGTGTTGAGTTTGAATAGTCAATAGGCCTCAAACTTGAGATCTAGTGAGATAGTGAGATATAGTGAGATAGTGACATGTCACATGATGTTAGGATTGAAATGCATCTATTTGGCCCAATCACATTTAGAGGCATAGATCACAAGACCAATCACTTTAAGAGGTGCATTAAATGTGGACCAATCATGTTTAGTGGTGCACATCATAAGGCCGCCCAATCAATTTGTGAGGTGGAAATCATGAGGTCCAATCATGATGAGAGGTGCAAATGTAGGGGCCCAATCATGATGTAGAAAGGCAATAAATGGGGTCCAATCATTTTAGAGCATTTACTTATGCTAGATCTCGTGCTACTACTATATGGTAGAGCTCCCTTATTGTACATACAAGTTTTGTGAAGCAATATATGTGATATACATTGTTTTTTCTCATATTCTCTCTCTCTCTCTCTCTCTCTCTCTCTCTCTCTCTCTCTCTCTGTGTGTGTGCATGTTGGGAACTTAGTTTTTTCATGTACTTTGATTTCTTTGAGTGCCAATTGAATGTGGATTCATTATGCATGAAATTGTGCTCATGCAATCTATGTGCATAATGAATCAATCTAGGAAAATTGTAGGATGCAATCTATGTGATAGATCTATGTGCAATCACCAATACCTTAGAAGATCAATTGTGGGTGTTTGGCATAGGTCACACATGTGAAACCTTCACAAATTGGACTTGATTTTGCTGCATTTTTTAAAAATAACAAGGTTTTTTTTTTTAATAGTTAGGATATAGTCTTAATCGTCGTGGCACATCCTTCTTGGCAGGAGTGAAGTAGAGATACATTGTATTCTTTGTCAGGATAGCAGTTGCTAATTCTTCCAGGACCTATTCATCAATAATATCGATGTGCAAGAAAGGGCTTCGATTTTTAGTAGATCTTTCACATGATAGTCAAGGTTCATATTTCACACATACAATCATTCAAGCCTTGCAGTTGAGGAGGTTTGTTCTGTAGCTCATAATCGAATTCCTGTAATGAGAGTATCCATTTGATGAGGCATTTTGGTGGCTCTAGTCTATTCAGCAACAGAGTGACAAATTCACTCTGTGTAAAGACCAGGGAAAACCCCCAATCTACCATATTAGGACTATTCTATGTTCTTAGCTCAATATGGTTGCGTCAGTCTTTGTTTGCATTTATTAAGTCTTGCCAAAATCAGGCCCTTCATACCCAAACCGAGTCTATGCACATCTCCTTCACGATTAGAGCTGTTCATTATGCTAATTGGTTAAGGATTCTTCAGACATGCACCTACAGGTTTCCTTTCCCAGCAATTGTTTTTCAAATTTGCAACTATGTTCTTGTTACTGCTTTATAATTCTTGGGCCTTTTTCGTAAATTCGAAGTACATTTACATTGATTGATCCTGACAATTGTATGACTAACAGAAATAGTCGCATAGCAAATGTTCAGATCACAATCGCAAACAATAATTAGAACGCTAGCAAACCTTTCAAGGATTGCCTGCGGTGGTGTCTACATGATTACGGGTGGCAGCAGACTCCTCCTCTAACTCCGATTCTGCCCAAGTTTGACATTCTGAACCCAACGGAAGCTCATCCAAGCTTCTATCTTCATTTTGATGTGGTTCCTCAATGTACTGGGGGACTTCGTCCAGAAAGTCCAGCAATACTTGCAGCGGATCTTGTGAGATCAGCTCCTGCTCGTGAGATGGGTAGCTTGGTAGGACAGCAGAGATTAACAATGATTCACCCAATTGTCACTGCCATTAGAAAGATGAGAACTGGATGAACCACTATACACGGAATCTAAGGTAGGGAGTGCAGGATAGACACCGGATTGCCTATTAAAAATGGGCTCTAAACCCCTAGACTTGAGGAGAATGTGACCCACTAGTGATGAACATAGCGATCCAGTAGAGTCCAAGCTCTACTGAAAAGACAGTAGACGCTTTGAGCTCAGATTTTGGATAAAGAATGGGGAAGGGAAAGCAGATGAAGCGCCTGCTTCGTGCTCTACAATGCAGAAGCCAGCCCTCACGCCCAAAGCTGTCATCCTTCTTGGCTCTCAAAACAGAGGACGGTTGTAGCAGGAGGTACAGAGTCTAGTGTTGTAAAGCGTTTTGAGTCTGCAATTAGTAATGGAATGCGAGATTTGGATGATTTTGCAGGGTCTGAGTTAAGTGATGAACAGAGTCAGTTGAGAACCAACTTTTCCCAGTACAGAAGAGTTACAAGAAAGAATAAAAAAAAGATGTATGATTTAAAATTTTAAAACATGTTCTAAAGTTCTAAGAATTGAATCTCTTATAATATTCCGAGACGTACATTGCCTTAGTTTGCGCCATCAAAATATAAATCATAGGCTGTGGATGGAAGGACAGCTTCACACTACAAAATTTTAGATAGGTCAGCACAAAATTTCAGATTGTGTCTCTTGAGCAATTCCTTAATACCCTAAATGATCAATTACCCATTTACCCTATGTATACCAGCAACAAAAAAAAAAAAAGTGACAATTTGCAACAAACTCAAAGATTGACCAACCAACTTGGGACTTTTTTTTATCTGCTAGGCTACAGAGCTTACAGTCTCAAAAAACAGAATCCTGCTACTTGTCTCCCAGGAAAATTGCCAATCTCAGGCCTATTTGGGTTTTATATAGTAGAACCTGATTGTTGCGGAATGTTTAGTTGCAAGCCACGCACATGAAAGTGTCGTGAGCTTGAGCGCCTAGTGAAGGCCTTGAGAATTCTCAATGTCCCATAAGTAACTGCTTGCCTTGAACTCTCCCATATATAAGTTGGGGCTTCTGTATATCCTCTATCCCCTGGTACCAGCCCTTTTGGGGGTTAGACGGATGGCGGGTGGCTAGGCGACTGGGGTTGGGATCCCAGTACGCGGCTCGCGTGAGTAAGTGTGTGTGCGCGGCCCTGAGGCCCAAATTCTTTATATGGTATCAGAGCCAGTGGAGGTTCCTTTGCCTGTGCTTGCTTGAGTGGAGGTGTTGCGGAATGTTTAGTTGCAAGCCACGCGCATGAAAGTGTCGTGGGCTTGAGCGCCCATTGAAGGCCTTGAGAATTCTCGATATCCCATAAGTAACTGCTTGCCTTGAACTCTCCCATATATAAGTTGGGGCTTCTGATGAGAATCAGGACTCGCGATTTGGATTCGCAATCGCGAAGCTTTCGCGAAGGAACCACGATCCTCTTGCGACTCGGATGGAGTTCAGATGCGATCGCTGGACACTGCCAACTGAATCACTCCTACAATCCTCCAAAATGTAGTCAGGCACTGTTGATCTACGTTTATAAAATTAATGCAGCATTCAACATAGTTTCAACCAAGGTGCGGAATTATAATGAACAAGAAAATTCAGACATACGATTAACAGCAGACGCATTTGCATTCGAGATCAGACACAACTAGAGAAATGATCTATATTGATCTTCCTCTGCTTTCTTCAAGCATTGCATGCAAATCCACACAGTGCGTTGGCGTGGGAGAAACACGGTTCTCTCACAAGTAATCGTCTCGCTTTTCTAGCGGACAGTTGGATCTCTATGGATCCTGATCACAGAGCTCGTCTCGCACGCAGACGGACTTGTTGTCTGTATTTCATCTTGATTGCTTACTAGCATCAGACTACTACGTTACACTGTATGTGTATTCTGTTGATCTATATGTCAAGTATCATCCAGTAAGTATGGTTGCTCTATGTGAATCTAAGATTAGAGTGATGAAACGTCTACAACTCATCAGGGAATCACAAGAGTGGCAGATTAGCCACGACCTAAAATGTATCTGCTGACGTCATATCATCAGATCAGATATCTGTACTTCTGGGTACTTGCATGATCTTGCTGGTACTCTTTGGAGCGTGCAGGCAGGATAAGGTTCCGTTTCCGTCGTTTGCCTCCTCTCGTACTGGACCGCAAAAGATTCTCGATCGTGAATCTTTCGTGTTCGCGAACCGTTCATCTTCGTCTGCTTTGACTTTCGTGTTCGCGAACCGTTCATCTTCGTTTCCTTTGACTTTCGTGTTCGTGAAATTTTTCGTGCTTCGTGTCTCCAGATCTTCGAGTTCACGAATGTCTTCGTCGGGCTGAGGGCTGAAAGCTAGCAAGGCTTTGTAATTAGAAATATTTTGTTTCTTCAGCTCCCTCTCAAAGCATGATAGTTTTACAATCCCGAGACTGCTCCTTTGTCTCTCAAAGAGTCCTTTGTCCAAGGGCTTTAGTGAAAATGTCAACAACCATGTCTCTCATTCCAATAAAGGTGGTTTGCGGCATCTTCTTCTCAATTAGATCCCTGATCAAGTGGTACTTGATCGCAATCTGCTTCGTTTTGGAATGGAACACGGGATCTTTCGTCAGGTGTATTGCAGAGGTGTTGTCCATCTGCAAGACCAGGGGCTCGTTCCTTGTTTCGTCCAATTCGTCCAGGAACTGCCTTAGCCAGATTATTTCGTTGGCCATCTTTGCTGCTACAACATATTCAAAGCTGAAGTAGACAAATTTTGACTTTTAGAAGATTTCCAAGTAGATCTCCATATAGAAGAAAAATGGACCAAAAGTGCTCAAAATAGAAGGTTTTGTCCAAGTGTCAGTTTTGCATGATGAATCATCATATGACAAAGCACCTTCACACATGTGGGATCAAAGGGATGATCAGTACCACGAGCTCCCACTTATTGTATATATAGAGTCACATTTGGCCATAATCATTGTGAGACACCAATCTTGGTTTTGGAAGCAATTTTGAGTGATTCTCTTCATTTGTCTACATTTGTTTTGATTGTTTTGAGGTTCTATCAATGTGTACTTGATTTTCAGGTTGGAGTCCATACTCAGACAGGGTTTCACACGTGGGAAACCAGAAAGTACACCTACCTTCAATTAATGATTGTTCTTGTTAGGATTTTGTGTCTAGAATTGATCTAGATTGATCTTAATCTCAAGTAGATTGATAGATCAAGTAATCTGACACCCAATCCCTCTTGAGGATCAGATTAGGATCCACTCTTGGTCCTTTTTGTACTTTTTGCACATGGTATCAGAGCCTAGTACAAGAGGTTTTGTTGAAATCGATAGGGTTAATCCAAATCAAAGCCAAAATTAGCAGTTTTTTGGAAACTAGTCAAATTTTGTGTAGCGAGTTGGATTTGATAGCTATCCTCAAAAGTTTTGGTCCAGATCTTGTTGTGGGCTGTAGGAACCCTTTTCACACGTGTGAGGCCGTAAAGCTCCGGTTTTGACTGAGAAATTTCAAAAATTTGTAAAATTTGACTCACATACCCAATTTGAGTGATTTTTGGTGCAAAAGCAAGCATTTTCTATAGTGAATCTAATCCCTTGATTACTTCTTGGATTAGATCATCCAAAAAATTAAAACTGAAGCTTGAATTAGGTGCACTAATTGATCTTCTCTGATTTTTTGAGTGTATGTTGAGGTTGAAGAGAGAAATTGCTAAAAATCATAGTTTAAGGAGTGATTTTGCAAGTTTGAGACTAGAATCTAAATTTCCATCATTCTAGATTGGTTCATGAGTGATAGGATTGAGTCTATAAGCTTTCTAAATTGCTAGAAGACTTTAGGTTCAGATCTCTTAGAGAAACCATAAGAGCTAGTGCTTTCTCACATTCAAAAATGGCATATGATGGGTGGTTTTTTGCTTGAAGCTAGTGAAAGACTTACATCCACTAATTATGCTACTTGGATAGTTCTAATGGAGTCTTTGCTTGTTACTTCATGATCTTTATGACATAGTACTTGAGGTGGAAGTAGAACCTCAAGAAGGAGTTGAATTGGCTAAGTACAAAAAGAGATGTAGAGTTGCATTACATTGCATAAAAATGAATGTAAGTAATGAACTTTTGAAAGAAATCTCATCTTGTACCACATCCAAAGAGGCATGAGATTCATTAAAAGCCATTTATGGATCCAAGAACACTTCAAGGTACTCATGCTTAGGAATCAAATCTTTCAAAGCATGAAAGGAAGTAGTGAAAGTGCCCAAAATTATGTCTTTAGGATCAAATCTTTGAATGAGTTGTCTTCTATAGATGATAAAACCAAAGATGATGAATTAGTTCAAATCATTTTGAATGGAATAGGAGATGATTATTCCAATCTTGTTCAAACCTTTGTTATTCAAGATTCACTTCCTAGTATTGAAAAACTTCAAAGTGTGCTTGTTAGTGAGGAGAGTAGAATGCTTCATATCAAAAGTAGGATGAGTTCCTTATCTTTGAATGATGGTGATGAAAAAGCTAACTTTTCTTTGAAAGGCAAGAAGAAGAAGTTTCCATCCAAGAAGACTCAAGACATGGAGATTGAGAACAAAGATGGAGCATCAAGTTCCAAAGGCAAGAGCAAGAAGGACAAGAAGAAGTTAAAGTGTTTCTTTTGTAGAAAAAAGGGACATTTTGCATCCGAGTGCTACAAGAAGAAGAATGTCCAAGAGAAGGACAATCAGGGCAATCTTGTGCTTGAGGAGGAGGAAGAAGACAATCTATCTTTGATGGTATCCTCACCACAAACATCTAATCAAGACACTTGGTGGATTGATAGTGGGGCAAGTTCTCACATGACTCACCAAAAAGACTACTTTTCTAATCTACTTTCTTACAATAGTTCTAAGAGATTTATCTTCACTGCAAGTGATCAAGAATGTGAGATTGTTGGTGCTGGATCCATTCCTTTATGTCTAGGATCATCTAAAAAAGTAGATCTAGACAATGTTCTTTATGTACCTTCAATTACAAAGAACGTTGAGTGTAGGACAACTTATGGATAGTGGATTAGATGTACGTTTCAAGCATGGAGCATGTTCTATCTTGAAAGATGAAAAATGTATTGCTAGTGGTTTCAAGCAAGGGAGGTTATTCAAATTGGATGCTAATGTGATGGTTGGAAGTGTGAACATGGCAAGGGATCTCACTCAAGTGGAATTATGGCACAAAAGGTTAGGCCATCCTAACTACAAAGCTATGGAGACCATGGTGACAAAGGAGCTATCAAGAGGACTTCCCAAAACCATATCCAAGTGTGGCAAGCTTTGTGAAGCTTGTGGACTCTCCAAATCTCATAAGCTTCCTTTCAAGAGATCTTTGATAAGATCTAACTCTCCTCTTGACCTTATAGACTCGGATGTTCATTCATTTTCACATGAATCAAATGGTGGAGCTCTTATGTATGTCACTTTTATTGATAATAAATCAAGATACTCTTGGGTTTATCTCTTGTCTAAGAAAAGTGAAGTTTTTGAGTCCTTTGTAAAGTTCAAAACTCTTGTGGAAAAGCAACTTAATACTAGCTTGAAAGTATTAAGAAGTGATAATGGAGGGGAGTACATCTCCAATAGGATGAAAGAGTTTTGTGAAACTAATAGCATAAAGAGAGAGTTTACTTGTACATATACTCCACAACAGAATGGAGTAGCTGAGAGAAAGAATAGGACACTATGTGAGTGTGCTAAAGCTATGAGATTAGATGTATCTCTTCCTATTTCATTTTGGGAGAAGCTATTTTATGTGCAAACTTTCTTTGTAATAGAATGACTAATAGTGCCATTAAAGGACTTACACCTTATGAAGTATTGTTTGGCAAAAAGCCAAATCTTAGTGATTTGAAAGTTTTGGATGTACTTGTTATGTACATATTCCTTTAGAAACAAGGAAAAAAGAAGATGCCACTTCTTTCAAAGGCATCTTTGTTGGTTATAGTGAAAGTAAGAAAGCTTATAGGATATATGATCCTATTACAAAAAAAGTTGTTGCTAGTAGAGATGTACTTTTTGATGAATCTCTCCAAGCCAAAGGAAAGGTGACTTCCAACAACACTCAACTTGTCAAAGATCATGCTATGGCCGAGGAGGAGCTTCATGAAGATGAATACCAAGTGGAACCTACTCCAAGTCCAAGGGTGCCAAGAAGATCAACAAGGACAAGGATTGAGCCATCAAGGCTCACTTATAGTGACAAAGGGGAGCAAAGGGAAGATTCTCAACTACTCAACTCTTATACTTTCTTGACTACTATGCTTGAAGAACCAACTAGTTTTGAGGAAGCAAATAATTCTCAATATTGGAGGAAAGCTACGCAAGTAGAGTTTGATGCATTAATGGAAAATCAAACTTGAAATACTTTGGATTTGTTCTTCATAAAGTAGGTAGTAGTCTTTCGAGAAAAGTCATCGATAAAAGTTAGGAACAGAGAGCTCCCCCTGTGGAAGCAGTCTATATTGGGCCACAGATGTCATTGTGTACAAGGTCAAGCAAGCCTTTGGAAGTATGAACTAAGTCTGAAATAAAAGGGCTTCTTGCATGCTTGCTGATAATGCAGCTTTCTCATGGAGAAGTTGGCTTGCTGACAAAAGGCAGATCTTGTACTAGTCTCTGAGCATACATTTGCTGGATACTATTGAAATTGAGGTGGCCTAGTCTAAAATGCCACAACATATCTTTTGATTTAGAAGTGGCTGTGTGAAGAGCTTGACTATTAGAAGAGTAACAGTGGCTGAGTTTGGAAAGATAGTCGCTTCTTTTTCCAAAGGCTAGCCTTATGGAAAGAAGCCTCTTACATGTAAATGGATATATAGATTGAAATATAATCAAGATGATTCCATTCATAAGTACAAAGCTAGACTTGTAGCAAAAGGTTTTTTGCAAGTCAAAGGCATAGATTATGATGAAACCTTTGCACCTGTTGCAAAGCTTGTGGCCATTAGATTAATCATATGTCTTGCAACTTCTTTCAAATGGGAGTTTTTCCAACTTGATGTGACAAATGCTTTCTTGAATGGATTCTTGGAAGAGGAAATCTACATGTGCCAACCCGAGGGCTTCATCAAAGATGGAGAAGAAGACAAGGTGTGTCTCTTGAAGAAGAGTCTTTATGGACTCAAGAAAGCACCAAGAGCATGGTACTCTAGGTTGCATTCTTATCTTATTTCCATTGGATTTGTTGTAAGTTCTTATGAACCATCATTGTACTACAAATGTAATGATGGAAAGATCATTATCTTAGTTTTATATGTTGATGACATTATACTCACAGGAAATGATCTAGATGGCATCAAGAATGTAAAAGTTTCCTTGTCTAGTGAATTTAAGATGGTAGATCTAGGACTTCTTAAAGTTATACTTGGAATAGAAGTCACTAGAAGTAATGATTTTACCTTCATATGTCAATCTAAGTATGCTAGATCAATCTTAGCAAGATTTGGCATGATTGATTGTAAAGGAGTTGAAACTCCTATGGAACTAAGTGTAAAAGTTTCTAAGGAAAGTGATGAAGCATCCTTTGAGGACATCACTACCTATAGAATGCTTATTGGTTCCTTGATATACTTAACCATCACTAGACCAAATCTTAGTTTTTGTGTTGGCAAGTTGAGTCAATACATGCAAAGTCCATTAATATGTCATTGGAAAGGAGCAAAAAGGGTGTTAAGGTACATCTCGGCTACAAAAGACTTTGGCATAGTTTATGAAAGGACTAATATTTGTTTGAGAGCATATTCGGACTCAAGTTTTGCAGGTGACAAGATGGATAGAAGATCCATAAGTGCATTTGCTACATTCTTATGTGGAAGAGCTATATCTTGGCTTTCTAAAAAGCAAGATACCATCTCTCTTTCATCAACAAAATCCGAATATAAAGCTATGAAAACAACAACAAAGGAGGTTCTTTGGCTTAAAAGGCTTTTGGAGGAGCTACATGTGATCAAGGATGAAGACATTCCATGCATACATTGTGATAATCAAGCATCTCAAAAACTTGCAAACAATCCAGTCTTCCATGCTCAAACAAAGCACATCAAGATTGCACATCATTTCGTGAGGGAGAAAGTGCAAGCAAAGGAGATCAAGCTTATTCATGTTTCATCATCAGATTGCATTGCTGATATACTCACCAAGGCATTGCGTAAAGATCCATTTATAAAATTAAGATTGGCTCTTGGAGTTATAGATAGATCTATGCTAGATTTACCAAGCTAGATTTTTGAGGAGTGTGAAAAATGCAAAAATAAGCTTGGTAGAGGCCAAAAATCTTGTATATAGATAAACACACATGTGTGGAGCCTGTTCCCATGTGTAAAACTAGTGTACTTGTCCTTACCATAATCATATATGTTGTACATATGATTTAATTCAAGTTCTAGTGGCTAAAATGGCCAAAAACTAGTTTTCTAGACATATGACACATGACATCAATCTATTGATTGCATGAGCCACATCCTTTGCTTATGTGTCATATCCCATGTGTAGAGGACAGCTCACACGTGTGGAATAAGCTGAAGTAGACGAATTTTGACTTCTATAAGATTTCCAAGTAGATCTCCATATAGAAGAAAAATGGACCAAAAGTGCCCAAAATAGAAGGTTTTGTCCAAGTGTCAGTTTTGCATGATGAATCATCATATGACAAAGCACCTTCACACATGTGGGATCAAAGGGATGATCAGTACCATGAGCTCTCACTTATTGTATATATAAAGCCACATTTGGCCATAATCATTGTGAGACACCAATCTTGATTTTGGAAGCAATTTTGAGTGATTCTCTCCATTTGTCTACGTTTGTTTTGATTGTTTTGAGGTTCTATCAATGTGTACTTGATTTTCAGGTTGGAGTCCATACTCAGACAGGGTCAGAAAGTACACCTACCTTCAATTAATGATTGTTCTTGTTAGGATTTTGTGTCTAGAATTGATCTAGATTGATCTTAATCTCAAGTCGATTGATAGATCAAGTAATCTGACAACCAATATCTCTTGAGGATCAGATTAGGATCCACTCTTGGTCCTTTTTGTACTTTTTGCACATACCGTATCTTTGAGAAAAACGTTTCGCTACTAGTCTTGCCTTGTATTTCATCACATTCCCGTCTGGTCCGCATTTGAGCTTGAAGACCCATTTGCATTTGACAGTCTTGTGCTTATTTGATAATGGCTCCAGCGTCCATACCTGGTTCTTCCTTATGGACTCCATCTCTTTGTTCATGGCTTGGATCCATCTGTCCTTTTTTGGACCTTCAATCACCTCCTCGAAAGTCTGTGGTTTGCCATTGAACCTGCAGAACTCTTCTGAAGATGCTTGGTACATATCTTGCTGGTGCTCTTTGTGGTCTTGTTGACCTTCTGGGAGATCCTCCTGAAACAGCTATGCCTTTTCCCTTGTCCACTTTGCTTGGTCCAGAACCATTTTGGTTTACAGGAACCGTGGTAGCAGGTTGCCTCTCGAATCTTTCTTCGTTAGATTCGTCACTCGAATGGGAGACGACTCAAAAATCTTAGTTTTCGTGTTCGTACTCTGCTCCCTCTGTCGTTGGTGGCAGGTCATAGTACTGTCTCTCCAGAACTTCGTAACTGACAGGAACATCATTGGCCATTGTCCTGTTCTCGTCGAATCTGACATCTCTCATTGTTTTCACAGTGTTCGTGTCTGGCATGTAGACTCTGTAGTATGTCGAATTGTTGTCATAACCTACCAGGAATCCCTGCTCGGTTTTCTCATCAAGCTTCTTTCGAAGCTTATCAAGAATATGTGCATAAGCTACACAGCCAAAGATTCTGACGTGAGACAGGTTGGGCTTTCTACCCCACCATAGCTCATGTGGTGTCGTGTGAGGAACACCAGACTTGCCTGTTCTGTTCTAAATGTATGTGGCTGTAGCTACTGCTTCAGCCCACAGTGCCCTTGGAGCTTTCGAGTAGGCCATCATGCATATGGCTGCTTCCATTAGGGTCCTGTTCTTTTGTTCAGCAACACCATTGTGCTGCAGTGTGTAGGCTGCAGTTCTTCTGTGAATGATGCCATGATCATTGCAGAAGTCAGTGAAGCGATTCGAGATGTATTCACCACCTCGATTTGTTCTGATCTGCTTCACTTTGTTGCATGTGCATCTTTCTGTCCAATTCACATATTCTGTGAATTTATTAAGTGCTTCATATTTATTCTGAATGAAATACACTCTGGCAAATTGCTATAATCATCAATGAAGGTTATATAATACTTTGAACCTCCTACTGAGATCACGTTGAATGGTCCACAAATGTTAGAGTGCACTAGCTCCAGAATCTTCGTCGTTTTGTAGGAGTCTTTGATGAATGGTGTGCGTGACATCTTGCCCTTCAAACATGCATCACAGGTGGTCGAACTGGTTGCATTCGAGATGTTGACCCCTGTTATCGCTCCATGATGGCTTGCCTGGTAAAGTACAATTGAGTTCATGTGGCAGAGTCTTCTGTGCCACAGAGTGTCTGACGAGTCGTCATGAGTCTGATGCACCTGATTTGCAGGTAGACTTACCTTTAAATGATATAGGTTCCCTTTCCTTCTGCCTTGAGCGATGAGAGTACTGGTACTGGCATCAATCACGTTGCATGCTTTGTCAGAAAATGTCACACGCATCCCTGCATCTGCTATTCTTGCTACAGAGAGCAAGTCTTGTTGCAAAGTAGGCACGAACAGAACATCTTCGAGTCATCTGTCTCTGCCATTGGTGTTGAGCCATAGTGAACCAATACCGTTCACTTGATGTCTAGATCCATCTCCAAGAACTATGAATCTTGAGGGATCTGCACTGGTCATGATCCTGCCTCTAATTGGACTCCCTCTCAGGCTGAAATTGCTTCTTTATTTTTCTTTGTTGCCGTAGATATGAAGGTGGATTTCCTTGTGCACTAATTCTGTTCTAATTGTTTTTCACTATCAATATCCAGACTACTATTACCACAATCGACTATCAATATCCGGACTACTATTACCAACATCGACACTTGTCGATGTAGAAGAGAAAGTTCTAGAAATCATAGGACTTGAAGTTGTATTTGGAACTACCGCTTCATTAGAAATTTTTTTTTTTTCTGTATCAATACAAGAATTCCAAACAATGAACATGCAACTTTAAACAAAGAATGCATGGAGATTACAGACAGCATGATTACAGACAATTTCTAGGAGAGGGACCATGTTTGCAAACGTTGCTATCAAGAAAACCCTAGTTCAGAAATTATTTGTTAGGTTCAAAAATCTGCATGGGTATTTTTTTTAGGACCATAATGCCGAACATCGCATAAAAAATTGAATGTATCTAGCAAGCAATTTATTTTTTTGCATGTAGTTTGGACTCAAGCTTGCGAACTTTTCATCCCCTTTGCCTTGGAAACATATGGTTGTCTGCACAAGAAATTTAATGATTTTTTATCTTTATGTGCGGAGCTTATGGTGAAACGCCAAGGACAAAGCATTACCTTACCATCCGTCATTGTTTCTTTCTACCGTCAGCGTATTTCTATTGCATTACAACGTTCACAGGCAATTTCAATTCTTAGTCGGGCTCAGTTTGCAGGAGTGGTTTCTTCAAAGCTTCATGCATTACCTATTACTGGATCTATTTTAGTTAGTGATTTACATCAGGCAGTTGGTTTTGAGTAATTACTCACTATTTTTAATTTTTACATTGCTATTGGGTAGGTTAATTCATTTTTGCCGTTCTACGGTACTATTTTAAATAATTCAATCTTCTTGTTCGATCATGGGTTTTCCCATCATTTTTAATAAAAGCAGGGATATTATTCTATTTATACCTAACAAATAAGCTCATAGTATTGCTTTTACCTAGTACCAAGTCTAGAGCCTAGAGCCTAGAGCTTGAGCTATTACCATAGAGGCTCTACGTTCTGGAAAGTAGTGCTTTGATCACATTGAGTAAAATTTCATCTCGGAATGTTTTTTTTTCCTTTTTCGGATTTTTGGAGTGTCTTAGAAAAGAAAAAAAGCCATAAAAAGGCATCTTAAAACACATTAAGATATGTTGTATCAAGTCTCATATTCGGAGTACCTATCTCCTGAATGTTTAGAATATTCAACTGATAGAAGCTATTTAAATTCCATAACATTCCAAGTTTATCATATCATGTTCAGAACAATTCAGGAATATTGAATTGAGACCCCATCTGATTTAAACAAGATTCAAGCAATTCACATTCGTATGTTTTTCCCAAAAGAAAAAGGATTTTAAAATTTGTTGGAGCATGTTTTTTAAGGCTTTTCGGAATCAAGATGTAAGAACATGTCAAAAAATTCAATTTTATTGACAATACTATATAGATGTGCAGAAACAAGATAGGCAATACTATATAGATGTGCAGAACCAAGGCAAGTGATATAGTGACTAGTATCTTAATCACCTGTAACTCATAATCACACAAATTTTCATCAATCTTGTTCAATGTGCACAAATTTTAGAAAACTAATGAGGTTTGTGAGCTATAGTCAGAATGGAAACAAATCAGTATTACAAAACCTGGCCCACTGGCCACGCGGGCCACGTGTTAAGATCCCACCCCCAACCGCCTAGCCACCCGCGTCCACATGCCCTTAGTGCCCAAAAGGGCTGGCGCCAGAGGACAAGGGACTAAGGACCCATAACTGCTTAAGTACCCCTCATTCCCATCACTTGGAATACTTATGGGATATGCTTTGACGTCTTGCACTCTCAAGCGCCTTCACGCAGGTAGGCGTGAGCCCTGTGCACCGTCAACACTCCCCCTCAAGCGAGCACAGGGGTAAACCGGGCTTTGATACCATATTACAAAACCTGGCCCACTGGCCACGTGCGGGCCGCATGTTGGGATCCCACTTCCAACCGACTAGCCACCCGCGTCCACATGCCCTCAGTGCCCAGAAGGGCTGGTGCTAGAGGACAAGGGACTAAGGACACATGATTGCTTAAGTACTCCTCATTACAAACACTTGAAATACTTATGGGATCTGCTTTGTCTTGCACTTTCAAGTGCCTTCACGCAGGCAGGGGTGAGCCCTGTGCGTGGCTTGCCTTATCCGTCAACAAAAGAATTTGGGCCTCAGGGCCACGCACACACATGTACCCACGCGAGCCACATATTGGGATCCCAACCCCAGTCGCCTAGCCACCCACCATTCATCTAACTCCCAAAAGGGCTGGTACTAGGGGATAGAGGATATACAGAAGCCCCAACTTATATATGAGAGAATTCAAGGCAAGTAGTTACTTATGGGACATTAAGAATTCTCAAGGCCTTCACTGGGTGCTCAAGCCCATGCCACTTTCCTGTGCGTGGCTTGCAACTAAACATTCTACAACACCTCCACTCAAGCAAGCACAGGCAAAGGAACCTCCACTAGCCCTGATACCATGTAAAGAATTTGGGCCTCAGGGCCACGCACACACACGTACCCACGCGAGCCGCGTACTGGGATCCCAACCCCAGTCGCCTAGCCACCCGCCATCCGTCTAACCCCCAAAAGGGCTGGTACCAGGGGATAGAGGATATACCGAATGAAGAAACAAAATGTTTCTAATTACAAAGCCTTGCTAGCTTTCAGCCCTCAGCCCGACGAAGACATTCGCGAACTTGAAGATCTGGAGACATGAAGCACGAAAAATTTCATGAACACGAAAGTCAAAGGAAACAAAGATGAACGGTTCGTGAACATGAAAGTCAAAGCAGACGAAGACTAACGGTCCGTGAACACAAAAGATTCACGAATAGAATCTTTTGCGGTCCAGTACGAGTGAAGGCAAATGACGGAAACCAAACCTTATCCTGTCTGCATGCTCCAAAGAGTACCAGCAAGATCATGCAAGTACCTATAAGTACAGATATCTGATCTGATGATATGACGTCAGCAGATACATTTTAGGTCATGGCTAATCTGCCACTCTTGTGATTCCTTGATTAGTTGTAGACGTTTAATCACTCTAATCTTAGATTCACATAGAGCAACCATACTTACTGGATGATACTTGACATATAGATCAATAGAATACACATACAGTGTAACGTAGTAGTCTGATGCTAGTAAGCAATCAAGGCGAAATACAGACAACAAGTCCACCTGCATGCAAGACAAGCTCTGTGATTAGGATCCATAGAGATCCAACTGTCCGCTAGAAAAGCGAGACGATTACTCGTGAGAGAACCGTGTTTTTCCCACGCCAATGCACTGTGTGGATTTGCATGCAGTGCTTGAAGAAAGCAGAGGAAGACAATATAGATAATTTCTCTTGTTGTGACTGATCTGAAATGCAAATGCGTCTAATGTTAATTTTCTTGTTCATTATAATTTCGCACCTTGGTTGAAACTATGTTGAATGCTGCATTAATTTAATAAACATAGATCAGCAGTGCCTGACTCTATTCTGGAGGACTGTAGGAGTGATTCAGCTGGCAGTGTCCAGCGATCGCATCTGAACTCCATCCGAGTCACAAGAGGATCGTGGTTCCTTCGCGAAAACTTCGCGACTGCAAAATCCAAATCACGATTCCTGATTCTCATCACTGATATCAGAGTAGGTCATTTGGTCATATTCTGACATAGCCAAGAATCTAGCAGATGCAGGATCTCAAACAAACAACCATCAACAAGGGAAGAGTCTTCAAGAAGCAATGGCTTCAATCAGCAGCATGCAAAGCAAGATCTGCACAATACTTGATTCCTCAAGATCTAAATTTTTAGCCTGGAAAGTTAAGACATCTTTGATACTCAAGAGTGAAGGACTATTCCCCTGGGTGGATGTCATAGAAGAAATGCCTACGACAACAGGCAAGGAGCTATGCGAATGGAGGGAGAAAAATGACAAGGCAGTAGCCTTGCTATCATCTTCCATCGAAGATAGTCTCACACTTGACCTGGCTACACTCTCCAAAGCTACGGAGATGTGGGATGCATTACTCACTAGATTTCAGACGAAATCAAGACGTCAAATCATGATGCTGGAAGATCAACTAACGAATCTACAGTGGGATGGAAAAGACCTCACTTCTTTCGTAAGAAAGATAAAGGATTTGTTTCTGTCACCACATAACTCTGGGGCAGAGAACGTTGTGTCAGCTGAGAAGCAGCTCACGTACCTGTTGAGAACCTTATCCAGATCATTCCAGATGACAAGAACCCTGCTCGCGAAAGATCCCGCCATGAATCTCGAAAGGCGATTGTCGAGATTCGAGAGGAAGTCGAGGCCAGAGAACATCTTGATCACAAAGATGGTTCTGACCAGGACTTGTGTTGGTTGACGTAATGATGCAAGTCCACATAGATGGTTTACATGTAGGTATAGAAAATGTGTATATTGAAGGTAAAGTGTTGGCAAAGTATGGGAATTACGATGCTGAGTAAAAATATGAAAATATTTAAAGCTCGATATAACAAACAGATACAGTGATTCTACCATCATTGTGTCTGTTCAAGAATCTATTAAAGATTCTTGTTACATGCAATTAATATACATGATTGTATTCGAATACGTTGCTTCAATGTTTGATCCAAAATAATACATTATGATTGCGGGACTTCAAATTTAGTTTTGGTATACGGATCAAAGACTTTGATTACAAAAATTGAACCCTTCGAGGTGAATGTAAAATTCCTTCCAAAAATGTCAATATTAGAATTTCGAACGCATTGTGAAACTGTAATTGCTAAAAACTCGATTGTCCATGCATCTACGCTTCTGGCAACTGTTGCAGTTCCAATAATAGAATCGGACCAACTGGATACAACAAAAAAAACTCTTCTTGTAGCAGATGGATTAGAGCAAGAAGATCAAGGTCAGGTAAACAATTTCATATACGTTTCTTATATATATACATATTGTTGTTCAAACTATTCAACACATGTTGCGTCTACCTACTAACAAATGCGTGCAGGCCATATTTTGGGAAAATTCAACCAAATTGTTCCAAAATCTTGTTGCTGCATTTCATAATGAAAATCGTCGAATTTATTCTATTAAAAATTTGGGCGTATGGAAAAATTGAAAACCTCTAGTTCTCTGTGTTTGAGAAAACGATATTTCTTCAACTACCAATAGGCCACTGTCATGATAAACTTGTGTGCGCTTATTAGGGGCAAACAAAACACATCTACATTAACAAAGAGGTACAAACAAATATTGCTGATAATCCATAAACCGTGAACTCATGCATGGTTTAAAGAATGTTCGAAATCATGATACTAATTCATATTGGTATATGGCAGCTGCTTGGAAAGCTTTGGATATCTAGAATAAATGTTCCTTTTATTGAGCGAGTTTGTGAAGATGTGCTAGTAATTAGTTTTCAATGCGTAATATCAAGCCTTTTTGCTTCCAATGCAAACAATCAACGAATTTTACATGTATGCCACGTTTATCATGTTCTATTGTTGCTGGTGGCACATTGCATAAAGTTATATTAAAAGGCGACCTCCTTGGATGTGTGCTTGATTTGAAAAAGCCTTTTGAAAGAGTCATAGATTAGGATTTCCACAAACATGGTTCAGATTATGTTCATAGTTTTGAGTTTGGTTGTACGAAATATGTGTCTTCACATACATTGCTAAAAATGTTTGCTTTTCTAAAATAAGTCATGTTCTAAATCTGTGTGCATAAAAGTGTTACTGCATATTGTTGTGTCTGTATGTTGTAACATGTTTATATATTCAAAAAGTTAACAATGAACTATTTACCTAGTTTATTGAACAATATGCTTGGTTAAAAATTTTAGATTTGAAACTGCCTTTAGTAACAACTATCTTAAAACCTGCATCAAAGCTTAGAAAAATGTGTGAGACTCTATATATTTACATGTTATAGGTTTTCTTCCTACCAAATCGTTGTTTTGAAATTGACAAACGTTGCCTTGACTAAATTCTTGTGAATGAATCGTATTCAGAAATTAGTATTCGAACATCATGTCAGAATTGCAATGCTTGTAAGCTAATCGTGTTTTCGGTCTAGGAACATATTATTGTTATTTATTTTGCAAACGCATCACAAATAACATAAACATAGATTTGTTCTTTGTTTGTTACAATAATACGTTCTTTGTGTTCTAGAATTAGATGTCGGCCATAATGTGGGGTGTGTATAGTTCGAATTGTAGTTCCTCATGCCTATATGCCTTGTGGGGTGCGGGGTGACATATTCGAACTGTATGTGTTAACCATTGGTACAAATATGCTGCTCGAAGTCGGGCGTAAAGCAGGGGTGATTAGTTGTCGATGTGAGATAGCTGCCGATCGTTTAGCTATAAGGGATATCAACCAGATTTGATGGGACGTTACTGAGGCAATGTGCTGCTTAATGGTGAAAGCACAAATGGTTTGATGGATGTTCCCCATGGGCTAATTCTGTGATAGATTTGTGTGGGCGCGACTAGGCAAAGGTCCTACGTCCGGTCTCAAGGGGGATGTGACTTGAGAGGGATCGTTGTGTTAGCTTTGGTTGGTATGTTCGTTTGTTGTGTTGCTTGGACACGAATGACATGGTTCCTACTTGGCTCTCAGGTGACTTGATCGTGCTGATTTAAGGAGGAGATACTTTTGTATTGAAGATGACTTAATAAAGAAGAAAAAAGAGAGCTATGGATCCCGACCTACAGAGGGCAGAATTTTCAAAGAAAAGGAAAACAGTCTCGTGGAAGTGCACATCTTACCAAGATCGATGACCACCTTGATGAATCACGAACATTAACAGACGGAGAAGAGCAATGTCAAGAAAATGGCTCCCACATGCATCGAGATGGCGCCAAATCCAAATTGAGAAGAAAGAGCGTATGCACGTCCCAATGTGGCACCTCCTCAAGAAGAGATTGGTGCCCCTTCTAAACCTCCACCAAGAACCCGTACCAGAGGTGCAACAAGACCTCTTTGAAGAGCAGATGCGTCAATATTTATCAAACGCAATGGCAGCTACTCTTAGTGAGGTAAAGAAGGACAGAGAGAAATACACTAGCATGAAATGCAGAAGGCTCGAAGAAGACTGCTAAAGTAAAAGGGTCGCCAAGTTTCAAAGGGGAGCCTGACGTTCAAGCTATGGAGGATTGGTTGTTTTACATAGACCATTACTTCTGCTTGATAAACACTCTTGAAGAAAAGAAAGCAGAGTTGGCGCTAACATATTTTGAGGGCTACACAACAAACTATTATCGAGTGGCAGGAATGCAGTTCCGGACATGAAATGCGTTACGAGAGGAGTTCATACCTAAAGATTCGCACATGAGATTGAGGGCAGAATTATCAGGACTCAAGCAGAAAGGTTCACTACGAGAGCACCTGAACAAGTTCATGCAGAGTGTATGGATTATTAAGGATATGTCAGAAGCTGACAAGATTCACTACCTCTTGTCTGTAATTCAGACTTGGATGCGACGAGCGATAGACAATTACACAAACAGTTAGAATGAACAAGTATTGGTTAAGATAAGCTTAGGATTTAAGTTCACTATTAAGATATATATTGCTTTTATTAGAAAATGACTCCCAATGTAGAGTTATATTGTATAGATTGTATTAGTTGGCTCGAACAAAAAAGGACCGAATGGAGTCCGAATTAAGTGCGGTCTGATTTGATAGTTTAAATAGAAAGCTATAGGAACTTTCAAGAATAAGCGAGATGGTGGTGTGTCAAAATGACAACTTGTCGAACTTGGCCCCAAACCTAGCTTCAAGCCATATTTGCCATGTTCTAGAGAACAATATGTGTTCTAGCCACACGGTCCAACCGATACTACAATATAGTACAAATAGTAGGAAGAATGACTTTCGGTCGGATTGAAAATACGAGCTATCGGTTGAATTTACCATCATGAAATCTAATTGCATTGCCCTAGCTTCAAAGCCTCCCACTCACTGGCCCAAAAATTGTACATGGTGCGGTACACATTTTTGGAATGGTCCGTTTGAGCCAATAGTGTCTGAGACAAAGGACCTATAACAACTTGTCGGGGTCCATTCTAAGGTGGCATGATCGAACAACAAGTTGTTGAATGCAGTGCTTCTTGTACATTTCATGTCAAAAAGTGCATGCGACCTAGCAGGCCAACCCGGGATTTTGCATCACAGACTTCCAGTGGCCATTGGAATGCCACACGCAATCTCAGAGAGTCAATATGAACTTGCTAGAATGATTTTTGTAGAATTCGAGTGGCCACCCCACCTTTCCATTCAGAGCCTCAAATGCTTTTGTATCCACACCTAGTGTTGATCAAGCTTTTCAAAAAATAAAAGTCAGTTTATCAACTATCCCAATTCTAGGGATTGTGAAATTCCATTTGAATTGATAACTGATGCTTCAGATGCCACAGGTGCCGCACTTATGCAAAAGGAACACGCTACTGCATTCCATAGCCAAAAATTAACTTCGATGCAACAATGTTATTCTATTTATGATGAGGAGTTCTATTATACATGTTTTTCGTACTTGGGTACAATATTTAAAAGGATCACATACAGTTGTTAAATTGATCATCGTTTCTTAAAATACATTTTCACACAACCAGTTATGAATCAACATCAAGCTCGTTGGTGTGAATATCTAGCATTCTTTACCCATGTTGACATTGAATATATTCTGGATTTGAAGACCGGTGTGGCAGATGGCCTTAGCCGTATGCCACAAGCTATGCATATTACCTCATTTCATGCAGAGGTAGATGGTCAAATGTATTAGTTTTATACATTTTTGCATGGTCTTTTATTTTTTCATGATAGTATCCGTGTTCACATGATTATCACATACATAATACTCTCATTCGTGAACATCATGATGTACCATTTAGTGCTAATCCGAGTATTAATAAGATGTATTGCCTTATCTCATCTACTTACTATTGGCCACAAATGTGACAAGATGTTATTAGAGCCATTACCAAATGTTTTAGCTATCAACAAATAAAAACCTTGGGACATTCCTACTAGACATTGGGAAAGTATCAATATGGACTTTATTACCTCACTACTTCGTTCACATCACCATAATACTCAGATTCTTGTTGTTGTTGACTGTTTTTCTAAAATGGCACATTTTATACCTTGTAAGAAGAAAGCCACAGCATCTTATGTTGCTAGTCTTTTTTATAACATTTTTTTTGCCTACATGGTTTGCTAAAAACCATTATAACTGATCAAGATCCTAAGTTATCAAGTAACTTTTGGACTTCTTTATTTCAATGCCTAGCTACTAAATTATTATTTAGTATTGCATATCATCCTGAAACCGATGGTCAAACATCCGATTAGCCATCTGTGTTTGTATTGCATCCGATTAGGCAGCTACTAAATTATTATTTAGTATTGCATATTATTAACCACTAACATATTTTTGCAACTGAAATGATCTAAGAGATTGTAAGGCTCAATGGCCAAAACTCACACAAAAATTTGACTTTTAAGTGCAATAAATCAAGGGTATCATGTGACCCATATACAAATCTAGCTTTGAGGTTATCTACTTGTTTTCTGAAGAACAAATCCGAAGCTTTCAAGTTCTTCAAGCATTTCAAGACATCCGCTGAAAATCAGACCCAGAGAAAGATCAAGGCTCTACGTACTGATGGAGGGGGAGAATTCATCTCCACTGAATTCAAGGACTTCTGCAAGGTCAATGGAATACATCAACAATACACAACCAGCTACTCACCTCAGTCCAATGGCATAGCTGAGAAGAAGAATCGGACACTCATCGAAAGTGCCAAGAGCATGCTGGCCCATGCTCTCTTCCAAAGAAATTCTGGGCAGAAGCTGTTACTACAGCCGCCTATTTGCAGAATCGATCAAAACCATCACTTAAGCATATTCGAGTGTCTGGATGCATTGCCCATGCTCAAATCCTAGCTGATCTAAGAAAAAAGCTGGACGAGACTAGAAGAAAGTCAACTTTCATCGGCTATTCCCCAAACCACAAGGCATACAAGCTCTACAATCTGGATACCAAGAAGGCATTCACTAGTAGAGATGTCATTTTTGTAGAAGACCAGTTCATCGACCACAAGAAAAAAGCTCCATCGCCCTCCTATCCCAAAGCCGACGGAACTCATCATTGATCAGCAACTTGACTCTGACTCCAACAAAGAAACAGACCCTTGGCAAGTCGAACCACATTAGAGGATCAAAGTTCAAGCTAAAAGATCGAATCGATCCAAATAGTCTCCATCCTGATTCATGGATGATCCAATCTGCTACTTTGTGCAAGAACCAAACACAGAGGCAATGTCGACACTTGATGCTGGTATCACTAACTTAGAGAAAAAGTGCAAAGCAAGGAAGTATCATTGGTTTACTGTAGGACAGATCTTATGGCAGCAGATTACTTTACAAAAGCTTTATCAAAGGAGCACCATCTCAGATTTAACGACATGCTAAATCTTATTTATACAAAGACGAAAGCTTTTAAAATATCTAGGCGTCACAAAAATTGTACTCATTAGCTTCACACCCATGTACTCACCTTCTGATTTTCATCACGATATACACTACTGTTTTTGTTCTATTGAATAGTACTACTCTTTATTCATCTTGATTATTGCTGGTAACTTTTGCACTTCTGATCTACAACCGTCCGTTGTTCTACTTCCGCTGCTATTCCACTGATTTCCGACAAATCTTACTCATGATGAAGATGGTTTGGATGTTCAAATTTGAAATGATGATGCTTTTGTGATGTCTTCATGTATGCTTGCTAATGATGGAGATCTAGATCCATGGTGGATTGATAATGGAGCAAGTTCACACATGACTTTTCACAAAGATTACTTCACTTATTTGTTGGTATATGATGATGACAAGAAGGTGATCTACACGGCCAATGATGGTGAGTGTGCAATCAAAGAAATATTGGCACAATTTCTATTTCACTCTCTACAAATGGGAATGTTCATTTGAAGAATGTTTTATTCATACCTTTCATTACCAAGAATTTACTTAGTGTGAGTCAATTGCTAAGTAAAGGTTTCAAAGTTGAGTTTGATGGAGATGCTTGTATGATTAAAAGGAAGGATATCGTGATTGAAAAAGCTAAAAGGCAAGGGAAGTTGCTCAAACTAGATGGTTGTGTTATTGCTAACCAAGTTGGATTTGTGGCAAGTGAGCAAATACCTATTCAAAGTACATATCTACCAAGTTCAAGGCCTTTTGTGATGAGCATGGGATCGAGAGGGAGTATACAACATCAAGGACCCCACAACAAAATGGAGTGGCTAAAAGGAAGAATAGGAATGTAGACCTTGTAGGCTTTACTCACCTCACTATATCCAACAAATACCTCTTCTTGAAGATGGATCCTCCTTGGTCCTATCATCAAGAGTAATGTTGACATAGCATGTGCATCCAAGGTTCTTAGAAAGTTGACACTCGGCCTCCTCTTGAATAATATCTCAAAAGGTGTCATTCCATCCAAAATAGCACTCGGCCACCTATTGCACAAGAAATTGGCACACAACAAAGCTTGATCCCAAAATGGTTTGTCAAGATTAGCACTTAACCTCATGGCTTTAGCACTAACAAAGTGATTGTTGGTAGAGATGTCATCTTTATGAGGGGAACATTCCAAAAGTGTCTTCAAGCATGATTGATAGTGATGTCGATGGATCTAACATTCTTGCTGTTGATGTAAAGGATCCTACTTTGCATCGTGATGATGATGGACCTTCATCAAGTCAAAATCCAAGGAGAACGTCAAGGGAAAGACAAGTACCTTCAAGGCTCACATATGATGAAAAGGGTAAGCAAGTAGTTTCTAGAAATTATGTTGCTTTCCTAACCTCTTTTGATGAACCTACAAGTGTAGATGAAGCAAGGAAAGGAGTGGATTTGGAAAACAAAGTTTGTTCAATGACTTTGATCGTCAAGTTGATGATCAAGAGGTTGATCTCAAAGGGCTTCAACTAGTCAAAAGGGAAGTTGGCAATTTGGAGCTAGTCAAGAGCATCAAAGGAGAGTCAATTGGCAAAGATGTTGTGGATCTGTTTTTGAAGCTTATTGAAGACTCAAGTAAGGTCAAAGGAGCAGCAGGGAAGTGTTGTTCAAGTTTACTTTACTTGTTCTATCTCATGTTTGAGCATTTTCATGTGGATGTGTGCAAATTGTCAAGATATGGTAAAACTAGCTACATTGGTGAGCATCATTTTGGTGTTGGATTTGTACTAGCATTCTTGTATGGTTTTGCTAATGGAAATGAAACTATTGGAGGTTCATTATATCACTCATCCATGATCAAGTTCTCAAGTGTTGAGCTACTTGGTGCCAAGATTTGGAGATTGTCAATTTTTGGTGAATTCATGGTCATTTTCTTCTGTGAAGTAGATCTTGAAGATGGACTAGTAAAACTTGCTTGGTTTATGGAGTCATGTGTTGCTGCTTTAGTATCATGGATGAACTCACTTACTCATGGATTTCCAAGTCTTGATGGTTTCTTATGGCAAGATGAAGATGGAGGCTTATTCATGGAGTGTCACTGTGGATACATGGCAACAAAGGACAAAGGAGGAGGAGACATGCAAGCAAATGTTGATCAATCACATTTATTGTTTGGTTGCTGTATTTTTCCAGAGTTCAAAACTAATAGCATGGAGGAATCATCTCATTTACATTCTATGTGATTCTTCATGTCCTAGTGAGGAGCATTGGAAGCTAGGAAAGCGAGTTTTGAGGTACATCATTGGAACTCGAGATTTTGGCATATTTTATGAGAGGGATCATCATCTAATATTTTTGGATTTTCAGATTCGGACTATGCTGGAGATGTAATGGATAGAAAATCCATTAGTGCTCATTGTATTTTCATAGGTGATGGAACTATATCGTGGATGTCGAAGAAACAAGCCACTATCTCATTGTCATCTTGTGAGGCCGAGTACAAAGCTCTTACACATTGCACAAAGGAGGTGGTATGGATTAAGAGGATGATCAAGGATCTTCACTTACTGGATTTTTCAGACAACCCAATCATTTTTTGTGACAATCAATCAGCCCAAAGGTTGGCAACCAATCCTATCTTTCATGCTAGGAGCAAGCATATTGAGGTGCAATATCATTTTGAGAGGGAACAAGTCATTGCAAAGGAGGTGGAGCTTCAACATGTGTCCTCAAAGAAATGTGTAATGCCCCGAAGGGATAACCTCTAAGATGAGGATATGAGAACACAATAGGAGAGACTATGGAGCCAAACCGCCCAACCAAACCTAGATCAAACCTGGATCTAGCCCCCAAGCCATGCCATGTAAAACAAGAAGAGAAGAGAGAAAGTGGGAACCTAAATCCAATATGTCGACGAGAGAATCTCTACCTCATTATATAGAGAATAGAGTCCTGTGCATGAAACCATGCAAATCCCATGCATCTAGAATCTACCATAGGATTTTAACTGGAAATGAAATTAGTTTTAACTTTTGATCAATTCATAACAATTACCAATTTCAAATAAAATTGGGCTATTTTTTCTTTCCATTGAACAAGAATTACTTCGTTAAAGCTGTCTGTAAGTAATGGTAATTTCATAAAATTTGGTGTATTCACACAAAAATTGCGAAATAATTACCTCCAAATACCATGAATTTACTTCCATTAATTATTTAAGAAATATCTCAAAAACTTTGGTTTGTTCAATTTTAATAACCAAAATCATCAAAACCACAATAACGAACTAATCGATGTTCCACCGATTTGAAAAGGAGAAAACTGGAAAAAAAACACGATTTAACTCCATTTACTGGGAGTACCAATACTCCAGGGTTAAATGGTTTAAATAGCATTGTACCAAGGAATCTAATTCCTATATTGGGTATATGCCTAGGGACCATACTATTCTTCACTTTTCTGTCAAAATCGGCTTAAAAAGATTCATTCAAAAAATCGATTATTATAGCTTAACCAGAGATCCAATAGTACCAAAGTTCCATAAATCTGGGCTTACGTGTATATGCCGATGTAAGAAACAAAGGCCATGTAACTCCTACAAGACATTAATACAAGGTTAAAAAAATTTACAACTAAGCACCAAGAAATCAAATTCCTATAACGAGGTGCTAGTAACTTACATTTATTGGGTTGATTTTAAGGAACTAAAAGGATTCCCCCCTAAACCAACTTAAAGTTACTCCATGTCTAACACCTTGAAATGCCTTGAACATACGGCACATAACAAGCATAGCCGTGCAATTCCCAAGGTTGCCAAATTTGAAACCCTTGCATGAGAGTCAAAACCGCCGGTCATTTCCCTTGAAAAAGGCCAAACCAACATGCCTAAAAGTATCTACTTCCAAGGCCATGCAAAAACTTGACCCCCAAACCCTAATAGGTTGAAGGGAAACCCGAACCCAAATGGCCGCCAACATCTCTTTGGAGAAGATGCTTCCTCATCACATCAAAGAGGGAGAGACAAAATAGGATCGGGATTGACCTCTCACACAGCAAGGCATCGCGCAGGAAAAGCTTCACAGCTTTTGCAATCTTCTCAACTGCTACAGAGAATCCGAGACTCTGACAGATTGTTGCACCACAGACCGTTGCAAGGAAACGATTGCAGCCAATTGTGCTCCTGCCTCGGCCATCTCTCAGCCCTTCTAACAAAAAGAATTCAGCTCACGCTCCCAAAAAACGAGATTAGCATGCAAGATGTCAATCTGCTGGGATCTCCATTTCCAGATGCATCTTCTCTTACAGTTTTCAAAGCAAGAGAGCGCGCTTACACAAACCTATGAAGTACTGATTGCAAGGAAGGATGAGCCACAGATTAACACAAACTAATCATGTCCTGGCAGCGATTGCAGGACACGGCTGACTGTCCATCGCTCAGAAATCGGGACTTCAAAAGTTCAAAAACTTAATCCCATCCACTCTTTCAATGGCTTCAAAATAGTGGAGGCAGGCAAACAGGTTGTAAAGACTTCAACCAAGATAATTCTTCCTTTTCCATGCACCTCAAAAGCTTCATTACTGGATCTTCCACCGTGCTCTCCCCGTATTACAGGTTCATAGAAGCAAAAAAGAGAGAGATCAAGTCTAGCTTTTTTACAAGGATTAACAATTCCTATGAGGTGAAGGAAAGAATAATCTTAAATACAATCTTTATTCACCGCTTAGAATCAAAGAAATTTTGCCTACAGTTCTTCCAATCTATGTTCCTAAGCATGCAAATTCACTGGGGCGTGACCAACAATCTCGAATATCGGAAGGCCGGTCTACCATATTAGGATTATTCCAGGTTTTTAACCGAATATGGCCATGACAGGATGTGTAGCTAATATCTTCACCAAAGCATTGGGAAAGGACTTGTTCATGAAGCATAGGACTTTACTTGGAGTGTTATTAAAGTCTATACTAAAACTAGTTAAAGAGGGAGTGTGAAAGATTCAACTAGTTTGATCATATTTGCTATATAATCATATTTGGCAAATTGAGGCCAACTTTGTTTTTTGACTTAGAGATTGACTTTTCAAAGTTCATTAATCTGAATTTCATTTGAATAAACACTTTTTGAAAATGCGGGAAAGTTAAAAGGCGAGTTTGAGTAGATTCAAATTTGAATGTTGGGTACTTTGAATCTAGACCCCGAAATAGTAGGGTTAGCATTTTGGAAGGAAAACCAAGTGGCCAAATAGGTTTTGGACCTGTTATAAAAGGTGGAAACTCGTGGAGAGACACATCTTCTCTCTTCTCTATCTCATTTCATGCTTATACATGGTTCTCTTGGGTTCTATCCATTGGTGCACTATACTTGTGATTGCATGCAATTCTATGTGTAGAATGATCTATGTATTTGCTATTTTTGGATCCACACGTGTGAAATATAGTAGTTTGCTGATTTTGTACAGACAACAATAGTACTTTATCATTTGATTCATGTTTGATCAAGTTCTATTAGAGTTTGCATCTCATTTTGTGTGATGTAGATGCTGATTTTTCTACATATGGTGAGATTGGTAGAGTGTCTTCTTTTGTAACCCAAGATCTTCTTTGTAGATTGGATCATCAATGATCTAGAATCCTTCACAAGAACATGTGTAAGAAAATATTGCAGATACGTCCATATCATGTTTGCATACCCAACATTTCACATGTAAGGCAGTTGGAGTAGGAACTATAGGGTTTAAGAGTGCAAACTGAGTTTAATTTCCAATTTCAATTTGTCAATAGTTTTGAGTAAAATAAAAATTGTACGACAGAGTGGAGACCGGGTTACCTCGAATGGATCCAGATAATTGTAAGCCAAATGATGTTGTAAAATATTGGACAAGGTACTAGCTTGAATTGCATTAGGCTATGCATTTTTACCATTGTCCAAATAGCATCAAACGGAGTCCCGGGCTCAATTGGTTAGCTTGACATCCAAAGTTTCTTAGGTTTGAGCCCCTCTTGGAAACCAGGATGCATTGTCCAATTAGCATTTTGAATCAAAGTCATCCAATAATTCTCGATTCACAACATTAGAGTTTTGGAGGTTAAAATTCCTCCCTAGGACATTCAAACCAACAATGTTGACCTTTGCAAATAGTGCAAAGTATGTGTTTGCTTACCATAACAGGTTAGGGGCTCATTTGACTTGCTGACAAATAAATGCTACCCTCAATAGGATTTAAGTTGTCCAACCTTTTGGTTTGTATTCCTATCCATAGATTGTTTGATTTTGATCGAATAGTCGTTGATTATTGGCTTAGGGTCGATTATTCAAACTTTAAATATTGTATTGGAATTTCGGGAAGCATTAGTTGAACTCCATTGATATAGAATGGAGCTAGTAGATTGTCTTCACCAGATGATACAAAATATCTCCAAAGTCTCAAAACATAATAGCAATTTAAGAAGCCCTTATTAAACCATACATACTACAGTTTTGTTGGCCATTGAATATGTCGGGAGCATGAAGTTGATCATTGTAGGCCAATATCCAGACCAACGCATAGAGTGAAAAATTTGGATCATTTTTGCCTTTTACAACACCTCAATCCAAGGTGGCATGTGAAAGATATGACAGTATGAAAAAACTTTAAGTAGCTGCAAACAGTGATAATCAAAGATTGGTTTGGGCTAAACTATTGTTTTTGGTTTGTTTGGACATACACGTACATGTTTATACTCTGCTCTGCCCGAATGATGAGAAGGAAAACTTTCCAGTTCTGTGAGACTGTGTTGAAAGGGCAAGGTTTTTTTTTTCTTGAAAACAACATTAGTTGACAACTAGTCATTGTCTTGTGTTTCAGATTATTGGAAGAATTTATAAAGCATAAACTCACAGAAGATTCAATATATCATGAACTTAGGATTGTAATCAATATATGAGAGTGACTGCCATTAAAGAATAAACCCATCAATGCGGCTAACATGCTAAGGGACCTGCCCCACTTACAGGTTAGCTAACCGGCAGTTAAGTTAGTGCTAACTTGTTCCAGTTAGCTAACTGGCATTCTTGCTTTCCCACCTACAGTAATCCACCGTAGTTACGTTTGTTGTAACTGAGGTGGTGCCCCATCTCACACCCATTATCCTGCTTCAGTTAAGGATTGCAGTGAAGGATTGCAGTGGAGTGCAGCAGTTGGCAGTGGTTGGAGCAGCGATGGAGGGAGAGGAGAAGAAGAGCAACGATGAGGAGAAGAGGGGAAGAAAGTGGACAGTGGCAGTTGGAGGAGGAGACAGGCAACAGAGTGTGGCCCCTAGGTCCTAGCTTAACTGAGACAAAGTTATCTTAAGGAACCTATTTCACAACAATTAGTGAGGAGCACAAAATGATCTAGTCCAAGTTAGTGCTAACTGAATCCGTTAGCTAACTTGTGTGAGTTAACTGTAAGTGGGGCAGCACACTTCTCAGTTAGCTTCAGTTAGCACTAACTGAAAAGTGCTAACTTGTAAGTGGGGCAGGCCCCTAACCGATAGAATCTTCTTGCGGCTGCCGTGTCAATTTTATTAGTGATGTTATGACAGAATAAATTGAGCATGGTAAGTTCATTAATGTCTTTAAAATAAGTTGGCACTCAGGTGATTTATTGTGAACTAATTAGGTAATGTTCTTCACAGTTAGACAGTTATTATGCAAAATAACAACAGAACAGTAGGTGGAAAAGGCTGTGAACAAGGTAGCAGTGCCTTGCATGAGATAGCAATCTGTAATGCACTCGGTAAAGGAAAACCAGTGCATCTGAAAGCCTGTTAGAGGCGTGTTGGGTTGTGTCAATGCCCTGCAATGTGCTAGGAAAACTGTTCATGAACTAGAGTAGTGTTAGAAAGGGTTGCAAAGATACCAATTGAGGGATGGAAGACCTGCTATCCCCATTTCATGCTATAGATCGCTAAAATCACTACTACAAGGCGTGGGACAGACAGGTACTGAATTAGATTGCAGCATAAAATTCAAGTCTGAAAAATGATGTTCATGGAGTTGTGATTTGACAATACTTGCTGCCCGCAAGACTCCTAACTGCCCGACTCTTAAAACTTAGTAATAATATATTCTGAGCAAAGCATAGTTAAACAAACTTACATGTTTTAAAGAGGGCCAACCTACAAAAAGCTACAAAACATCATCTACAACAACATCAGCATTAAACTACAGATGAGTAGAACAACAATAGATTTTATAGATATTTTTAATATTTTTATAAAATCATAATCAATATCTGATCATTCCAATGTATTCTACGCGAAGAGTATATCATTTTTGCTTTTTACCTCATCTCCATCCGAGTGAAGAGGGTGCTCAAGAGTATGTCTTGAGGATCAGATCAAGGTCAAGTTTTTTCACAGAGAGTCATTTATAGATTGTGCATAATAGCACTGATTGCATAATAACTTCTCAGGAAATCAAGAAGTTTCCAAAACTGTAGCACTCCACACTTTTCGTAGAATTTGACCAGTTTTTGAGTTCAGGGCATTGCATTTCCTAAAGACAGCTTGGAAGCCAGTCATATGACTTATGGAGTGTGCAAGCTATCATGAATTCCTCTTACCTCTGACGCTTGGCTGAATCGCGTTTGTCTGGTAGGTAGCAAACAATTAGCACATCATGCCCAATAAAGGTATAAGGGATGTTGCATCAACAAGTCTCTGCTTCAAGTTGTTTCACTAGGCTCCTGCAGATGCTTGTAAACTGCATCAGCAACCCTACATGCATCTCGTGTAGCCTTGACATTATGTACTCTGGCTACGTTGGCTCCACCACCAATTGCAACAGTTAAAGCTGCAATTGAAGCTGCATCCAGATCCTCTGCCTTAGGATTAGCACAGATTTTACCCAGAAAACTCTTGCGAGACAGCCCTATCAAAATAGGTCCATGACTAAAAGCCATGCTTCTTTGGATGAGATGTTGTCTAAACAATGGCATATCTCTAAGGAGAGATAAGTTCTGATCAAGCTCTTTGGCAAAACCAATCCCAGGATCTGTAATTATATGCCAGGATGGAATGCCTGCGGATTCAGCTTTTTCTAACCTCGCACAGAGTTCTCCAGTCACGTCTTGGGGCATATTGAAGTACTTAGTGTTTGCCTCATTCATCATAGTGGTTGGATCTCCTCTCATATGCATGAGCACACACGGCACACCCAACTCAGCAATTGTTTCATACATGGTAGGATCTAAGCACCCACCAGATACATCATTTATGATGTTTGCTCCATGGCCTACAGCCTCTCGAGCCACCTTGGAATCAAAAGTATCGACAGACAGACGAATTCCATCCATTTCAGACACATTGGCCAGGGCATCCAGCACAGGAATTAAGCGAGATTGTTCTTCCTCGGTCGAAAGCCTTCTCGCATTAGGTCGAGTGGATTGAGCCCCAATGTCAATGAAATCAGCACCTTCGGAAATCATTGCGCAAACACGATCCACTGCCCGATCCACAGACGAGAACCTACCCCCATCACTGAAGCTATCAGGAGTTAGATTGAGAATGCCCATCACAGTGGTCCGAGCTGAGAAATGCCACAATCTCTCACCAATTGGAAAAACCCTCTTCAGCCCTTCCCTGCCCACAAGCCTCTCTCCTCCCATCTCATTCCAAACCCTAAAAACTCCCCCTTTGGCGCACGCATGTGTGGACCAGTGATCGTGCCTGTCAAGCTTTGAATCAAGGAGATCTATCAGAGGGGCTAGGACAAAGGGGCGCTCCATGAACAACTTGTGTGGAATCTGAAGAGTATCAGTTTCAACTGTGTGATTGCCATAGAAAATGATGTCCAGATCAATTGGTCTTGGCCCATACCTCATTCCTTGGAAAGATCTTCCCAGATGACTCTCGATCCTCTTCAGTGCTTGCAGCAGGGCATGCGGCTCCAGGGTGGTGGTGGCAGCGACGGCAGAGTTGAGGAAGGATGGCTGCTCTGTCACATGTGCAGGAGCACTCTCATACAAGCAGGCATGGCGAGAGATGTTAATCCCAGCTTGTCGCATCAGATTTAAAGCGTTTTTGAAGTTGGCTACGCGATTGCCCACATTGCCTCCCATTGCAATCACTACTTCCTGCGCCACCATTGTGATGACCTGATAAGCAAAAACACCACACCCCCCCCCCCCCCCCCCCCCCCCCAAATCAATGCCACCAGAAGAAGAAATATTCCAAAATTGCTACTTCCATGAAAATTATTAGATCAGAGCAGCTCCTTTTCATGGTTTTGCAGTAGATTTGGCACTTGCTGGCATTGGGGACAGAGTAGAGGTTGATTGATAAGAAGAAGAATAAATCACCAGACACTTCCGCATCTGGAAAAAGTAGCCTGAAAAACAGTGGATCGTAGTAGTTTGCTATTCCCTTATAGTGCTGAGCTAATGGCACTAAATATTTGACGCACGCCCACTTCGATGCTTGCCACGATTCCCAACTGCCACTGGAAACTTTACACGATGCAGCGTGGCAAGATCTGAATGCTTATGTTAAAGGGCTCACATTGTTCCTCAATTGCACTCGCTCCACCTCTTCGTACCATCAAAATTGCATTTCATGGAGATGGAGGTTTCTCTCAAGGTCTTGCTTAGTCTTTGCCAAGTGCCCATGCAAGGATCAGCATATTCATCCAAGGGTGGTGGTGACTTGGGTGTACCCTGTGCCCTATAAGACTCTGAGGGGTGTGACACTTCCTAAATTCTCAGAGCAAATTAGGAAGTCAAGGACTGAGCCTCCAACTTATGGTGAGCCAGTCAAGTAGTCACAAGTCATGAGCTAGCTCTGGAGCTCGAGTCATGGCCTAGTCAGCTCCTGGGATCCATATCTGAGAGCTAGACTAATTCTGCCAGGCTCACCAAGCTTAATCAACAAATAAATGAAGAAACATCAAAGCCTTCGTATCTTGTGACCAACCTGCAGAAATACACGTAAACACAACTGCACCGCCAGAGGCACCGCCCAAGACACCGCATACCGCCAGGATACCGCCAAGGCTCCGCCTAACACACCGCGGGACACCGCCGAGGGACCACTCAGACTCCGCAAGAGTTTCATATTCGGCCTATCTGCGGTCACTATGCGAAGTAGACCAACCGCCGAGGCACCGTCGGAACACCGCAGGTCAACGCATGCAGTTTACATGCGACTACAACACATGAAGGAAATGAATCGCCCGAGCACCAAAAGCAGCAGTTGCGGTCAGTATGCGACTGCGACAACTTGCAAAAGACTTCACCCTCCTCATGCAACTGAAGCTCACAACACGAAGGACCGCTAAAGCATCGCCATGGCTTCGACTGCGGTCAACATGCGGCTACGGTAGCACCACATCATCACGCTCCCGACACGTGAACGGGCAGTACAAGCACCAGCAAACAACGAGAAGCACGGAAGACTGTGACAGGCAACAAAAGCAGATTGGATTAAGTTAATATGTTCATTTGATTACTCAAGATTAGATCAATCACCTCTCCGTCCTTCATATTTTTTCTTCTGGATGGCATTGAGATCAATGAGAGAATATATTTTTTGTATGTTCCAGATGGAGGCTATAACTTAAGTATTTCATTTTTTTTTTATTATCAAATTTGATTAAAACAATGTATTCTACATGAAAAATGGAGCATTTGGATCATCTCAATCCGAGCAATATTTAAGAAAGTTATCGCCCTTCAAAGTTTTTTAGGCTATTTTTTTTTTTCTTGGAGCTTGAAAAGCATGCTACCCCAGCGTGCTACTTATTTAAGCTTTTAGTCTTTAACTCAAATTGATACAACCCCTTCTAGGTTCCAAGGGAAAAATGTTTGCTAGTCTAAAAAACGTTAAACTGTCATAACTTTACTATTGCTCGGATTGAGATGGTTCAAAAAGCAAAAGTGCTCCATTTTTTATGTAGAATTCATTGGTGTAATCAAAGTTAGTTTTTATCTAATATAAAATGACTATTTATAAAGCCTATATATCTGATAGCATACCATGTGCCATAAAATTTTAGAAATCATTTGTAAATAAAACTTGCTAAACTCGCAAAGAATCTACTCGCAGATTGTCAAAACCCTAGTGCACCAATGGATAGATGAACCCAAGAGAACTCATGTATAAGCATGAAATGAGATAAGAGGGAGAAAAGATCTGTTCTCCCACGCTTGTACACTATTTATAACAGGTCCATGCCTCATTTTGAACTTGGTTTCCCTCTGTAGAAACTTCTAGATCAAAAACCCTACTAACGATATGGACTAGATTCAATGAATCAACTATTCAAATCTGAATCTCTCAAACTCGACCTTCTACATTTACCACACTTTTTAAAAGTGGTAATTCAAAAACATTTAGACTAAAATAACTTTGAAATGTCTATCTCTAAGTCTAAAATACAAATTGGCCTCAATTGCCAAATACAAAAGATCAAACTAGCTGACAATTTCTCACACTCCCTCTTCAACTAGTTTTAGCATAGACTTTGATAACACTCCAAGTGATGTCCTATGATTCATGAACAAGTTCTTTTCCAATGCTTTGGTGAAGATGTGAGCTACACATTCCCTTAAGGACACATGCTGAAGCTCCACCTCCTTTGCAATGACTTGCTTCCTCACAAAATGATATTGCACCTCAATATGCTTGCTCCTAGCATGAAATAGGATTTGCCAACCTTTGGGCTGAATGATTGTCACAAAAGATGATTGGACTCTCTGAAAAATCTAGCAAGGGAAGATCCTTGATCATCTTCTTGATCCATACCATCTCCTTTGTCCAATGAGTAAGGGCTTTGTACTCGGCCTCACTAGATGACAATGAGATAGTGGCTTGTTTCTTTGTCATCCATGATATAGCTCCATCACCTATGAAAATACAATATGCACTTATGGATTTTCTATCCATTTGATCTCCAACAAAGAATCTGAAAAACCATACAAATTAGGTGATGATTCCTCATACAATATGCGAATTCCCATGATGTATCTCAAAACAAAGTCCGAATCTGAAAAATCATACAAATTAGGTGATGATTCCTCATACAATATGTAAATTCCCACGATGTATCTCAAAACTCTCTTCCCTAGCTTCCAATGCTCCTCACTAGGATCTTGCATAAATTGGCTTAATCTACCAACACAATAGCTTAGATCTGGTCTTGTGATGGTTACATATATAAGTGAACCAACTAGATTTCTATAGAGAGTAATGTCCTCGATGGTTCTTTCATTACCTCTTATAGTTAGATTTACATTTGACTCCATAGGTGTATCACAAGACTTTGCATCTACCATTGAAATCTACTTAGAATAGAATTAGCATTCTTCTCTTGACAAATGAAAGTAGATTGAGAAGTCCTAACACTTCTATTCCTAAGATGTAATGCAAATGACCAAGATCATTCTTGAGAGCATTCTTGATATCATCAACATCTTGGTTGTTGTTTCCACTCAAGATGATATCATCCACATAGATTAGCAAAATAGTAACTTTATTACCAACAAATCCATAAAAAAGTGAATGATCATACTCACTCATAACAAAGCTTCGAGAGAGTAAAAATGTGTTAAGCTTAGCATACCAACTCCTTGGTGCTTGCTTAAGACCATACAAACTCTTCTACAGAAGACAAATATGATTTGGCTTTGTAGATTAAATGTAGCTCTCGGCTTGCTCCATGTACACTTCCTTCTCAAGATCACCATTCAAGAATGCATTTGTGATGTCCACTTGCCATAGGTCCCATCCAAAAAGAGTAGCAAGAGAGATGATGACCCGAATTCTTACCATCTTTGCCACGGGTGCAAAGGTTTCATCACAATCAATACCATGTTCTTGAGCATATCCTTTTGCCACCAACCTTGTCTTATGCTTATTGATAGATCCATCTTGGTTATGTGGTAACAACATCAATATTCATGTCCTTGACCATACTATTATGATGCATGTACAAGATTGACCTCATGTTTAAATGACCTAGTCTTTGATGCTAAACATGAGCATCAGAATTACTCACAAAAAGTGCATGATCATGACTTAGGATGTATAAATTTCTTTCTTTGTGTGCAGAAAGGATTTCATTGGAATTCCCATCAATAATAGTAGATTGACTAGCAGTAAACGAGGCTTTATAGCCTTGATCAGTGATCTTGCTAATAGATAATAAGCTCTTTGTTAACTTGGGTACGTATAGTTCACCATCTAACTGTCTAGTGATGTCGTCAGAAAACTGCAGTCGAATGGAGCCTTGGCCTTCAACCTTGTGTGAACTTGAGTCCGCCAAGGAAAATGTACTTTGAATCTGTTGCTGTGAGAAAAGAAAATAGGTTCTTACATGGTGTCATGTGTTGTGAAGCACTTGAATTAAAATACCATTGACAGGCATCTCTACTTGGTTGGTCTTGTACCATCAGCGCCTTGTCATCCTTTTGGGAATTTTTGATAGAGTCAGAACCTTCGTCTTGGTGCTGCTGCATCTTCTTTCTCGATTCATTGTGCTTGAGGATGTGACAATCCTTAATGTCGTGATTTGATCTTTTGCAATATCTGCAAAATGTTTGGGCTTGGATGGCTGTTGATGTCTGTGATGTTATTGTTGTTGGTGCGTTGAATCTGGATGCTCTGCTTTTGTCTTTTTGTCCTTGAAATTCTTCTTCTTGGACTGATGCTTATTAAAGTACAGATTTTCCTCTGTACTTCTTCCTGCAAAAGACTTGTTGTCAGCTTTTGAAGAGATAGCGCAGGAGTATTGCCCAGAAACAATACTAGATTATTGTAGGAGGATGAAAGACTAGCAAGAAGAGACATAATTGAGTCTTCTTCTGACTTTCTCAAGAAGAGACGAGTCAATACATCTGAGGTCTCGTAGATACTTGTGAGGATACCCCATGCTTCTTTGGAGGTGGTGCTGTTTAATACGTGAGCAATCTGAGTGTCTTTCAGATTCAAGGATACAATGGCAAGTGCTTTGCCATCCTTTTCTTCCCATGTTGAGAGCAATTCAAGTTCTGTCGGTCTGACTATTGCACTGTTTACATATCCCTCTCCTTCTTGATTAAGATCATCCTCATCTTGAATTTCCACATGTGGAAATCATCTCCGTTGAACTTGTTGATCAGACGGATCTCTGAGGTTGAACCTTCCATTATAATTGAGGAACAGAGATTACACAACTGGAATATGACTAGCTCCCGGAAAAACAAGAACATATTAGGTTCCTATATATCCTGAACTCTAGTAATCCAAAAACACCTCGCTCTGATACCAATCTATTGGCTTGGATGTTGATGCCAACTAATTAAATGAATTCCTATTAAAAGATCTCGGATTACTTGGAGAACGAATATTAATGAGTTGCTTTGATGAGAGTATCAGTGTAGGTGTCTTAGACAACCGTTCAGATAAATTTTGAAAACTATTAGACATCAAAGACAACCATGCAATTCACCGATCTTGATATTTAGATATAAAGGAATATAATTACAATTAGGCATCAAGGACATCCGTACATTTCCTTGTCTATGATATTGCGGAAGAAGAGTGAGAGTTACTTAACATTCAACAAGAATGTAAGAAAATGGAACAATAGCGAATCTGTATATTAGTGTTGTAAAACAGCGATTAGACCACAAAACAATAGCGTTGCGTGTGATCCCACTAACAGAAACAAGACAATAGTTATCGCTCTGAATATTTACTTTCTCTCTATGATCACTAACTCTGAGGAGTCAGATATCGAAAGACCAATTTTTGGTCGTAGATTTTTGTCTATCTATTTGTATATCTCATGTATCATCTGACAAATCAACTTTTTGAATCTCTATCTCCCTTCAATTGCTCTTTTACATATATAGCAATTGGAAGATCTTGCATTATTCGATCTTTACAATTACAAGAGCTCTTTTACTTGACTAATTAGAACAGTTGTTATTGGAGCGTGAAGACGTAGACAGTTCGTACTTGGAATCTTGTGTATTTCTGCAAAGTGTCGTCTTTTTCACACTTTTCATATTTTTATGCGAAGCAGTGTCGCATTTATGGAAGTCTCTAAAATGGCCTAAAAATTGAGTTAACACAAGTGTCGCAAAACACTTAGTTGCTCAGGATGGCTCGAAGGCAACAAAGGTGACAGTGTCAGGTTTTTTGCCTATGGATCTTTCCTGAGAAGATCTGGAGGTTCTTTATAAGCTCGACTTTATCTTTATTGACTTCTATTCCTCTATTTGATATTCTGTGTCCAAGTAAAATTCCTTCTTTCATACCGAAAAAATATTTCTCTAGATGAAGGGATAAACAAGTATCTCGACACCGTTGCAATATAAGTTTCAGCTTCTGTAGATGTGTCTTTATATCACTATATACACAGAAATCATCAATAAAAATTTCTAGAAAAGTTCTTAGGAAGGTAGTGAAAATTAACATCATGATTCGCTGAAAAGTCGTTGGTGCATTGCAAAGACCAAAGGATTTTTTGTTGTAGGCATAAGTGCCCCAATTCGTAGTGAACATGGTCTTTGAACGATCCTCCTTTATCACACCAACCTGATTATAATCAGAGAAACCGTCACAGAAACTGTAACGCTCTTGACCAGCAATCTGATCTAGGATAGAATCAGTGAAGGGCAGAGAATGATGATCCTTCCTTGTGGCGGCATTGAGCTTCTGGAAATCCTGGCATATTTGTATTTTGTCAGTCTTTTTCTTTGGAACAACAACACTGGGTGAAACCCATTCACTGCTTAAGATGGGATAGATAATACCCGTCTTAAGGTGCTTGTTGAGTTCATCTTTAACCATGAGGGAGTACTTTGGATTGAGACGATACTATCTCTGTCGAACAGGTACAACATCTTCTTTAAGATCAATACGGTGCTCTCTGAATTATGTAGGTATACCTTTCAAATAGTCAAGCAACCAAGCAAATACATCTTGGTACTCCTTCAGCAATTCTATAAATTTCGCTAATTTCGATTCTCCAAGTGACTTTGAAACATGCACAAATCTGCCAGGTGCAAGTTCAATTAGTTCAGTAGAATCTGGTAGAATGATACATTTAGTCATACTGGCCTTGCTATGGCCATGTGTTTCGCGCATGGTTGACTCCGTAAATATATTCTTTTCGTCAGTCTGATTCTTATTACCAAATTCGTGTTCAGATTCGTCACTCGAATCATCATGAGAATCTTTAGAGTTCGCGTCTACAACTTTAATTTCTTCATTTATAACATTCGCTTCAGCGTTGCAGTCATCGAAGAATTCTTCTTCGTCAGTATTCTCATAGCATTCAAAATATTGCACTTCGATGTCAGATGCATTGGAAAAAATATTTAACACATAAGAAGAATCTTCTGAGGTAAAACTGGGGTCAGACAAAGGAGTTTCACCTTCTTATTTGCCACGGCTCCAGGTGATTATTTGTTTTGCTGGCTATACCTCGATTATTGGTCTCACTAGTCTGAAATCTCAACTCTCTAGATTTCCAATAAACACTTGTGTTTGATTGATAAAGCCAGGGCCATCCAATTAGCAGAGAATAAGATGACAAACCAAGTGCTTCGATAACTATAAAATTCATTGTGAAAGGCTTGGCTTGAATGTAAACAATGACATCCTTCAATTCTCCAACAGGTTTTTGTCGCGTCGAATCAGCTAACTTGATATTTCGCTGTGTCGGTTGAATGTCAGTCAGCCCCAAAGCATGAGTTGTATCTTTTGTTATTATGTTCACACTTGAACCATTGTCTATCGGCACTTTTTCAATCAAACATCCCGCAATGGCAACATCAATTTCAGGTGCGCCAAGATCTCCTAAATCAATAGACAATACACCAGCATCTGGCCATAAAAACTTTTTTTTCTTTTTAGGGGCAAAAAGACCTTTCAATTGCTTACGGTAATAAGTGTTGTCTGCCAACAATTGCTCAAAAGTGATGTTCGGACAAAGAGATCCAATATCAGTCACTATGTCATAATCCTTCGTCTTTGATTTTGAGATTGGCTTGTCAATAACAGCACTAGACAATTTAGTCTTCATCGTCCCCTTTCTCGAACGTGGCCACCTTCTCTACAGTAGTTGACTGAAGTTCAGTGTTGATAATTTCTTTCGCTTCTACTGAGATATCTTTTGCAAATAATTTTGCAGCATTGCGGTCATACTCGGGGTCGTCTTTAAGATCTTCTTTGGTCGTAGATTTATTCGTTGACTTGCTAGAAGATTTCTTCTTCGAAGATTTTTAGTGCTTCATTGAAGATTTATGTTTCGGGTTTCGAGGAGCCTTTTTTTCTTGTTGTGACTTTGAATATCTTCTCTACGTCACTTGGCCAAGATTGGTCTTCTGTCTTCGCCAATTTTCCTTCAATAATATCAATCCTCTGCACAACAGCATCAGTCGAAGCTTTTGCTTTCGAGTTTGCAGTAGGTGTTGTTGCTACATACTGATATTTAGATCGCAGCTTCTGTGGCTAAGGGCAGTCAGGATACTTGTGGTCAGGCTCCCTACAGTTTGAGCATAACAGTACATAACCAATCGGCTTTCATGGCTGAGGACAATCAGGTGAAAAATGTCCCAGCTTTCCATAGTTGTAACAGTTGCCCGACACTGGTTTAGTCATTTGTGACTTCATCGCTAGTCCAACAAATTCAGGAGGATTGTGTCTTCTTGGTACAAACTTTGGTCTACCTTAAGGCTTCTCCCAGATAGACGAGGTAGGAGTATGTGACCAAGATGTTGATGGTAATTGTGAATATGTACAGGCTTAAGTATAAAGATATCTCACTGTTTCACTTTTGGCGGTGATAGATCTCATTTTCATGCTTGGATTGATGATGCTAAGTTTTCAAGTTTTGATCTTTCGAGAGGTATTGGGGTATGACTCTGCTACTTTTAGCTCTGGAGAATTCGCACACAAGTGAAGAGGTTCGCGCACAAAGGCCAAGCTTGTCAAAATGAGTACCGTGCGAGTACTATTTGAGGAAAGATCAAGAATTTGTATCGTTAGATAATTTGGAGGAGGTTGCTATGTTTCTCTCACCTTCTTTGGATTTTCCTGATATTTCTAAAGCCTCTGGTCCTTAGGGCAAAAGTACCTCCAGCCTATTCGCACAGGCCAATTTTGATCATTTTAAGGGGGCCTTTTTCGATTTCTTGGTCAAGATATGTAAGTAGAGTATTCGCACGTGTTAAAGTTTTCGTTGGGAATCTATGCGAATACTTACCATGATGAGATATGCAAAAATAGCCATTTTTGCTCTGTATCTTACCATCGGTGATAACATAGAGTCTCATAATATTTTCGAGTTATTCCAATGAAATATGATCCTGGTTGGACATGTTTGGCATTGTTGACACACCACTGTCATTTGCCTCACTAGAGTCTCTTGTTCTCATATTACCACTTGAGGGTGGCAGTACCTGGACAGGCCTCTTCATCGGCGGTCTCGAGATTTGAAGGCAATGGATTGATCCCCACCGGTCAGTAGTAACTCAACCTACAAAACTTTCACTCATAAAACTCAATGTTTGTTAGCTTGAGATTATGACAAGCCATTTTCTCCTTGCCATCTGAGCGCTCTTAACATACCATTGAACTCCTTACAAGAAAAACAGCTATCTCAAGCAAACTTGTTTCAAAACAAGCGCTCTCTATGTCGAGATTCTATGCACTTAGGTGATGGGTGATGGATGTTGATATCGACAGATTTGGCAAACTTATCATGACGGATCTATGGTTTTCTACTAGGACACTTCTAAGGCATTCCCTACTAGAGGTGCCTAAGGCTATCAAAACAAATTCATCATGATAGGATTTCGGCGATGGAAGATGGATATGTACAATTATAGGTGCAACGTGTATCTCCAAGAGCTTGGAGTTTCCTAAGTGGAACCATATGATGTTGCTCTTACAGGATTTTACTAAGCTTCAAGTGCTCGAAATTATGGGTCTTCGTTGTGATCACAAATGAACCTCTCTGGATAGAATTCGCATGCATGCCTGGGACTCGCACAAGTCAAGATCTTGCCAAAAAGTAGGCTATGCGAGTACTAGATAGTTCTATTTTAGGAGAGATCAGAGATTTTGCACTTGAAAGTATTTCTACAAGTTTCTTCTGGGTTTTCTTACCTTATTTGGGAGTTTTTTTTTTTTTGAAATTAGTCACCTCCTCTAGGATGCTTGTAGCTGACAAAAGTCGTTGCGAAAATCAAGGAATGACTCGTATAGTTGTGCGAGTTATTTCGGACCTAGTCAACTCGAATGGACCACATAGCAAGAAAATTACTAGGGACTCGTACAAAAAATGACTCGTGGATGGAAACGGACGACTCGCACAGAAGATGACTCGCAGATGACTCGTGCAAGGGTGGGAGATGACTCGTGCAAAAAATGACTCGCAGATGAGTCGTATAGAAGATGACTTGTACTCGTAGATGACTCGTACAGAAGATGACTCGCAAATGTGAAGCTGCAGGCAAAACAGACTAAAAACACCTTAAAATGAGCTGAATATGAGTTGAAAGCGGCGGCTGGGTGCACAAATGAATCTCCTCAATGTCTTTCTCAAATGCTTGCTTATTTAAACAACCAACAAATAGCTTGAGCGCTCACCTACTCCATCTGCAGCATGTATTTGTACCGGCTCAGTTATCCATCTGAGATGTGAATGAGGCATGAAACAGTTAAACTACTCTTGCTTGGAGGTTGTGCTTTGTTGAATGACTTCTGCCGTCTTGAATGAGGCAAACAATGCTCAGTCTACATTTATTGGAAGTCACTGTCTTTGGTCACCATATCTTCACCATTTTGCTATCATTAATGTTGCTCATTTGGTCGTAGCTGGATCAGGAATCCAATGCAGTTAAGGAAGGTGTTCACAGCGAGGCAGTCATGGCAATGGAGGCGCAAGTAGTGGCTACTTGTCAGCATGCGCTGGGCTGTAGATGGGGAATAACTTCCCACACAAGGGAGAACACTCAGAGAGAAAGATAAGCATGTATTGCAAATGAGGTTCTTGTCGAAAATGGACTCTTCCACTCCTATATATACTTGGAGTGGTGGTCACTTACAAAAAGACACTATGGGACTAACTTAACTTTGAATCACATTGGTGCCATGGGACAAACCCCTAATGGACCTTTTTACATAATTGAAATAACTGGAAACTACATATCTATGTGCAGTGCCCATGGCAATTTAAACTTAGAACTAAATAACTTAAGCCAGTACGGATACCGTAAAAGCCTAAACTTGCTGGGCAAGTTCTACGTTTAAATCCTATCCTGCTTGTATTTTTTAAGATGTTCCGCAGGATGACTAGAATATTCCTTGAAATATCAGCCTACAATAAGTTCCTAAGTTTTTGTAGTTAGGTGGGGTGTGCTTCTTTGTACACCGTAGATTAGTTTGTGTTTCTTGTGAAGGGTGTGGATTTAGCCAATAGGAAGCAAGGGGCAAGGGCCACCCCAAAGATAAAAAGGCACCTATTGTACACCATTGAAAATGAATACTATTTTGAATAGAGAAAACCCTACTCAACTTTGGTGCCACTCCTCTGTGTCTCCTCTCCTCCCCTCTCCTCTATCTCTCTTCTCTCTCTACTTCTTGGTTCTTGATCTCTCTCTCCCTCCTCTTCTTGGAAGATCCAAGAACTCTCTCTCTCTCTCTCTCTCTCTCTCTCTCTCTCTCTCTCTCTCTCTCTCTCTCTCTCTCTCTCTCTCTCTCTCTCTCTCTCTCTCTCTCTCTCTCTCTCTCTCTCTCTCTCTCTCTCTCTCTCTCTCTCTCTCTCTCTCTCTCTCTCTCTCTCCATTGGTGGTTAATGTACATGGTTGATTTAGCATAGATATGGATGACATTTTGATGTTTCAAGGTAGGTTAGAAATAAGGATCTGCTTCTTTGTATTCTTGTTTGGAAATGTAAATGTTGTAGATAAGCTTTGATCTGCTTTGTCGTCCTTCCTTTCTTCGCATTTCTTTGCTGTAAATAGCTCTTTAGTTCTTGATTTCTTGCATGTTTTGGGATTTTGTTTGGCTGGTTTCCTACTGGTTTCTTGGTTTCTTGATTGGTTTTTGGGCTGAAGTTCTTTATTGCAAGCTTAAGGTATGAGCTTGGTGGGAAGGGTGAAGGTGGAAAAGAACTATACTACAACATGATGAGATGAGTGGTTGAGTGCAGAAGAAAGGATTCTGTCTTGCACAGAATCGACAAACATTGGCGCCGTTGTCGGGCTTGCAAACACAACTCACAGATCTTTCAAAATGTTTTACTCACCATTCAGCTGAGGCCCTGCACAAACATTGTATCTTTTAACAAAAAACCCTACAAGAAACATATTCATGCAAACCATTCGGATCTACTAATCTATTTTCAAACTCGGAACAAACATTGATAAGCTGCATCTCTATCAAATTCTGTGAGGCGAAATCATTGCTAGTTGTTTAGCAGCCTTTGTAGCTGAGATGTAGAGTCGCTGCTAGCTAAGAGTAGAATCTTAGCAAACCATGGGGGATCGTTGCTAGTAGAGATAGAAATTCCTAAGCAGATAGTGAGTAAACTCATCTGCAAATTGAGAACGAACCTAAGCAAACATCCAGATCGTTTTTCAGTTCTTCATCGTCTTTGTTTGTATTGCTTGTTGTCCTGCATTCTTTATTTTTTCCAAGCACACATTCAAATTTCTTGTTTGTCAGATCGTGATTATTTCAGAACGTCTCTATTGATCCTTCATATCTGTGCGAACATTCCGGAAACCCAACGCCACACCGCTATCTCACATTTCTGGGAACCGCCAGTTAAGAATCCAATTTTTTCTTGAAGTTTCGAGTTTCTTAATTTTTGCATCTGTCGTTTTTTGAATTTTTCAAATTTCTCAATTTTCAAATTTTCAAATTTTTTTCAATTCGTTCGATTTTTGTATTTTTTTTCACATTTTTCAAAAAAATTGCGTTTGACGATCCCATCTGAAAATTGCATCCAACGATTGTCAAAAACTCAAAAACAACACAAATTTTGTTTCAAACAACTGCATCCGCTGTTTTTCTCAGTCTAATATTTCCTATTTTTTGATTTTTTGAAATTTTAGAATTTTCTCTAGCCGACGAGTTATTTTTTTAATTTTTTTCATTTTGTTCCAGTCTCTCCAGTTTTTTCAATTTTTTGAATTTCCACCGTCGCACCGTTGTTTTGCACCGCTAGTAAAAATTGAGTTTTTCAAAATTTTCGATATTAGCATCCGCCAAACTGCACAATAAATTTTGCATCCGCCGACCTACAGTAAATGTGCATCCACCAATAATTTGCATCCACCGTTATTTCAGATTTTCGAGTTTTTAAATTTTTTGAGTTTTTCTTAGAAAATCTCATCGTTTTTCTCCAGTTTTCGAATTTTTGAGTTTCTTGAGTTTTTTTACATTTTTTCGAGTTTCTCCTGTTTTTTCGAGTTTTTTTAATTTTGATTTTCGAGTTTGTTCAAAAAAATTCGATTCAACGACGACCATCTCACACGCACAATCTGTCCAAAATTGCACCTTTCGGAATTCTAATTTTTGTATTTTTTTTCGAGATTTTTGAGTCTCTCGAAATTTTTTCAAGTCTCTCAGAAATTTTTTCGAATTATTTAGAGATTTTTTGAGTTCTTTAACTTTTTTCGAGTTTTTTTCGAGAAAATTACGTCTGACGAATTGTACAACAAGACTTTCTCTAACGATTGCATCCGACGACTTATAAACTCTCTAACGTCTCCATCCGACCATTTTTTGAAATTTTTCGAGTTCTTGCATTTTCTAATTTTTCAGAGTTTTCAAGTTGCTTTGAATTTTTTCGAGTCTCTCTGAATTTTTGAGTCGTTTCAAAATTTTTTGAGTCGTTCTAACATTTTTCGAGTCGTTCTGTATTTTTTGAGTCTCTCCAAAAAATTTCGAGTTTTCGAGTTTTGAGTCTATCAGACTTTTTTCAAGTTGTTCTGATATATTTTCGAGTTTTCTGGATTTTCAAAATTTTCAAGGTTCTAACATTTTTTTGAGTTTTTCGGAGATACTGTTAGTTACATATTTCAAAGAATAAAAAGAAAAAATAACATAAAATAAAAAAATTCAGACTTGAACACCCCACTCGAACTTATCTTTTTTTGGTCTGACCGTATGACCTAAATTCTGAAAACAAATTTGGTTCCAAATATTGAATTTCAATTCACCAATTCTCAGTTTCAATTCGGGGGAGAAAAGGAGTTTGTACAAAAAGTAGTGAGTGGGTTTGACGAAACTTTCGAACTGGTTTAATTGAACTCTTGAGCGGTTTTGACTAAAATTTTCAAAGTGTTTATTTCTTTGTGATTGATTTTCACTATATATTTCACATTTGGTCACATCTTCATTTTGTGCAAGATGTATTGCAATATGACTGCAAGTACACATCTAGTTGAAATTTTAGAAATTGTAACTGCTTCAATGCTCCAAGAGCCATCTGTAGATTCTCCTATATACTATGTAGAGGGTCCATACGAAACGTCAATTTTAGTGTATTGGTCGCACTTGCGCGATGATGGAGTTATCCCGTCTGTCAGATGTTTTGGGTGTGGAGGTAGGCATCGTAGAATTGAATGTCCTCATTGAAATAATCCTTTAGCATTTGCCACCTCTTGTATTGATTGCGGAACAAAGCACCCTTGTTTAGATTGTCCATTACGTCCAGTCCTAGTCCATCCGTCATACTCAGTTTAAGATGTCTCAAGTCTACCTGGTTCGAAAAAACCAATGCAATATTCAAAAAGAAAAATCCATATGCCAGGGACGTGTATGCCAAATGCACAATAGTTGACACAGTCCGTTGCAAAAAAAGTGAAACGCAAGGAACCAATGTTTCAAAAAGTTTTTCATGGCAAGCAACGGCAACACAACCAATCTTCAGCTTGCCAAATGGAAGATCAAAAACAAAAAAATTATTCAAAGAATTGACGGATAAGCAGATGCTTCACTATCCACAATGGTGGCAACATAATAAGCTATCTAATGTAGAGCAGTACCGTCAAATGTGGAATCAACTAGTTCCATCTCCACATAAAAATATGGATAACTGCAAACGAATATGGAAGCACATATTGTCCTACCAACAGGATTATAAGAGAAAAACTTGGAAATCTGAGTATCTACACAAGTATATGAAAAAGAAATCTATGTTCCTAGCGGACGCATACTTTTTGTGGCTTGATGCAAATAAACTTGAAGACACTGAACACAATTTTTGCACATGGAGGACGAGAGACAGATTTGTTGAGAACAAACCTGGACAATCACGACAATCAAATGAGAAGGGGCCAACAATAGCAACAACATCTCAAAACAAGAAAAAGATAGAGCCATGCAGATTGATGAAATGTGAAGATAGGCCTATCACTCATTACAATACTCCATCTCATAATCAAGCTACTGATCGAATTACAGAACAAGTGATCAATTCTCTACATAGATCTGGAATCTCTCCAAATATGCAACAACAATACTTGTAGTGGATAAAAGGAGCTGAAGTTGCGCACGATGAAGAATTACTTAAAATATGGTATGATGTATGTTCTACAATGAAATGGCTATTGACCATATCAAGCTACTAATGTTCCACCTGCAACACAACTTTTAAGCAGATGACGAAGATGCTTCTATTTTCAATGTCCAAGATTCAAATGAAAATGTGCAATTAAGTCAAATATTTGAGGCCAAAAGAAAGCAGTTTCTCCTTAGCGACATATTCAATCGAATGCAAGGTTTTTTGAGAACCTTTCCTCACAACAAGAAAGAAAGACAATTTTCTAATAAGCTGTTGATTTTACGCAAGCGATAAAATATCTATGCTTTTCCAATTGCAAAGTCTTCAAAAGTCACCAAGAAAGTCCTCTTCAATAAATCTCCTCATCCAATACTGCAAAGGGACTTGCAGCTGTTTGAGAAGGGAGCAATGTTGGCAGATTCCTTGAGGCCAACATTAACAATAAGTTGCCAGGGTCGTGGCATCCTGCGTGCGTAAGACCATGGCCCAATGAGCACTTATAAATTATCTATTTTGGAATAAACTAGACTTTGGACCATGTGATTAAAATAATATTTAAAGGTCAAATTGGAAGTTAAACTTAGTAAGTCCCTAAGTTTTTGTAGTTAGGTGAGGTGTGCTTCTTTGTACACCGTAGATTAGTTTGTGTTTCTTGTGAAGGGTGTGGATTTCAATCCCACCTCCTTGCAAGTAGCCAATGGGAAGCAAGGGGCACAGGCCACCCCAAAGATAAAAGGTCTCCTATTGTACACCATTGAAAATGAATACTATTTTGAATAGAGGAGACTCTACTCAACTTTGGTGCCTCTCTCTCTCTCTCTCTCTCTCTCTCTCTCTCTCTCTCTCTCTCTCTCTCTCTCTCTCTCTCTCTCTCTCTCTCTCTCTCTCTCTCTCTCTCTCTCTCTCTCTCTCTCTCTCTCTCCATCTGTGGTTAATGTAGATGGTTGATTTAGCATAGATATGGATGATGTTTTGATGTTTCAAGGTAGGTTAGAAGTTAGGATCTACTTCTTTGTGTTCTTGTTTGGAAATGTAAATGCTGTAGATAAGCTTTGATTTGCTTTGTCTTTGTTCCTTTCTTGGCATTTCTTTGCTGTAAATAGCTCTTTAGTTCTTGATTTCTTGCATGTTTTGGGGTTTTGTTTGGCTGGTTTCCTGCTAGTTTCTTGGTTTCTTGATTGGTTTTTGGGCTGAGGTTCTTTATTGCAAGCTTAAGGTATAAGCTCGGTGGGAAGGGTGAAGGTGGGAAAGAAGTATACTACAACAGGATGAGATGAGTGGTTGAGTGGAGAAGAAAGGATTCTGTCTTGCATAGAATCGGCAAACACTTAGTTACTATGCCAATCCTTTGATCTCCTATCTGGACCATAGAATTCCACGTCCATACAGATGCTTCTAAGTATGCCATAGGGAGTGTGCTGACACAGCCTAGAGAGTATAAGAAGGATTACCAAATCTACTTCGCTAGTAGGCAGTTGACTCTTGCGAAGATGAACTATACCACCACCAAGCGAGTGTTAAATTTACACAAGCTAGTTTGCACAATTACCACTTGTAAATGACTTTGAGGCCATGTTGTGGGATGTCACACATGCTATTGATGTCCATTGTCAATCATTGTCTAACACTAAGAAGACTCTTTGAAAGCAAAGGATTGTACAATACATTTTCAAGTCTTGATTCTTTTTTATCTAGATTCCAGAAGACTGACCTGTTCACCAACAAATGGAACCTGTGTATTAATGATCCAACCACAAGAACTGAAAATTAGTTAATTTTAATCAGTTTGACCTAAAACATGCTCATGATCACACATATCCAATTTTTACACATGAAATTACTAGATTTTAATAAGACAACACTCAATCTCTCACTAGAATGAGTGGAGCCATCAAATTTAGCAATAAATTTGGCACTACCTCCAATTTCAGCTTTTAACATGCTCTAATACAAGTGATAGAATATAGTGCAATACTCGAAGAGGGTGTTCTCATAGGGCCACACAAATCATTATCACATCAATTCTAGAATGAAGTTAGCTCTTATGGCTTGTCCTTTAGAAAATATTGATCTAAGTTATTTTCCTAGTAAGCACATCTCACAAACATGTTTGGTGTCAGTGGAGGCAGCATTGAAGCTCAACATATCCTTGACCATATCATCATGATGCATATGCAAGATAGCTCTCATATTCAAGTGACCTAGTCATTGATGCCACAATTGGGCATTTACATTACTCACATTTGTTGTGAGTGCACAATCTTTACTCAACATATACAAGTTCCTTTCTCTGTTTGCAGAGAAAATTTCATTAGACTCTTGATTTAAGATAGTACAATGTTTTGCATTAAGCAAGACTATATACCCTTGATCTTTAATCTTGCTGATAGAGAATAGATTCTTTGTTAATTTGGGTACATAAAGTACACTAGTGATTAATCTTGTAATGCCATCTAGGAATTGAAGTAGAGTAGACCCTTGGCACTTCTACCTTGTGCGATCTTGAGTTTCCAAAGAAAATGCACTTCAAATCTGAGATAATGAATTCTTTTGAATAGGTTCTTGCATGGTGTCATGTGTTGAGAAGCTCTTGAATCAAGATACCATTGTTGAGCATCTTTACTTTGCAGATCTTGTACCATAAACAATGTTGGGTTTTCATGGGAGATTTTGGTAGAATCTGGAATTCCATCTTGCTGCTACATCTTCTAATTTGCTTCATTATGCTTGAGAATTGGACAATGCTTTGATGTCATGATTGGTTATCTTGCAGTATTTGCAAAATAGCTTAGTCTTGGATTTTTGTTGTTGTCAATCATGCTATTGATGCTAGTTTGAATCAGTTTGCTCAGTATTCATCTTCTTGTCTTTCGAATTTTTATTTTTCTTGGACTGTTGTTTATTCGAGTATAAGACGACTACCTTGTTAATTAAAAATGATAAACTCTTTCTTCTTACTTTTTCTTACAACAAATCGTGGTGTCAACTTCTAAAGTGATAGCTCAAGAGTGTTGCTCAAAAGCAACACTAAATTTTTATAAGAGAGAAGAAGACTAGATAGAAGTGACATATTGACATCTTCATTTGATACTGGAGTACCTGTTATAACTAACTGATCAAGCAGCTATTTGAAATCATTAAGATGATCATTTATTTAAGTTCTTTCATTCATTTTAAGAAATAAAAATTTCTTTGTAGTGGGTTTCTTTCCTTGCCTAACCTGAATCCAAGATCCAGTCAATCTAGCATCAAAGAGACGAGATTAGTTGTCACGTGTAGATTTGTTCCCATGAGAGCGATAGTATAATTCAGATTTCAACATGAATAGAGGATTCAAATCTAACTCTAACGTCCATTAACACTACGATCCACAACAAAGATATCTTACTCTTTCTCTCTCTCTTTCTCTCTCATAAAAAGTATAATAACATACAATGCCAATAACATTCAGATCCAACAATTAGCAAAATCGAAGAGAACCAATCTGCTTTATTGAAATGAGGAAATGAACATGAGGAGCAACTCGAGTTGGTCCCTTCTTATAGTAGAGAGGAGGACCCTGGCCTCTGAATCCTATTGGTCCATTCTTCCCTCTCTTTTTATTCAAATTTAAAAAAGTGTGGGAACCATCAAAATTGGAGGGAAACTCAACTTTATTCACTAACTTGACATTTAGGCCCTGCGACATTAAAAGTCCCACAAAAAGGCCTAAAGTCCTTTTATTGGCTTTCTAATTAATCAAATAACTATGTGATCATCGAGTTGGACTTACACACGCAGGGTGCCAAATCCCTCTCACTGATTAATTAGGGTTAGGATTGCCTTGGGATCCGCAAACCCTCCAACATTATCCTCCACCAAAACTGGTGGCGGTCCCACGACACCTGCAATATGCAGTTATTGGGGACTTTATTTGCTTCGCGCCGAATCTTGATTAAATGGTACTACACCTTCTCCATAAAGTCAAGGCGTGCAGTATTAAAATCCAAATTGTGTGGCAGAAAACAACGGTGGGCTCCGGCAATCCACTTGGAGGTTGGCCATAATGTGAAGCGTGATTCCCAGGAGCCACCCATCATTGCTGCACAAAAGTATAAACAAGCAACCGACAACTGATCTTTGATTTGCTCTGAGGCCATCAGCTTATTTGGATCGAATGCCAGAGGAGGGAGACAATCGTCCCATCTGGTTGCCACTGACGCCAACAGAGTTAGATCTTTAGCAAACATTGTCAATTGTCGCACCGTTGGATTGGGAGAGTGGACATATTCTCTCTGATAGGCTTGTAAGGCACGGTGGAAATCCACTGAGATTGTCCAGCTGTAGGGCTGATGGATGATTGGCCAATTGGGCGTATGGATGGTGATTTTGTCCATAGCCAATCCCAAATCTTTTCATTTATTCCTTCGCAGCATTGGCACATAATAGGGATCTACTCGCAACTGGCGAGGGCTGGTGACGTAACTCCTAATTGATTCCGAAATTTTCTCAAAAACAGTGATTCTCCATGCCGACTGCTCTCCCAATGCATGTATTTTGTCCTACTCTTTGTCGGCCTCTATCTCAGAGGTCTTAAACTTCAGAACCCATCCACCATGTGAGGACTCATGCGGATGTTGGTTTAAGAAGGTCTGGATCTGGTCCTCGACGCTGATGGGCCTTCTGAATAGAGGTGTGGTTCTTGATGAGGATGGACCTGCTTGAACTGCTGGTAAGATTGGTGATTGTTCTGCTAATCTAGAGCTCCCCCTGGTCCATGCTCGAATCTACCCCTGTATCCATTGGTACTGCTTTGTGGTGCGGAGGGGAGAATTGCTGCATGACTGGTACCGGGATTTGTGGTCCGGCTTCCAACACTTGAGCAGCTGCTTTTTCATAGGCGGTGATGGTCTCTTTAGCCTTATCAATGCTTAGCATGCAAGATAATATCCAATGTAAGCTTTGTAGGTCCAAAAGGAGCTATTTGTCTTAAGAACAAGGCGATTCTCTCTTTAGGCCCTTCAAAGTAATTAATAAGGATAATAGGCCAATAAGGGCCCAATGTAGTTTAAATAACTTGATTTAACAAGGGCTAACTGTCTCTCAAGATAGTTAAGTTAAGTGAGAGCATTGTCTATAACTAGGCAAGAGACATCAATTTGTGAATCTTTTGGCTCATTTGCAAGTGAGAGCTTCTTGCTTCCTCTTTGTGATTGGAGCCATGGGGATCTCCTTTGCTAGGTCTCATGTGCCCTATCCACATGAATTCATGCTCCTATTACCATTGATTGTATTCTCTATTTCATTGCTAATGTGATTCAATGGTGATCTCCATGTTTCTAGCATTTTACAGTCTGTAAAATACCATTCTGAATAAACTTCAAGCATTCATTCTACTAATGTAGACAATTGGCTAGAAGATTTGGATTATGACTTCTACTATAGTGGATGTAGTAGTAGTATAGTTTTCTTTGCTTCATTGGGTTTCCAAGGACGTGTTCGATGAATATCGCTCACGAGTTTCTTTGTGAGAATTGGTTAAGTTTCAAAAAAAATTGTAAATAGGTCTTCAATCGATCCGACTTCATCCAATGGTGTTCTTTGAACCAGATAACTATAGTTGTTGAGTACAATCAAGAATTTCAGCAGATGGTTCCATTATTTGAATATGGAGAAGTATGTCTTGTACAATGCTATATATATGGCTTACAATCTTAATATCGGAGCATTGTAGAAAATTATCTACAAACTACTTCTCTACAGCTTGGGTTTAGATTAAGGAAAATAATGGAATATGCATTAGACTATGAGCAACAAGAACACAAGCTTCAATTGGATGCTAAAAGGAAGGAAGAACAATCTAAATGGTTGGAAGAAGTGAAGATGCGGATACAGAAATTGAACCTTCACAATAAAGCATCAATGGATCGACAACCGAAATAGGTACAGGAAAGTGAAGAAACTTCTGAAGATGAAGATGATCCTAGCAATGACTCTAATGAGCAAAGTGACAATGACAAAGCGGATGAGCGCAGCGATGACAATAAGTCAGATGAGCAAAGTGACGACGAAAGTCAAGTCCCAGATCTAGATACAGTTGCATACAACAAAAGTCCAATTCAAGAGTTGGATCAAGATGTGATGATAGATGGTGAAAATCAAGATGCAGGCCAAAGTCTGAATTCAGATCAGAATGCAAAGACAAATAAAGAAAATATGGACTCAGATCAAAGAGCATTCACAGATAGTGAAAGTCTTAACCAAGACAATGAGGATCAAGGTTTATTTCTGGATGCAGAATTTGATCAAGAGAATGATGTTGCCAAAGCACATGTTGGTAAGTTGGAAGCGCAAATTTCAGATGCAGTTGATTGTCAATTGGACGATTTAACTTTTGATCAAGAGGAAATCCAAGAATCAATTGATCATCATTGGCAATTGGAGCAACCTAACGTTCCAGAAAAGGTCCAACTTCTTATTGAACATCCTTTTGAGTCTCACTTCAACCATCAAAGTCAAGAACATGACCTACATCAATGTTTGAATCTTATCAATGGACAAGCAACTATGGGCCGTCAAATTGAGAATAGTGCTATGCTCAAAGAAACTCAATCAAGGCATTCACCAAACTTCCAAAATAAATAATATATAACTATTATTAAGTTACCCTCCAAAGCAAAAAAAATTTCATGTTCCTTTTCAACTTGCTTATTTTTCTCATTGGAGGTTTAAAAAATAATTAGTATCTTGAAACATTTTCTCATGCCGATTTATTATGATGAGGGCTGCCATTATCTTGTGATATGTCTTACTTGACTACATTGTTAACAGCATGAATGATTTTCAAGTTTTATCACAAGATGTGGTAGAGGCAGTTTAAAATCCTAAAAAAGTATTTTCAATGTAATAAACAACTATGTTCTAATAAATAAGTGCACTTTCCAAAATGGCCTTGTTAAACAAACATAAAAAAATTAAAGCTAAATGTAAATAACCTACATCAATTAGTTCAAGATGGAAGTTTCTATTATTCTTGATGATTTTGTATTACAATTTCAATGCATGAAATGAACAAAGTACATAATTATATTACAAAAAGAGAGTGCGCAAGAAGATGCATGAATATATTCTTGTGCTATTTTGCAACAATAACCTGATCCAATGTACACTACATCATGTACAATGCACAAAATAATCATTTTAAAAAAAAATTGCAACTATATCTGATCCAATATATGTAATCTTTGCAATGTACATCCATGTATAGACCAAGTCAAGATTGGAGAAGAAAGCTCATCAATATCCGTTTTCGACAACAACCAAGATCTCGTCATCAAGGATACACAAATCTCTCTTTTCCAACTTGAAAGCATATAATTGTCTTTTACATGAACTCTAACAAGATCAAAGAAAGACCAAGTTTAAATTCAACAAAAAATGCCTCTTGTGGTGGCATCTTGCATGAACAACTCTTACATTAATATTTTCATAGCCACTCAAGTACTTACTATGGCAAGGTTAAGTCAAAACATGTTATAGATAGTCATTTTGGATTAAGCAATTTCAATATTAAGCATTGGAAAACCATGTAAGCAAAACATGCTTGAAACCAAGAAATATTCATTAATTGAACTTACAAAATATTGGTAATTAGATTGACTTTCTATATTTGTATCATTGAATTGAGATATTTAATCCCCTTGACATGTAAAGGTCTTGTATAATCATTCAAAGTTAATCATAGATGTTAAGTTGATTCACCCCAAAAGGTTCCCTACAAAGAAAATGACACAAGCATATTTAATCCCCTTGACATGTAAAGGTCTTGTATAATCATTCAAAGTTAATCATAGATGTTAAGTTGATTCACCCCAAAAGGTTCCCTACAAAGAAAATGGCACAAACATGCTCCCTCCCTCCCTCCCTCTCAATAAATTCATATATTTAAAATAGGAGCTAATAAAAAATAACACATCTTGGAACAATAATTTATTGCACAATTTGAGACCATCACGCGTTTAGATAGAAGCTAATTAAAAGTACGTTTTATAACAAAATTTTGCAACAAAATTACATGTTAAAATTTGAAGAGCATATATTCATGATACTATAGCACTACATATAATTGCCATGCTCAAGCCACCATAAGCACACATCTTGTAGAGTATGCCTATTATGATGTGGTATACCATGGTGTTTAGGGAGGCCTCATGTTCCACTTGTCTTTTCAGTAGGTTGAGTTTGGATGTGGGGACTCAATAAGTCGAAACATATTTCACGTTCTGTTAGGGACATTTCTCCCTTCTAGGAAAATGAATTATAGAGCCTGTTGCGAAGATAGCTCTTTGACCCTATGGTAGAAGCTTATCAGGTTATTTTGATTTCATTCCAAAAATATATAAAAAAGAAATGTCCTCCCTTAGATGTCCCCTGCTGGTTATCAATCTCTCCAATTTCAATAGTACAAATTAGATTCCCTGGAGCAGATATAGTACAGATGCAAATTGACTTCAAATATGACACATTGATTATGAGCTGTTCATAAAATTTTACTTGACGGCCTCAATTAATGTCTTGGCAGGGGCCCGTCCGCAACTTTCTCCAAAACTTTTCAGGCCAAAAATCAAATATAAATCCTAAATAAAAGCTCCTGCCAGTTACTTGAAGCTGCACATTCTACCCACCAGCTTCCTCGACCGATCCCATCATGCAGCTTTTCTTGAGATTAAAGCTACAAAATTGCATTTGAAACAAGAGAACATTGGACAAGCTTTTGCATCTTTAACACCATTCAATTCCGGCCACTCCAACTCGCTCACCTGCAGTAGCACTAGGATGTGGTTCTACTGGACATCCCAGAGGCCAATTTGACTTACACGTTTGCTGTCAGAGAGCATTATGACATACGTAGCATACCTTTAGGAGAAAGGAGAGCTAAAATTTTTGACAGATTATGTGCTGCTATTGAAATTCTTCCTTGCCAAACTGAAATGCAAACCGGGGCATGTAAGCATGTTGAATAATAAGTCAGTGTTAAAAAATTTCATGCAATTTCTGCAGCACTAATCAGAGCATTGATAAAAAGTGCACGAAATAATGGGTTATCTCACCGACCAACTGACACATTCTTCAAAGACTCGAAGAATGGGCGCTTAACTTGAAAACCTCAAACTGCAGTCGTAGAATTACACAATGTAAACAATGTGCTGGGCACATGAGATAGAATAACCCCGCTAGTTCAGTAAGAGACTGTTCTGGTAAATGTCCCACTTTCAGTCGTTTGGACTAATTGTACAAAGGGATAACAGATTGAAAGTGAAAAGATACCTCAGTTGAATCTAAACTTAGACTCGCCTGCCATTTACTTAATGATAGTGTGCAAGGTGCAGCTTGAAGCTAAAAGACATAGAAGCTCCTTTCCCAGAAAAACCTCCAGCTGTTTACGATCTCATTCAGTTTAAGCTCTTGAAATTCATCTCAATCTCTGCTCTCGTAAGAAAGCTACTCACGAGATTCACAAATCATAACTCAAGAAACTATGAAATCAAAAACTATCACTGGGGCTCCTGTAAACTTCTCTTGATTAGTCAGAGTCCAAAATCTTTCTGTATGACTAATTGATTTTGAGGAAAAATTACGATCACGAGACAAAGACGTCGTTAAGAGGACCGAGGAATAAAAACAGGAGAATGAGAACGTGTTGCAGATACTCGCAAAAGCTTGCCATCCGGGAATACATGTGGTTCTTCATGTGTCTGTTCAGGTAGAGGAGTGGACGGCAGGCTTAAGCTATAATTTCTGCCAGCTGCAGCAGAAGAGTTTTTCACTGGGGCACTGATGGGTCCATCATAAAAGATTGAAGTACCTGTATATAAGAGAGGATCTGTTGCTTGTGAGCCTTTCATCATACTTGGAGAGCTATGTTGACTTGCATGTAGAATGTGAGAATGGGGCTTGCCGAAATCAAGTTCAGACGCTGTAGGGTCATCAGAGATAGTGGAAACAGACTGTGGGGGTTCCACCCATGTTTGTTTTACCAAGGACAAGATGGAGTTTTCTCCAGCACCGTGTCCCTGTTGAGAGACGCCTCTTCCACTTTTTGTATCCCGTGAGCTAGGAACTCTGCGACCACTACTTAAAGTCACATTATACTTATTGGGCCACTGCTCACCTTGTCCCAAACGCTCATCCACACTTTCTCCACCAGATGCATCATATCCGTCACTTGTAGCTGTTCCAACCCAAGGTGGGCAATCTGCAGATGACTGTGATTGTGTACCCTTAAGATGCATAGGAATATTTCCCGTAGGAATCAAGGCACTGGGAACTGTCAATGGAACCAATGATTGCTTCAACTTTGTACTAAAGGTTTCATGCTGATGACTACTGGAAGGACCATACTTCCGCTCCAAAGGTAGAGGGCTCAATAACTCAGAGTCATTCATAGAGTAACCGGTACTGCTGTAGCTACTTCTTGGAGCTCCTGCCTCGAAAATAAGTCTAGCCTCATCTTTGGTATTGTATGGAACTTTGGCAAGCGCTGAATCTTCCTTTCCCTTCCTGCGGCCATTTGCCGAACCAAGGTCATAGCTGACACTACTTCTCGTGCTGATGTTACTGCTGGAGGTGTAATCAGGTGCTGCTATTCGTACTACCTGATTTCCTATGGGTTTCAATATTGAGGAATTCTCCCTTGCTTTTGCAGCTGCTCTAGCTGCTTCGTTAGGGCTGAGTTTGGCGAGCTTCCATGCACTAATCCTCACAGGGCGCCTTTGTGCCTTGTTATCATGCCTGGCAACTGCAACTGCAGAATCCGGGTCTACAGTAGATGGAATTCTCCCTGGTCCCAGGTGTGGGATAATCTCATCCTGTAATTTATTTTTAACACATGAAACACATAAGCTGAGCAAAGAAATCATGGCACTGCATGTGCAATAGTAATGCCTAAATATGAAGCAAAGTTATGAAATACTAAATTAAACTAGACAAAAATAATTGACAAAACCTGGATTTTGATTGCGGAATTTCAAATCTTAGAAGGAAGTTCATCATGCTACTAAATTACTAATGCATCCACGCCCAAGAAGCAAAATGAATAAAGATAACACTGTAACCTAAATTTCTATATGCCTTTGATAAAATCCTGACAGCCTTCCTATCCAGCTATGAGAAGACCGGATCCTTGCCTCTTTGCTAACTGTGCCTCCTCTACTCAATAGTCACGACTGCATGTAATAATCCTTGTCTATGCAAACATTTGACACATCAAGAATAATAAAGTATAACTCAAACACAACCTTATACAAAATGACAGTTTGTCAAAGCTCTCCAACAGATATTATTGTCAATATTATGGACTTCATAACTGCTCCAAATAAAAATTGCCCGGTCTCAAAATTAGTACTAATAGGGGATGTAAATATATCCTGAAAAGATTAAACTTGGCCGTACAAGAAATACATGGTGAAGAGTGGCCTTGTGCTAGCCAAGACTAGTTCTTTCACAATAAACAATGTCCCAAAGTTAGCAGTAAATAATGCATCATTTACAATATCCACAAAGAAATGTGAAAATCAAATGACCTCATTAACATTTTTAAGGTGATGTGATTGTGGAAATTGGTTGGAAGCCAGCAAAACGAAGTTAGATAGACGGCAATGGTAGCTCAAAAAAAAGGATTGCGGTAGGGCTATGTTGAGACAGATAGTCACCAATGAGCAAAGGTACCTCAGCCCAGAGAGTAGACATGCAATCAGTGCCACATAATAAGATGACGGCATTTGTACATGTAAATGGTAAGAACTACTATATTACAGAAATTTCAAGACATCAAAAAATAATGATGCTGATTCATTTAAGGACAACAAACAAGAATATGAAATTTGTGCTCTTCAGATTACATGTTTCACCTTATTTGAGACTAACTGAAGTAGCCAGCAACTTGTATACTGAATGCAAATTGTAGAGCATTATGATGAAAGCTACTTGATAAAAAAAAGATGCCCACTCCCTACGGACAGGAAGTGTCCAACTACTTTAATGCAGGTGACAGATCATGCGAAAACGTACTGTCAATTATAGAGGCGGTTTCTAAAAGAAATGTCAATGAATTCAATAATAAAGCCCATGTCCTAAATTTATAAGGCTAATGCTTTGGAGAAATTCCAGAAGTTCCAAAAAAGGAGAAATCTACATAATTGCTAGATCTAAATAGAATTTCACTTCTGAGAAGTTAAGTTGACTGTGGTTAACAAAAGGGGAAAAAAAATAAAACTGCTGGAGAGGAGGAAAGCCGTGCAACTTGCGATGTTGAAACAATGAGGTGTTGGTGAAAAAAAAGAGGAATTACAGGAGTTTTGAAGTGACAGTACTTTAGTGAACGAAAAACGTTTTGGGAATGGTTAATCAAACCATCTGAATTTAAGTTCATCTCACTGTGGGGATGATTTCAGCAATGCTCCATAACAGCAGTGTAGGTATGGTTCAGGCATAGTTGAAATTACTATTACTGTCATCAACTTTCTTGGCATAGCATTCTAGGATGTAAGCTATTAATAAAGAGAAGTGTGTGGACCGAACCACATGTATTGGATGACTTTGTAGTTCGATTACATGCACTTCTTTATTATCTTTGTCTCACACTTCTATAATTATCTACTGCTCTGTCCTTCTCAACAGATTATGGTTCCAAAAGCGCTAATCTCCTGCTTCTCTTCACTGTGTAGTTTGCTGCACCTGTTACACCATCGCTGCCCATGAACATTTCTTGGCTGCCACATGACCAAGATGACTTCATGAAGTGTGTTTGAGAGGGTTTAGCTGTGTGAAATACATACTTTGCTGTTTTCTTGAGCACTCAAATTGGCAATTCATTTATATTTGAAATTTTAAGCGGATAGCAAGGGCATTATGCTGCAGAGCCCGTTCTTACAGCCCTGCTTGTGCCTACAGAGGTGGCAAGTTTTTCTGTCTTGACACAAGCAATGATTTGTGGGGATAAACAAGTGATGAGGAAAAACCAAATGGCGCAAGAGAGGCGAGAAAATGGATCAAGAAAGAAAAAAAAATAAGGGCCTTAATTTTACTGAGTCTAAACTACATACAGCTTCTTCATGCTGGGGGCAAGCATGGCAGAGGGAGCTTGGGAGACATTGAGAGCAATGTATATGAGGCTCATGATGCTGATGATGTCAATAAGGAGTGTCAATGCCCAATCATTTCATAAACCTACAAGCAATCACAGACCAAATCGCAGTAATCTGACGTGAAATAAGAGAAAATGAGGCTGCAGTGACCTTAATAGCTTGCTGGCATCATATCAGCCCGTATCTCCATCTTTGGAAGCTTAACTCAAACAAAGGACATGTCAAGCATCAAGGCAGCCCTTCTCCAAGAAGAGAGATGATGTAAAGACCTTCCTGAAAGCTGCTTTCTATGATGCAGGTCAAAGGAATTAAGCAGGATGAAAAACAAAAGGAAGAGAGCTACATGCAATTATTGTAGAAAGGCGTGTTGTTTTGCAACATGCTAGAAGAAAGCTTACGATAAAAAGAGGAAGCATGAAGGTGCTCTCTTAGCTCAAGACATTGCAGACCTTGTACTTTGAGAGCTCAAAGCTTCTTGTAGGTGTCATAAATCATAAGATTCATACATTAACAATATAGCACATGTTAAGATGCATAGTCAACATGTACACAAAAGAGATTTTGTGATACAACTCAAAAGGAAGACGCACTGTAGTCATGAGTCTATAGATATTTGATGGAGAGAGGGAAATTTCTTACCGTGTTTTTTTCTTGCTATCCTCCTTAGACGTAGCAGGGTAAAAAACTGAGCACAAAAATTATTGTCATAAATGCGTCCCTCATCTCATTTCCCCTGCGTTCGACTGCAGATGCCCTGGTAATAGGCACCATTGACAAGTCGTCAAAGGCGGGGGTTTCACCCACTAAGAACCCAGATGGAAGCTTGGCTGCTTTGTTACGTGTGTAAGTAATGCTAACATGATAAGGGGCAGTGCCTGGCACTCATGGTGCATTGGCATGGTATGGGGAGGGTAGTCCCCCCAAAGAGCCTGATTACTCAGATCTCGCTGGCTGCCCAGGGTCTCCCCAAGTTGCCCCGGCTTGATCCGTGGTGTAGAGCAGGGTTGCCCTAGAAAGCAACCATAGTCACGATCTGTCAACTGCGCCCTCATACGGTAAGATTTGACCACTCAATTTGATCTCCTTGGCCCCGTCCCAGTACCAGCGGCTCTAGGTACCTTCTAGTCTGGTGGACAGAATGAAGCCAAAAAATGTGCTATAATGTATAAGGAAAAACCTACAGATGACTACAGGTGATTGTAACTTTTGATTTGGTGGTTCCAACTTCCAGCCTTGTTGGCTTGACGTAGACATTGTTTTTTTCGTATGCTTGTACATTGCTCTACATGGTGGCAAGAATGTGCCATGATTAGAACAAGGTCAACCCAAATGCTATAAAAATTTTGGCTATGCATGGGGCAGACAAACGTCAACAGTTTGGAAGGATACTAAATCAGGTTTTGAAGCTACTTGGAGAAGACAAGTATGGGTAATACACAAGTTTTTTAAAATTATCAGTATTAACTACAAGAGTTAGTACATGGATATACGAATACTTTGTACTATAGTGTCTTGGAGTCAAATGAAATAATCAGTAAGGGAAAGTGTTGGAAGGGTGTGATGCTTAATTTGTTTGTAAGGGTTATAACGAGCCTTCATTGTTGTGTTTTTTATTTATGGAGTCACCGATTGATTGCCCTGTCAAAGGTCCATAATAAATGTTATTAATTACAAGAAGCTCAAAGCCCTAGTTGATAATGATAATCTCAATTGAGGTGCTGGTGTATCTAATAGCCAAGAGGTACTAATTATAGGTAGTAGGTTGATGCTAGATCTACAAGTCAAACCTCGAGATGCTAGCCTGCTATACCTGTGACACCTGGGAAGCTACATCCAAAAATCGATGTGAAAATTTCAAGAATCCTAGCAACTATGAATAGGGTACCTCCCTAAAACTAGTCTACTAGGTTGGAGTCCTGGTGTGCTGCTGTCTTTATGACGATTGTGGAACAGTGAGCTGGTGCCTTTGTGATGGTTGTGGCTCCCCCCTCCATACATGTCTCTTATATGGTAGGTCATACTTTCTCATCCCTACATTCATAACATTCATTTTAATGTATGAATTCTACAGCTTTTAGACATGCTCTTTTCATTAGAAAGTGCATGTTTTGAATCACGAAATTCAGTGGAGAATCGAAATGATGGTGGCAGCATGACTAAGACCCTAAATGACTGGGGTAGTAGGAGTGTGCTGCTTGTGACAGCCTATCTTAGGAATCTGCACAAGTAACAAAACATAGTTTCAGAAAAATAATTAAAGTAAGTAATCTGAGGGAAGGAATCAAGCTGACAAAAACAACAGAAAAGGAAAAAAAACCATAGCAACTGACTGACTCTACCAATGGGCAGAGAGAAAACAGACCAGTAAGAACTATCAGTAGCAGAGAAAAAATGAACAAAGCTAAGTAGCTACTACCTAGAGTTACTAGACCAATTAAAAAACCAGAAAAATGAAAAGAGTCAAGAAACTTAATGGCATGACAACCAATCACATGGACTCCCTAGAACATGCAAGAGGAAAAGAATAAAAGCGGGGGGGACGTTACTTCGAAAGAAAGAAACATGTCACTACAAAGTCAAATTTGCAATAATACTAAAACACGCATATTCAGTAGCACTAGAATATCTTAAGAGTTCAAATGAGCCAGCCAAAATAAAGCAAAAGAACCAAAAGAGAAACATAATACTAGAAAGACGAAAGAGAAATATGTAAGCAGAAGCCCGATAGCATAAATTAGACATAACACAATTAAATCAACAGTTGTGAACACGGCCAACCTAAACCACCACCAGAACACAACATAAAAATAAGCGAAAAACTTAACAATCCTAAAAGCAAGCTAAAGCAACCCTTTACTAGAGCGGTTACACAGGAGTTAGCTAGAAAGCATCTGAAAGGGGTATTGGAAATGATCATTCGAAGTGATGGCAGCACCTGAAGTACCAGGGCGGTTAAAAACACATTAAATAGGACAGTTTGAACCAGGACCCTAACCAGGCACCAAGAACATCACATACACCTCGCTGCCAGGTGGAATGAGGCAGCTGCTTAGGCGGCAGGCCAGGTAGCAGCCCCTCCGTGCCTCCCTTCGTGGGTTGCGTAACAAGATAAATCTGTATAGGTGCATGAGAAACATAGAAAAGATGCAAAAAAAAGTTAGAAATGCTTAGGTTTATAAAGCCTTCATAATCTTGGCCCCTCAAAAAAGGAATGATTGTGCTCAAAGTGTGGTTAGCACCTTATTCTAAATGTTACAAAGTACCCTGAGAGCAGAGTATTATTAATCATAAAAACAATTGAACATTGTTCACTGAAGATACGTAAAAAGGTTTCCTAATAATAGAGCATTGGTACAACCGGTCCATGTAAAGTTGTTCCACATTGAGTGACCTAACCATTTCCCTTTTCACGTTTGAAACACTTCGGCAAATTGCATGCACCTTTCAAAGAATGAAAATCTCATGCACTACAAACAATAGGTCTTACACCATGCGCCCTATTGTCCAGTAAGTGGTCCACCACTAGTTATGTCCACGAGTCCAGGATTGAAAACTACTGGGACCAGAATATGAAAAAGTCGATGGTACAAGTCTTAAGGGAACTGAGATTCAGTAACATACTGATGAAAGAGTGTACCTGATGCTCCACAAAAACTCTCGGAGGTGTACACCAAGCTCCCACATACTGAAGACCCACAGAACTAGAACCACTAAACCCAGTGACAGTTGAACTGCTTGGTGATGATGGAACACTCTGAGCATCACCTTCAGCTGACCCACCTTGTGGCTCACTTTGAGCTCTCATGGCTACAACGTACTCATAGGTTGTAATTCCCTGATAGAATATATAATAAAAGCTTCATAAGAACTTAGAAGTATCCATGTTAAAATTCTATTGAAACTCTATTGATGTTTCAACTAATATAATCAGCTTCAAAAAACTTTAAATACAGAAAATAGATGACTCTTTCAGAAAAATTAAGGAGTTAATATCAAGTTGCAATTACCAAAAGAATTCCCTTAGTGATAGAAGATCATAATAATCTCACAATTTATCACCAGAATCTAAAGTGTATAAAAACATATTAACACGCCCAGGGTAAATATCAATACCTTCCTCATCAGAAGGATATGGAAAAAGAAAAGCTCCCCTAGTGGCAACGTGGCAAGTAAGGAAACAATGGTACATGAAGCCTGCATCAAAATATCAATTTCCAACAGTCAAGAAGATTAAATCTGATATATCCATTATTAGCTAAGATATAAGATAATTTCACCTACAATCGCAACTAGCAATTGAATACAAATTCACATAACTGCAGATGAATCAACAAGATCCTAAAACATTACAAAAGAGAGCAACTTCCTACAACTAAGCTTTATTCAATCATGAGCAGAGAACAAATGCTCATATTTCTGAAGTTCAGCAAAGGTCACCAATCACAATTTTTCAGTCTCATAACAACCATACATGGCTAAAACTCTACGGAACATTAGCCCATATCCTAGTTTCAGATCAGCCATAAGGTTTTGTGAGAAAATATGATGGAAGACATACAGAATTCAGCTGAACGCACAGATAAACCTTCAGCGACATTTTAAAAGCAACGAGAGTGAGAGCAATGAAACCAACAAAGTAAACTCAAAAACCCAAGTAGCATCTTACATTCAAACCTTTGCATTGGCACCACATACAGAAGTACAAATTGAACTTGTGGCCCTACCTTATGACCCATAGGAGCACCAATAATCTTTATACAAAATACAACACAGATTGGTGTTGAAGCATCAAGTTCACCTCTGATTGCAAACGAAATCGTAGAAAACAAAGGCCAATAGCTTTACTTTGGACTGAAAGCATTTCTCAAGTGCGTCAAAATTTTGGTTAGAGACTCGAGGATCCTCTGGAAGGGTGCAAGGCAAGGATTGGGCAACCCCCAGAACAAAGTACCATTTACCATTACCTTTTATGCTTTCAAAATGACTAAAGGGACTTCCAAAGTTTCAATCAAAACATGAATTCTCGATACAGAATGACCTCCTAAACAATCAAGAGGTGTAGGCGAAGCAATCTTTCATGTTAATGACTCAGAATGATGATTAGGTGCATTAGTCTAGATGACGATGCCAAGATAGTATAGAGTACAACATTGCAGTGCATCAAATGGTCTTCTCAGAAAAGCAATTGGTGCACTATGACAGGTAAAGCATTCTTCTCCTGTAGTCTAATGACCATCCTGTTTGGCTGATTATGGTTCATACTTCCAACATGTAACTGTAACAAGTTTGCGAGTGTAACAAAAACATTTATCTTTCCAGCAAATAAAATCCAATGTTTGAATCAACACACATATACCCTAGGCTCTATTAGCAAAAGCCCAAAGCATATAAATAGCACAAGATGCAATCGGCAGCTTCTCACTGCACATACAAATTCAAGCAAATGCGTTCCAACCTTGAAACAGAAGGACAAAGGGTTCAGGTGTGGAAGGACTTTACCACGACAGTTGCAAATGGTGCTCTGGAAAAACTATCACCAAGCTTATCCACAATCTGGTAATTTGTGCCCTTTTTATCGGTGAAACAGCGAACGAGAACTGCAATCCCTACTCCCCACTCCAGAATCAGCTGCAGGACCACAACATTTGAAAGAGTATAAAGAACTTTCAAGTAGTTGAAAATTGATAAAGACTTGATCTAAATGTATGGGCTTAAGAAAGGTAAAAACTGACCCTCTATTAGGGGACACAGGAGAAAGTCCCTTGCCCTAGCCCTAAGATGACCCCGAACAATATTAGAAAACTCCACTCTGCTCTCATTTGGTAGCTAAATCATTCAAAGGCAACAGAGCTATGATTAACTCTCTTACAGCAGTAAGCATCAACAACTCAACAAATAATACATACATATTGATCTAACTCCTGGGTAGTCTAATTATACTAGTCTGAGACCCATAACTTTCTAATCTGACTATAGGATAATTGGGTCCCACGTGATGAAATGTCATGCAACTTATACTTGTGTTTCTACAACTTGGAGTTTATGATTTTTTTTGTTTATGAACCCCGATGTCGTGTATGAGTACAACGCATAATTTAAGTAAGAGGTACAGCAAAATAGACACTGCTTCTATAGAACATCATTATTTCATTACAGCAACATAGACATTACTTCAATGCTTCTTCAATAGTTTTTTAGGTTGATTACAATCATGTATTTTCCTCTTGGATCTGATCTTGTGAAAAATATCCCTTCCCAAGGTTCCAGGCATTTTTGCAAAATTTCCAAGATGATGCCACCTACAACAAAACAAAACCTAGGCGCATTCCTTGTAGGATATTATATCCCAATTAGTGGAATTTCATCCCCAAACATCTTTGTGAATAGTAGTGTGCCCTCCTACAGGTAAATGAAGTTTTCATCTACTATAACATATAGAAACTTCTAAAACAAAATATAGAAGATTCTAGAAGGCACATATACACATCAATTGTAGTAGCTCTAATACCATGTAAAAAATTTGAGAAAGAAAGTTCGATCTTTCTAATTTTGATTCGACCCAAAGGATCGATCAAGTCTTCGACTCAATTTGACCCGTCGACCCAAGCCAAGGTCGATTTAGATTTCGATCCTGGAATCTTGACTGTCGAACTTCCCGCACTATTCTGCAGACCCGCACTATTTGACTTTAGTGAGGCTTGAGATGTTTAGATGCCAACAAATCCACATAAAAATTCTTCTCTTGTCCTCATATGATATGAGGGAACACAAGGTGACCATGGGGTTTTGAAAAAGACAGTAGTGAGTGCAGTACATAGGGCACAAACAGATCTTATTTTCAGTAGCTATTTGGTTGTTATTTGCTCTGGTTCTCAGCAAATGTTAATGCTACAGTTTGGGCTAAATATTGGGCCCTTATTGGCACGCATTTGGACCCCCATTTTTATCTGGGGGGGGCAGGGGGGGGCACCGCCCCCTGAAGCAAAAAGTGAGGTACAATTGCTCTACAGTTCTTGTCTCTGTCCCATTGGAACCATCTGTGATCGTAACGAACAGGCTAGAGGTTAGTTTTGAATTTTTATCCTTGACAAAACCCAACATGGATTAATGCACCTAAATTGGACCATCCTGCACCCGAAACAGTCGGCAAACTGCACAATAACAATGCTCTTAATCAAAGTTTTCATCTGATCCCCATATTGCCAAAAAAAAATTCAAAAAAAAAACGATTCTGTACGATTTTGGTTTTTTTCTGAATTACGATTGTGAACCGCGATTCAGAATCGAGTGCAACTATGTTCCAAACCTAGATTGCCCCATCTTGAGAAAATAATTTGTTGTACTGAAGCTGTTCAAATAAAATGTTATTATCATTAAGAAAATATGTGCCTAATCAGAGGAAATGGAGCTTCATGGCTTCAAAAACTAAGGACTGAATTCTCATGACTAGAAGAGGGCTATGCACAAGTTTGAAGTACTTATGGCCTCTCTTGATATTCTATGTTACTTGGCACTGCATTGATTTATTAAGACCCCCAAAGTACTACTTTCATTAAGATTGGGAGTGGATATGTCAACATGGCCTTGACCTTGTGGTAGGATGTTAGTAGGAAAGATCCCTTGACATAATTCCAATAAGTATAAATCGGTAGTTGACTGTTCAATGAGTGTTCTTTGTATAAGACTCTAGAAACAATGTTTCTTTCAAGGAGGGTTTGCCATATGATTCATTATTGATTGTTTTGAGATCTTAGTTGGAAACTAAATGTGCAATTATTGTCCGTTATTTGTATCATATGCATGAAAATGTGTCAATGCATTTTTAATCTATCGGTACCACTCCCTAAATTTTTTGGCATTTTTTTGGGCTATTTTTGTGGGCGGGAAACTAAAAAAATTGATTTCACCACGGTTCCCCCAAAAAAAATTTGAGAACTGTACGGTTCACTGTATGGTTCTCAGAACCGTGGTGAACCGTCCACGGTTCATAAATTCTATGGGTAAATAGAATATCAATGACATGTAAAATTAACATCTGCCAATATACTTCTCTCCCCAATAACCATTGCCTTTTGATTTTCCAGATAAATGTAAGATTTTCATGATGCTATATGAACATTTTGAAAAATCTCTGATATTCTAGGTTAGAAACTAAAATGGAAAAAATGTGTTACTCATCATGAAAACAGATTCACACTATCAGTGTTTGCTTATCACGCAAAACAAATTTATATGTACCATTTGAATGTGCTTACCCAAGTCAAGCTTGTGGCCATTAGTGATACAAATGTCATGTAGTTTTTTTTTCCTACACAGTTGTTCAACCACTGCAAAAAACACACGTTCATATGAGCCCACAAAGCAGTCAAAACTATGACAGATGATAGAAAATCATGAAAATGCCAAATGAAGCAGATATAATGTTTAAAAGAGAATAAAAAGTCATGAAAATGCCAAGTGAAGCAGATATAATGTTTATGAGCACCAATTGATAAATAAATGGATAAACGGAAGCAATGCACTGAAAAGGTTCCCATACACGGCAGTGGTGATCGAAGCCATCAACACACTTGTCACAACTCCTGCAATGTTTGCTAAATTTGCGAACCTGTTGATAACAGCATTGGCCCAAATTCAACCAGCCATAAAGCAGATCATGTATGTCAAATCAGAGACCATAAACCTCACTTGGCTAACTGCATACAAAGCATTTTCATGAAACTGCCTAATTGGTATTGATTCCAAACTAACAGTATTGATTCATGCTCCATGAACGTGTTTGAATCTGCCGAAGCACGAGAAAAATCGTAAGCACCAGAACAATAACTGGAAATGTTAGAAGCATAATCTGTTTAATCCTGTTTACCTCTGCATTGCACAAGGTGCAGAACAGAATGTCATCTTCCACCACTGGTTGCTGGAGACTCCCTTCATTTTTGCAGTTATCATCTTTTACAAGCCACCCGCAAAACAATGCCCCAACACCTGCACAAAATGATTGAGGGAGCTTCCTCTTTGTGGAGTCCATGTTATTGACCACTTGGGACAATTTCACAGCAAAGTCTTTCTGCACTGGTAACACATTTGAATTTGTTGAAAACACAGGCAAGCCTGGCGATTGTTCACCATCTCTACCAGACAAGGCGGTAGCTGTCGAAGATTCTGAAAAAGGACCCTTCTTTTCATGCTTTGATATGGACCTTTCAATGTCACTGATAAATATTCCCGGATCTGATGGATCAATGGCTGAACAGCGAACATAAAGAATAAATACAGCAAAAGCCTGTCACAACAAATTGATATGTCACCCTTTGTCATGCAAGCGGAAGCCAAGAAAAGCTCAGAGCCATTTAACTCTTGTACTTCAAACAAAATTTACATCACATACAACTTCATCAGATGCAAAGCTTACCACAGCTGAATAAAGGGCAATTGCACAATACTCCAATGTGGAGCTGCCTAGAAAAGGGGCCAGAAAGACATAAAATGTGACAGCTAGCAAGAAGAAAACAGTGATAGCCATCACCTACAAAACAATCATAATAAAAATCTCTTGTTAGCAGCCTCATGTGCTGGTTTTTCTGGAGCATGGTGATAAAATATAACCTTGGCATGCCTACTGAAATTTAAAGTTAGATCCAGGTCAGAAAAGACCAGATAATCCAGCATACAATCCCCTAAGTAAAGCCTCGTCCCAGAAGCTAAAAGAGGTGCAAAAATCAGAGACCAAAATAATGTCAGCTTGAAACCAGTCCAGCATAACAATGCCCAAATAGTTTATTCTAATCATCTCTTGCTATTACTATTATCTGAAATAAATTCAACCATAGGATGGCTTCTTTTGAAAGCATACAAAATATAGGAATTGGGACATCTAAAATTCGTGTCAGAATTTCTAACATTGCATGTTCTATATTTTATTCAGAATGTCCAAATTTGAAAACATAAAATCATATTGCAATCTAATATATCTTATAGTACATCTTCATATGAAATGTACAAAGCATTTGTTGAGAATAGAGTAAAAGAGTTAGAAAAATGAAGAGAAGTTCAGTTTCAATTGATTGTGAATGATCACAATACCATATATTCCTGAACTAGATACTCTCTTCATAGGTTTAAGTGGTATTTTAGATAGTAGTTTTAGATTGACGGCACTGACCAGTCTACGGTCTTGATGCAAGTAACATGAATGTAATGATTTTGGTCTTATATGCCATTAGGCATGAAAAGACGTTAATGAAGCTCTCTCTCTCCCTCTCTCTCTCTCTCTCTCTCTCTCTCTCTCTCTCTCTCTCTCTCTCTCTCTCTCTCTCTCTCAGGGACAACGATCATGCCACGTTACTTGGATTCGGGGCTATCACATTGCCTTAGATTCACTCAAAGTGTCTTCTCATCAGCTAGCTATTGAGACTAGGAGATTCCATGGTATTCCTAGAGAGGAGCAGATTTGCCAGTTATGCTATCTAGGTGAGGTGGAGTCTAAGGAGCATTTTATCTTTAGATGCCCTGTATACTATGAGATCAGAGGCCGATATCACTGCTTGTTTCGAGACATGCCTACCACTCTACGCTCTCTCATAGCCCATGAGAACCCACGATGTGTCGCTCTGATGGTACGCGAGATGTTCATATTGCGAAGAGATCTATACAAAACATCCCAGCATTTTACGTCACAGCCATTGATTACTTCCTTCTTTACTAGGCGGAGATCACGTGATTTAGTGCCTGAGGATGAGGATTATGACGACGATGAGGATGATAGCCGCTTACGTGCTCACAGAGATGAGAGACAATGTACTTCCCACCATCACGTTACCACCAGGATTACCAAACATTCTACACAGAGACGTACTACTACACATGCTCATGCTCATGGACGACGCCAGCAAGCTCCAGTGCTTTCTCGTGTTGCGGCTCGCATTACATCTCTCTACAGCATCAGCACAGCAACAGCAGCTCCAACACAATCCTAACATCTTGACATGGATACATAGGATTTTTATGCGCACATACTCTCGCATACATATCTATTTTTTGTTTGTACTAGATGTTTTCTTTTTGCAATTTTAAAGACGTTTTATACGCTCCCATGGTTACCACATACTTGACATGTACTTCATTAGTCTTATATGACTTTTGGCATGGAAAAGACATTAATAAAGCTTTCTTTCTTTCTTTCTTTCTACTTGATGCATATTTCTCTTAATTACACTTCAGTACATAATGCACATTAACATTCCTTTGAAATTATGCCAGTTTTTGCTTTACCAATTTATATATGGGCTTAAACCCTCTTACACCTTATACATTTAGAGGGGCCCCGTCGACATTCATGAAGGCTTGCTCAACAAGTTCCCTTTGTACGGTTGAGATTGATACACCTGTTAGGGCTAAAATCCCACGGTGGTGTGCATTATAGCTGGTTTGGTGCACCAAGATGAACTCAATTAACTATAAGAAGGAGAGGAACACCTTAGTTCCACTCTTCTTCTCTACCTCTTCACTTTCTCTTGACCTCTCTCTCTACTGCGACCAATTGCAAGTAGGGTTTAGCATCTTGTGAACTTACGAAGGATTGTGGAAGTGTAACACATTGGCAAAGAAGCTAGAAGCCATAACAGGTATTGGTATGATTAGTGGACAACAAGCTAATGCTTTTTGTTCTCCTATGGCACCCCATTGCAAAGAATGTAAGTATCTTTTGTTGTTTGGATTGGTAGGCTAACAAAATTAATGGTGCATTGTGATAGACAGCCATTCAAGGCTTCTTAGGAAGCAAATCTGGTTGTTGTTGTAGGGTGCTGTCCCAGCAAGGTGTAGTGCTCAATTGGAAGGTATGTTCCATACTTAAAACTACTTCTTTATGGACTATAGACAGTCGTTGTTGATCCTCGAAGGAATTTGCAATACTGCATTGCTTTTTCAAGCAAGAGTTGATTGTATACATTTGTATCATGGCCCACTACCATTCTGGTAGCTGGCCGCCCTTCCATATGCGGTTCTGCATGATAATTGTGTTCATAAACACTAATGAACTGGTGCACTACTAGAAACGTAGTTGGCCGCCCCTCCATCCCATTATCTTTCACTATGAATTTGCTTATAAACATGTATATGATGGCGTTCGACCGTAATGGTAGCTGGCCGCCCTTCCATCTGCTAGTTCTCGTTACAAATTGGCTCATTAACATTTGTGTGAGGGCGCACTAAGGGTTTGGTCTTGACTTGTCAAGAGGGACTATGTGAAATCTTTTTACTCTCTCTCTCTCTCTCTCTCTCTCTCTCTCTCTCTCTCTCTCTCTCTCTCTCTCTCTCCCTTTCCCTCCAAAATTTACAACAATAATAACAAATTTACCAAGTCTAGATCAGTACGACCTCCTTGGTATCATGATGGGTGTCATTCTCATCATCACCTTGTCACACATGGACACGCATACACATCCCCCATCTCTTACGCTCCACTCGCCGTCTCTATACTCATTTACTTCGTCGTAACAAGTGAACCTATGATGATTCAGAAGAGAAATGACTTATTGGACTTCTCCATAGCTCTTCCATGAGTGATTTTTAACATGAGTTCATTCCTCGTGCTCCACCTCCACTCCTCGATGACTTGGGTATATGGCCTGATTATGCCTACTCCTTATATACTATTCATACTGACACCTATTTCTATCTCCCCCAGACCTTCTGAGTTTACCTTTTTCACTGCTGATATGGTCCATAATGCCATCAAAAAACTGAACACATGTAAAGCAGGTGATATAGATGATCTTGAATCTGATTTATTGATCCGTGCTGCTGATTTGTTATCCCCTATCTTAGCCACCTTACTCAATCAAGCCGTTGCTACTGGTTTCCCCTCTTCTTGGTGCACTAATATCATTCATCCTATCACAAAAATGGTGACCCCATGAATCCTGGTAATTATCGGACTCTTATGATTGGGCACGTGAGTGCAAAGCTTTATGGTACTATTCTACAGTCAAACTCTCATAGCCACCATTGAGGAAGCTCGACACAGGAGAGAGCGAGTTTATTGTTGCTTTGTGGATTCAAGATAGCCTTCGACTTTGTCCCATGCTCTCTACTTATCCAGCGGATATGAGACCTTGGATTTTCTAATGACACAGTTCTAGAAATGATGGTTGTTTTCAGAGCGAAAGTGGTATTTCTGAGCAGATCATGAGCACTATTGGGGTGGTGGGTTGAAACAAGGGTGCTCCCTTTCACCTATGCTTTTCGGACTATATATCGATGAGCTAGAGAGGGTCATTGAACAATGTGGTGGATCTGGTTGCAGACTTTGAGACATTTTGATCACCATTCTCCTATATGCATATGATGTGGCTCTAGTTTCACCTACTGAAGAGGGCCTACAGAAGCAGTAGATTCAGTATAGCTGCTACTTAATTGAAATTTCTTGTGATTGTTCCAAAAAGGACCATCGATATAGGAAGTAATTATCAATGTGTCAGTGTTAAATATGTATTGTTATGTCTGAAATTTTTTTCAGGTTTACATCCTTTCAAGTTGAATCTTCAAAAAGTTTTTGTTCTCAAGTTGACGAGTATTATGCTAATGAGTTAGACGGAATAGAATCATATTCAGGATCACCTCTTACTTTCTCAACTGAACGTTCATGGTGCATAAAATTGCAGGTGATGGCTCCGGAGATATACACAGGCAGCTCTCATCTCATCCCAGCACTCACATTAGGCAGCAGGGCTATCAATTAGCTTGGTTCTAACTTCTCACAAGCCTCTAGTCTCCCTACCACACTTGGTATCTCCACCATCACCCTTCCCTCAAGTACCCACTGATTACATTAGACGATATATCTACGGAGCTTATCTTGATTGAGCTTGGCATGGTCAGATGGGGGTTAAACCCAACTTTTATTGGCTTCACTTTCTAGAGACGGATTTATCAGGGATCCCACATCTACCACGTTACCTGTGTTCTGGATTATCACATGGTCTTAGATTCATATTGGGACAGTTCTGTGTCTCTTCAAACTAGCTTGAGATTAAGTTTGTTCGGTTTCAGGGGACCCCACGAGAGGACAAGATCTGTCAGTTATGTTCCCTAGGCGTTGTGGAGACTGAGGAGAACTTTATCTTCATGTGCCCAACCTATTATGAGATTCGTGGGAGATACTATTGTTTGTTTAGAGACGCACCAGTCACCTTGCACTCACTTGTTACCTACGAGGATCCACGCTATGTCGCACTTATGATACGACAGATGCTTCTATTGCGACGAGATCTTCTGCTTGCATACCGGAGTACTCCAGAGACAGCTTCATATCACCTCCTTTTACTCCAGACGGCGATCACGACCAGGCTTTGATTCAGAGGATGATGATTCGACTTCCCACAGATCATAGAGACTATGCACCTCCCTGCTCTATCCTGCAATTAGACCTCCTCGCCCTATCACGAGGAGGGGTCCCTCTCATATTCGACATCAGCGGCACATCCCAGTTATACTTCCTACTTCGGCTTGCATTACATCCTTCTTCAGTAGCAGCAGCATCATCATCACCACCACCTCCAGGACATCATCAGAGGCTTCTTTCGTTCATAGCCAGTTCATGATTCATACTTATGTAGTCTCTTTATCATTGGTATATGTACCTAAATTTACATTATATGCATTTTCGTTACGTACTCAGAGACGTTTTCATATGCTCCCATTTGTTCTACACACATGATATGTACTTATTCGTCTTATATGCCTTTTGGCATAGGAAAAGACATTAATAAAGCTCGCTCTTGCTCTCGCTCTCGCTCTCTCTCTCTCTCTCTCTCTCTCTCTCTCTCTCTCTCTCTCTCTCTCTCTCTCTCTCTCTCACACACACACACACACACACACACTGAACATGCACGGGACAAAAAAACTACGCCTGGTATAGAATAAAATTGCAAAAAAACTGCAAATATTTTTAGCACTCTAGACAGCTTTCTGAAACGCAGATGCAGCAGATAATGATCAGCGGCATCTATGCAGCCTACAAAGGGTTCTTCTTGTTTACATATAGGAATTTTAAGCCTCAAATAATGCTGGAAGCTTGAAACATCACAAGAAAACATGTGGTCTTAAAACTTTTGTTGAAACTGGATTCCAACCTCGAAATCTCAAATTCTTCAATTTGACCAAGCATGGCATAGACTCTATGCTGCAATATCCATACTCAAAATGAAAAATCAAGAGTGGGAGCAGCACATGTGCATTATGACATATTCACATTCACTGCAATTTATATAGCTCCTTGCTAAAGTTCGAGTGATATCATTGTATATTTCCCTACTGTTACTTTGAGATGCAGGTTGTGGTTTCAAAATGTTAGTCAAATTTGTCTAGTTACAAGTGAATTCAAATGGACTCAAATCTAATCACTTTTCAAATTGATAGACCAGTTTCCAATAAAGTAATATGCAGAAACATTACTAGCCTGAGTGGATAGTCTCAGGGCGATACAATATTTCAAAAAGATGACTCAAATCTTCTGGAAATCAGAAGTACAGTTCTACAGTACAGAGCAACGATTTGTGAAATATTACTATTTATAATGGCCGTATTTTGAGTTGCACTTCAAAAGATTAGAAAATAAACGGAAAACAAATTTGCTGTTAGAATCTGAATTCGACTCACAAACCAGTTCAAAGTGATAGAATTGTTATCCTTTGGAAGTTGGAACTATGCAAGTCTCTGACACACATGCCCATGGTGGTATGTTCGTACTGTAATTTTTTTTTCGTAGGACATGCCCTTAGAATAGGAAGGATATTAGCTATGATCATCAATGTGGTAGATCTAGTAAAGGTTACAATGTAGCAGCAAAATTTGGCAGGTCTAATTGGATACTACCCATGGTGCATTGAAGATGCTAAACAATGAAATAGTTTGAAACGCTAACCTGTGGAACTGTGCAGGTCTGTGACACTTTTTGGGTAAGACATGCCCTTTGAAAGTAGAAGAACATTAGCTACCATCAGTAGCAGCAGAATTCAGCATGTCTACTTAGACAGCACCCTTTCGCAAGTGCTAATTAATGATGCTAAACAATGAAGCAAAGTTCCCCACGGCACAGGTGCCATGGGGTCTGAGTGCCGTGGCAAGTGCCATACCACGGCATATGTGCCGTGGTACGGCACCTATATATTTTTTTTACTTGAAAAGGGGCATTTTATGGTTTTTTTTGATAAATAAAAAAAAAAAGTTATGTAGGTGCCGTGGGTGCCGTGGCACTGAAAAGGTACGGCGCCTTTGGCACATGTACCGTACCAGGTGCCGTAACAAGGCACCCGGAACTTTGCAATGAAGTTTGATCTTATGCCTTTAAAAGGCCCTCATCAGACATACTTTTTCTAGTTTGTGTATTCAAGATGCTGTAGGACATTAACCAAATTAAGAAACAAAACCACTCCAGCTTTTGTTCTCTTTGAACCAGTTCTGAAACAATCATAGTGGAAATGTGTCATAAAACATTTCCCAAGAAGCTTGGCTTTGTGAGTTGGACCAGGTTCTCGTTAGCTCCATGGGTCCACTTCAACAAGCTCTCGATTTACAAATAATACTTGAATTGATAATGCTCGTCTGGTTTAAAGGATTGATGAACACAGCTGTGTGTGGGCACTTCATTATCCCTTGTACAATCTGTAGTGGCACTCACAAGGAGAAAAAAATTTAGTAAATATTTGAAAAGAAGAACCTTGTACGGAAAGGGGAATATGGGGGCCAATGAATCCGTGGGACCAGTGAAAGCTAGAACTGTCAATGCTTCTCTCTATATCGTCGACCGTAGCATTTAAAACATAACAAGCTACAACCATAGCCTAAGTTTCTGCAGATTAAATTTGAAATGAATAGGAGCCTTTATTCATTTTCTTGAAAGTTGAAACACAAAGACGAAAGGGGGCACTCTGAAAACGACATCAACCTGGAAAGTATGAGCCGGGAGCTGCCATCCATGGCGTCGCACCATTGCGACAGAGAGACCTAGCTGATCAGGTGCAGCCGCATTCAAGAGTTTCCTGGTACCTTAAAGAACAATGCAGGTGTGTATAGTTGTCAACTGAAAGCTCAAGGTCGATTCTGAATGGTTGCAAGAAAGCACTCCTCTGCTTTTGCTCGAATGGTAAACTGGTTGTCCCCTCATCAGATAAGGACCGTGAGGACTCCATGAAACAAATGTAAATGTTTGCTAAGCTTCAAACTGAAAGAGCCGAATTCGGCCATCATCCCTTGTAGCTATTATACATTTCCAAGATCTAAAAGCATTTCATCTTGTTCAAAACACTTGCCATGTCGCCACACGTCCAACTGTAAGCGTTTTCAGAACATCGAACCTTCGCAAAACACATAACTACACGTTCGCTGATCTCCTCGCCTTTTTCCTCAAAATATGGCAAGATCTATTGGATTTTTTCAGAACACCAAAGTGTCTGAAGAGTGCTAAAATAGATGCACTAGGGCAAAATAATCCTATTGGCACTTTAAATCCTGTGTAACTTTCTTCCATGCTGTTTCCATTGGTGTCCATAGCACTGGTTGGCGTTAATAGCATTTCCTGAAGGTTCAACTGCCAGTCACATATTGGACCAAGGCATGTCACTGACCCGTTTCTTTTCCTTCTTTTACACTATGGATTTTCCCTCACCGAGCATGGCCATTGTGTGTTTCAGCTAGCCTAGATTGTCATCTTCCCAACCTCAAGACAGAAGCTCGTATTTCACAAACTGCTGCTGAAGTACAGATTTCTTGCTCAAAATGTAGGGGAAACACAAACTTCCTGACACATTGCAACAAAATAATTTCGTCAGGAGTATGACAGGAAAACCAGAAGCCTGCTCGGAAACATTACTCACAATGCTCACGGAGCAACAACAACCAAAGGATGGAATCATCAGCTCCAAGCTGAGGGCAGGTAATATTTTGGCATCGAATCAGCATTCAGCAACAGCAGCAATGATCGTTGCATCATGAAAACAGAACGATTCAGACAAACACTCAAACCCTAGCAAGAAACCGATCGAAAGAACAAATGCTGGAAGAAAAATAGCAGAGAAAACAATGCCAGCGACAAGAAAAAAAAAACAGACAGAAAGAGAGAGAGAGAGAGAGAGAGAGAGAGAGAGAGAGAGGATAATAGACAGAAAAAGAGAGAGAGAGAGAGAGAGAGAGAGAGAGAGAGAAACGCGGGAGGATGGTACGGCAGCGACGACCTACGTGGACCGTAAATATTTTCGGGTTTTTGGCCTATATATCATATATATATATGTATGTATGTATTATGGTCCTTTCATGATTGTCGAAAGTGATCATTTATTATAATGAATCAATGTCGATGTCGACGTCGCTTCTTCGTTATTTATTTTTCAATACACGTTGAGAGTTACCTTATATCTTATCAATTCCTGCACCGCAATCTACATTTCATTTAATGCATTTTTCTTTTGTGATGATGGCCATGCTGCCTCAAAAGTACATTCATGATTCTATGATTTTAGTGAGTATGACAAATGTACCATTAATCACCATATTTATTTCTGATACTTTACATTTATGTAACATGATTGTTTATGTTTTTTTAAGTTCTAGTACACCAATCAAGTCCAAAAGTTCAAAACTCTCTCATAATTAAAACATAAGTCAATGACATTGGGAGGACTCAGGAGTGGGAACTTGGGTCATGACTCATACCTGGATTTTTGCCCATTGCAATATGCTCTAACTTTGAGTCTTTGCCCCTTGGTGCACTCACAAGTCACATTGTCACCTGCACAGTCCTCCTCCTTTGACGAGGATAGTTTCAACTTTCTTGCTCGCACAAGGCTCAAGTGAGCCCTCTCTCTCTCTTCTCTTGCTTTGACAAGGGCATTGTCTTACTAGCATGGGGGAGTGATCCTCCTCCTTTAACAAGAGTAGTTTTTTACTGGCAAAAGGGGAGCCTTCTCTCTCCTCTCATGCTTTGACAAGGGTAGTCTCTTACTAGCATGGGGGAGCCAGGTCTCTTACTATTACAGTGTGGTTTTGATTCCTATGACCATGGCCACTCACCATGGGCATAAATTGGTCATGGGGGAGTCAGTTCTCTTACTATCACAATGTGGTTTTATGCCCATGGCCACTCGCTCAAAATAAGACATTCAAGATTCTCCCTCTTCCATTTAGTTTTTAAGAACTTTAGTTCACCCGATTAACCTCATTATGTGGTTGAGGTAGCACACCTATCATGTCTTTGAGCTCAAACCACAAGGAAATTTGGCACCTAATGATGTTCTCATTGACGAATTCAAAACTTTTCCCTCCCCCGGGTTTCAAGTCCCCTTGTTACCCTCGTTAAACTCATTGAGTGGTTGACGGAGCGTGGGGGTAAAAGACAATCATGTCTTTAAGCCCCAAGGGTTTTGACATGTTTGGAGCCTTCTCCTCTGCTATGTTCCTCCTCCTATCATTGTATGCTAGCATTCATTAATGCTGACATATTTGGAGCCTTATACTTCTTGATTAGGGGTTAACATTATCCATGGCTCGCTCTCTCTCGCTTAATGCTCTTTCTAAACAATTTCCAATATTGGGCTGAAGGCCCTTTAATTCAGTTGAGGCCTAGTACATTCTCACTATGCATACAAAGATTCGAACTTGGGTGGGCAAGTGCACACCAAGGGAGCAAGGAGCAAGTGCACACCAAGGAAGCAAGGAGCTTAGCAATCATGATCACACTCCAAGTGCACACCCAGAGAGCAAGGAGCTTAGCAATCATGATCATATTCCTTAGACTTAAAACTAAACCATTAAGTGGTTATGATCTTGATCATTCAAAAAAATTCATTGCATTATTATAATTTCAAGAAATGTTGGCCTTCTTGGGCACCAATGATCATTTCAGACATAGAGTCTCTCCTATATGGCACACTTTCATTGGTCCATGTTTCAAAACTAGCTTCCCCCCCTTTCATAATATTTTTAAAGTTCCCACCTTGTGGTACCCGAGGCAACACTCCTCTATCCATGTACGGCAAACTTTAAAGTGCATTGTTTGGGCACATCTTAAGATCAATGTCAACCTAAAGCATAATGCTTTTGATTGCAAGGGCCCTCAGATAGGAGATAGGACAAAAAGCCACAACAAATTGGTGTACTTATAGTTTGAACCCACCCCGATTCAAATCAACGAAAGAATATGCTTGTTCTTTAAGCTTGTAGTTTTGCATAGGTTTAAACTGTACAAATAAACTTGATCCTCAAAATTAGGAGTAAGAAAAGTAACGAAGTTGTCATGGACATTTGTGCAACGTTAGTACACATATATTTCACCTAACTCTAAGTACATTGTTTTTCCATACCTTTTAAATAGCATGTAGAAACATTTGAGGACATATTATAGTTTATGAAATTGATGTGCTTTATTTTACGAACATGTTATGAATCTTGAAGTTCATGAAAAAGAAGTTAGCAAGTGATGCCATGGTATACAAAATAGAAAATTATAGCCAATAGAAAATTTGAGTCACAAAAGAGCAATATCCTTCTACTATGTTCAATTGTCGTTCATTTATGGCTCAATCAAACATACTTGCCATAAATTTACAGTCACTTTACTTCATGGAATGGCCATTGAAAATCCATATACTACATTGAATGATCAACTTCCTCAAAGTTTGGGAGCGACAATGAGAATCCATTCCTTGGTGAAAGCTCATGTCCAAAACATAAATGTCTCATGTAGAATGCAAGGAACATAATCACATATTTTACATGTCTTTTCTAGCCCATAGGTTTTTTTGTTACTAGTAAAAAATGTCCCAACTCAAAAGAAATTTATCATATTATAAAATGCCACATGAAAGCTATTGCATCAAATTCGACTACCTTTGAGTATGAGTAAGTAGCATCTTAGTCAACTCTTATGTAAGAGACTGAACTTTTGTATTAAGGATTGTGTGAAAAAACGCCATCTCTTTCACATTGAAGATTTGGCCATCTTCAATAACTTCAACAAATCAGTCTTTTCTATCTGTCTGCAGAAATACACTGTCTTCGCAACAGTCTGCATAAATGAACTAATTGTCACGCAGTTCGCATTTTATCCAACTCCTAAAAAAGTCTCTCTATGCTTCAAACCATATCCACTTGCATTACAAACACCCTCATCACAATATACATATTGGTCTTGAGAAATGTTACCTTCATGTGAAGAAATACTCCCTTTCTCCATGATCCTTAATTTTTTATTGTTGACCCTTGATCCATGAAGTCTTTGGAGAAGCTCCCATGCATTCTTTGCTGATGTAGCACACCTTACTTCATATATGAGGTTATTTGAGACATTCACTCTTATGTATGCTAGAGCTTTTCTAGCTCTATTCTCGTAGTTTGCCAAGTCTTGCACTTGATGAGGTTTTGCCTCAATCCCAAGCACAATTTATATCATATTATGTTCAAGAAGAAGTGACTTCGTATTCTCCCTCCAAATGAAATAATTAAAAAATGTAAGCCTATCACAACTTCTAAACATAAAACTAGAATGAGACATCTTGAATGAACTTGAGTAGATTGGAAAGAACTTGATCACAACTTGACCAAAAATCAAATAGAATGGTTTGCAAACTCTTTTTCCCTTCTAAATAGACCATAAGAGTGTTCAACGAAAGAATCTTGGACTCAAATCAAAGAACGATAGGATTTAGAAAAAGATGTATGCATAACCCTACTCACTTTTCAAGATCATTATGCAAAGCTTTGAATGAATCCATGACAAACTTGATCAACCTTGATCAACCTCAAATAGAATTTGATACAGCCTATTCTAGTGCCAACTTGCACTCTTTTTGTGTCTATTAGACTCTCTAAAATCACAAAAAATAGATCACACAAGATCTAGAAGATTGAAATCAAATTATGTGCTAGAATTTTTATTAAGAAATGACCAAACTTTCAAAGATTGATATTCCCTCAAATCAAATGTTACAAACACATTTCATCAGTGTTATAAAAAGATTCTAACACCTAAGAATAATTCAAATATAATTCTCAGTTACTGACAAACAATCTAACTTTCAATTTCAATGAAACTAGCAATCAAAGGCAAGTGAGAAATCCTAACACTACCCATTTCTAAAAAGAATAAACCTGAATGTTTAGACCTCTATGTGGAGTGCAAAACACACCAAATACAGCAAGTTTTGGTATGAAGTGAAACTTCGAGTAATGTCTTTTCATTTATGTATGAAATTATATAAAACATTGTGCCCAAAATTCTAACACATAAGAACTAGCTAGTCATGGAGAAGTGGATATCAAGCACATAACATGACTTGATCTAAGACTTGAGCTCTGAAAACTTTCTTAATAAAGGTTATAGGAAGGTGTTGAACTTGATGAATAGCCTCCAATAGATCTCTTGATGCAAAACAATGTCCTTGTCTTTCAAGCTCATATTTCGACATATGGCTTCTTGATTCTTCAAGATGCATCGAATATTCATAACATCAACCACTACCTTTGTCACTTCAAATGGCCTACAAAATAACAAAGAGAAAAAATATATTGGCTAAAAAACTGATGGTCCTCACCACCAAGCCTCAAACACCAAAAACAATACTTGTTTTGGCAATGTTATGTGACTAGCTTAATGCTCCACTTGTTGTTTTCCTTGTAGCTCTTTACAACTTTGAGAACATCTTATAATGAGTTGCACAATCCTATAAATGCTTTTAGATTTACCTTGGCCTCCTACCAAAGTATCTTCATCTTCAGGCACACCAAATGCAAAATCTTGCACTTCTACTGTTGATAATCCTCAATCTTGCACTTCTAGTGTTGATAATCCTCAAGCTTGTGGATTCCGGTCTGACTTCTCTTTGAAACAAATGAAAAATGCTTTAAAATGACCTATATGAAAGTTTAATGAAGCCTTAAGAAAGATCTAATACCATGTTAAAATTTTTCAACAATGAGCATAAGCTGGCAAGCTTGATTCTACTTAAAGACCACAAAATGCAATGAGCCACAAAATCACACTACAGCTTCATTACATCACCAAGATTTTTAAGGTTCAATTCAAGCATTTCGCAAGAGCTCTACATATGATCAACAATAATCTTCATTCATATGCCCATACACAGTACATAAGAAAGATCACACTACTAGCTAATGAAGTAATAGCCTCTTCCTCTCCTGCTATCCCTCCACAATAAAACAAATGAGAAGTGCAATGAAGGAATGTTATCTCTATTCCAATAATGAAAATGAATGGTTTAATCCCTATTTACATGAAGTATGGAGGGTAAGATTACCCTCCAAACCTTGATCTAATCTGCAACTTACATTATCCTAGCCTTACATTGTCACCAATGGTCAAGATGAGACATTGGTAAATGTAGCCAATAGAATCTTTGTAGCACTCCAAAGAGATAAATTGAGGCTGAAGTTTGCACAATGTTATCCTCCTAAGTTGGCCTCACATATTGGCGTAATTTGACATTTTAAAATACCATGTGGACAAACTCCCCTAATGTGAACAATACCACATTTGCCTAAGTTTAATATTTGCAATCTTGGCCTAAGTTGCCATTTGCAAATCTTTGACAAAGGCGACTACTAAGAACATGTCATGTCTTAATCTGATTTGTAAAGTACAAACTAAGCATTCTTTTAATCAGTTAGCCATATGTATATATCCAATCGATCAATCGAATATCTAGAGCGCGATTATTTGTTCTTTCTCTCTATTATCACAGAGCATTGTTTCAGAAAGAATGCAATTATGTCTGCATTCAAACTTGTATTTATTCATGACTGAATATTCCATGTTCCAGTAATCTAGGTCGTTGTTTGTGTGACTAATAGTCTGTGTTGATTGCAATGCTCTAAAATCCACACTATTATGCTTCCGCAATCAAAACTATAAATCAGTATAACTTCATGCATGGCTACAAAATCAATTGTGTCGATCCAGTGACTTCAAAGCTGTGATCAAGTAGGATGGTCTTCGAACTATCGAAGTCGGCCTGAATCCGGTAGACGTATTTTCATGCGTGCTTAAGTGCCATCTTTTAGGATCATGATTGTTGGAGGATGTGTCCTGTGAGAGATTATGCAAATGCCAACTTAGACCAATATTATAGAGGTTCTATATGGACATGATGAAGGTATTGTTAAGCCGCCGAATGTTCGCATCGACTATTTGAGTTGATATATTAGCCAAATAGTCGGTGCCAGCCGAATAGTCGATGTCGGTTGAGTCACATAACATTGTCATCGATTCTTTTGTATTTCTGTAGACATATTTACATACAACAAATGAATGGATCTAGATTAGCAATGAGATAAGGGATGGAGAGGATAAAATCCCAACACCCTTCTTGAATTAGAATCCCTGAATACATTGACTTTAAGATTCAAGATAGCACAAAAGTTCTTGTGTGCTTCCTGATTTAACCCCTTTGTAAAAATATCAGCTGCCATGTACTAGGTTCTGCAAAATTTCATACTTACCTCCTTGTTGAGTATTTTGCTCCTCATGTAGAGGTACTTAATCTCAATGTGCTTGCTCCTAGAGTGAAATCTAGGATTGATCGATAATGCAATAGCACTCTGATTGTCACACTGAATAATTGTTGGGGCAGTTTGTCTGAGACCAATGAATTACTCAACCAAATTGTCTCTTTAGTAGCTTGAGAGGCTGCAATGTATTAAGACTCTGTTGACGACATTGCAATGGAGGTTTGCTTTCAAATATTCTAGGAAATTGGACCATTATTGAACAAGAAGACAAATCCAGAAGTTGATTTCCTGGCATCGACATCGCCTACCCAATTTGCATCTGTATATCCATGAACGGTAACCATAATTGTAACAAGAATGGTTTCATACTATAAGTATTGTGAGCAGACACTTCTTGTATTTTAATATTTGATTTTGACGAAATTTTCCATCCCACGTGGCATTTCTTATAGGGCCCTTTTGTAATCATGAACTCTTGTAATGGTTGACAGATCCCAAAATCAATTGTAAGTGTAATGATTGTGACCTCATAAACTGACTGATTGCATCTCGGTAAGGTCATTCATTGTTTAAGCCAAATTTATTTTAATCAATAATTGACATTTTTAAGAAAATTTGAAAAAAATTCAGCTTACATAATTGGGACTTTCAAATTCTATTTGATATGGACTAGAATTGTGAAAATTGATTTCCATCATCGAACTCTCAATTTCATTGTTATCAATCCAAATCGAAATGATATCTATATATATGGCATCAAGTCCACATGTAGTGATTTACAAAAAGATTAACTTTTTTACGTAAACTGCCTAACTAAACTGAAAAATTGCTTCTTAAGAAAACTGTACTCATGCATGAAATTTCACCATCCAAACTATTGTAACACCTAGTACCATGTTCCTAGACATGAAAAGTGACTTAACAATGATTTTTCCACAGACATGCACAACTATTGCTTGACTTTTTGACATGCAATTAGAACATTCCGATATTTTGCCAATTTCTGAACAAAAAATTTCCAAACTTTTGACAATCATAACTTTTGCTATAGAGCACCAAATTGAATGTTGTAAAGCATAGTATGAGGGTAGGTTAGCAAGATGCCTTCTACATCACCCTAGGTTATATTGTCCACATGTGTGAGCTGTTAGGCTAGAAAAACCAGTAGGAGGATGCACTTTTTAAAGGAGGATTTGTCAAAAATCACATCTACACTTGCATGACATTAAATAGACATTACAATAGATTTATTCATGAGATATTAGTAGAAGCTTTAATCAGGTCCGTCAAAGGTCTGTAGGCTCAAATCAACCAAACATTGTTTTCTAGGAGGGCGCCTACCAAGCAAGGTTTGGTATTTTGTTGACTAAGCCTCCAAGCACCAAAATAGGTGCATGAAGGCTTGAATCAAAGGTAATTCAACCTATCTGCACCTCTAAGAACATGCATGCAAAGCTTTACAAATAGCAATTGACTCAAACTCCCAAAATAGTGAGAGAAAAAAAAACCATATTTTCTACTTTTTGGCATGTTCTGATGGATCATAACCACATGCAAGTGCAGTCATATCTTGACTATTGTAATTTGACCTCATGAAAGCATTGAATGTTCTGATTATACTCAGTACTAACTCTTACTAATTGATTTTAGCCAAACATCAAATTTGCCCATAATGTGATCTTGATCTATTATTGACCATATAACTAGCATGCAATTAGAACATGTCATAATGACTGAAAAACAGGCTTTGGTACTAGTGAAAAGGGATAACATTAGATACTATTAGAGAGAGAAAATCTCCTCCTCTTTCTACTTTATTTTGCTTGCATTTGATCATGTTATAGATGGTGAATGCTTGTATTGTTTTTGTTAATCATGCTCTCACATTCAAGCACAGCCATTGGCACACGCATTCTCCACATTTAGTTCACAAAACTAATATGCACAAGATCCACATTCAAGAAAAATAAGTGTTAGATCCATACATCCCAATAAGTGATCATCAAGATCCATAGGTAGGGCTTTGAATACATTGTTTAGCTCCCTTGAGAAGATCGACCTCCAGAGGAGAAGATGTAGAACCATTGATGCTTAGATTAACCAAAAAAGATTATGATTTAGAGCCATTCATGTCTGTCGGGGAAACAAAATGGATTGAGTCCGTGGTGGTCAGACGGGTCAAAACAATCGGATCGGAACGATCCTACTA
>CM055104.1:43059479-43171147 GCA_029204225.1 Diphasiastrum complanatum
GAAACATGCTTTTCAAGCAAGAAGGAAAGAATTTGATGGAGAATGTTGATTTCTAAATAGTTGAGAGTAATCAGTCTTGGTATCCACATGTCTGCCACAGAGAGAAATTTCTACTTCAAATAGTGGGAACAAGTTTTAGTTGGCACGTTAGATCAGAACTTTTCATTTCAAATTGTGGGAACTTTTTGCTTTTCAGGAGAGCTATGAGGCCCGGGCCCCACATTCCACAATATTCTCAAGTGCCTCACGTCGGCCACATTGGAGGCAGCCTTCATGGGCAGGCCTGGAATATGACATGATACATATGGCTACAGTATAGTACAACAGAGCGCTCTCTCTCTCTCTCTCTCTCTCTCTCTCTCTCTCTATATATATATATATATATATATAGATATATATATATATATATATAAAACACTAAATCACTAGAGTACAGTAGATACACAAAGATTGTGGTTTGGTGCTTGAAGTCCCTCTCATTCTTTCGTCTCCAGAGGAAACTAAACACTGATTCAGCTCTAGAATCATAGATGACATATTACACTAGACATTAAAATACTTGTGATGATACTAGCAACTTTAGCTGACGTCTGCTTGTAGAATGTATAAGTGGGCACCTCTTTTTTGCAAATGATAAAACACCCGAGACAGAAACTTAAGTTGAGCTTGATAGGATTCTTGCTACATGATTTTTAAATAATACTAATATCTGCACTTTGTTAAAACAGTAACTTTTCCTCACTACCGAAGCTGTAGTTGAATCAGTGGGTTGGGAAAAGGAAGACAATTGTGCCGCAATTGAGTGTTGAGTAACTTTAGTAACTACAGACCCGAAGCAAATCATCATGGCTCCACAAGCGCTGGATATTGAAGGAGCCGTTGAGAGCCAAAAGAAGTCCATGGCTGTTGATGACGATGGAAGGCCAGCCCGCACAGGTCAGAATACTGAAAACACTGCACTTGGAGTGTTGGATAGTGCATGATCATAATATGGCGTTTCACAATTTAGTTGCAAGAGGCAATGTCATCAAAGGCTACAATTCAATCTTTGTGGAAGATGATTGTTCATTGCAGGAAACGAGTGGACGGCTCTAGCTCATCTGGTCACTGCAGTTTCAGGCGCTGGAGTGTTATCTCTCGCATGGAGCATGTCTCAGATAGGCTGGGTCGCTGGCTCTATCATTCTCGTTTTGTTAGCTCTTGCTACTCTCTATTCTTCATCACTTCTATCCGATTGCTATCGACACCCAGATCCCGCTGCTGGCGCTCGCAACCACACCTACACAAAATGCGTCAATGCTATTCTAGGTGTGTATGTAAGCATTGTGTGCGTTGACTCTCTTTCGTTGTCAAGAAATGGCAATAACCTATTCATAAATTCATCTCTACTTGGTTAATGGCTCTATAGCTCAGCTTACTATTTCTTACAGATTGTGCATAACGGAATTGAATAACTCTCCCCTAACTGATATCGTTTCTTTTACACATTTAAAAGTTCCACCTAACATGCTGCCTGCTAGATAATCAAATTCATTACAGAAAGCTACATTGAATATTCACTTAGCTCAACCATTCTGATTACAGTGGCTTAATACTGGCCATCGAAAGATCAATCATAAATTAGATATAAGCTAGAGAACCTGGTTCATCAAGAATATTGCAAACATACAGAACACATAAACGTCATTATCATTCATCTCAGTTTCATGTTTTGGGTTTATAAGCAGCAGATAAAATGATTCACGGCTCATAGTCCTGAAATGATTTACGCCAAAGATCCGTACATACATCCCAACATTTAGAGAAAGCTGAAAATGAATCCTGGAAATCCGATCGAACTATCCACTCACATCCCCATCTTCTAGAGATAATTGATATGAAGACTATATCCTACAATATCAAAGTTATGCTGCTGTGAAAAACGTAGCAAGGGTAACACGTTTATAAAAATCAATGGAAAACGGATTACATTCTCTATGGTTCTGTCTCAGATGTACAGCATGATCCTACCACCAGTTCAGGACATGTGGCAAAGAAGTCGGGCTTGTTTTTTTACCGATCGCTTACTCTTCTCGCCTCCTTCTAAGTTCTCGTGTTAGCAGCCAAAAAAGTCCTCTCCTTGCTCAGTGAAATCTCTCCTTAGATATGACGATTGTTATTTTCTGTATGTTATACCAGGAAAACGCCAAGCTTGGTTTTGTGCACTAGCTCAGTACGCTGATCTCTACGGTGCAACAGTTGCCTTTACGATTGTGGCTTCATCCAGTATAGCGTGAGTTCACCCCTGCTGCAGAATGCAAGATCATCCCTCCCTTCCGCTTGCCTTTAATGAGTATATTCAAAACAACAAGCCGCATAGTCAGGCGTTTTAGCTGCTGCAGTGGTCCTAGATCCTAACACTAATCTCCATGTTTTTATTTGTGATGCTTCAGAGCCATCGCCCAATCCGTATGCTATCGAAAACATGGGAAGAATACGCCTTGCGACGCTGTTACTGGGCGCTACACGCTCATATTCGGAGGAATACAGATTTTCTTCTCGCAGCTGCAAGATATGCAGAGAGTGAGGTGGCTCTCGATCCTGGCCACCGTAATGTCGTTTTCCTACTCTTTCATCGTCCTCTCTCTCAGCGCAATCAAAGCTTCGGGTATAGTGTACTGCATTGGCATATTCACTAACGAAACTTTTCTGAAGAGCTCAGAATTCACAAGTATCTTTCAATCCAATCAGCTAAGGTCTATGATGAGCCTCTGAAACATTTAAATAGAATTAGCATAACTGACTATTTGGAGATAAACCACCCTGTCATGAATATTATTGTGTAAACGCATCGATAACATTATACAGTCAATCGATCTCCAGTGGCTCAACCTCGCTTTTTATGAGAGCTTCTAGAAGAAGAGAAATCAATCTCCTGTTGTGATTAAGAGTTTCCTCTAGATGAGATTCAGCATAAAAGCATTGTATCACATTAATTAACGTGGGGTTGGTCAATTTTTTTATTCTGATCCTGAAATACTAAATAAGTGGATGATTACAAGTTTCTTGGACACATCCTTTAGAGGATTCAAAGAGCTCTGCATAAGGTTTCATTTTGCTGGTTTCAGAGCATGGCCACTCCCATGGCACTTCTTTTGGAGTGCTTGTTGGAAGTAACATGCTGGTTCACGTGACGACATATCAGAAAACACTAGGCGTCCTTCAGGCAATAGGAAACATGTGCTACAGCTTTCTATTTACATCCATCTTGATCGAAATTCAGGTTTGAGTATAAACTTTTTGACTGAAGCAACTACACATTTCCATTAAAATTTTCTCCTCGGGCAAATCTCCTATACTGCAATCATCCTCTTTATACAGTAATGTTTTTTATCAAACTTTGAAGTGATCAGACAAAATTATAAGTACTTCTAAACAATCTACTGTGGCTGCCAAAAATATGTAGGATACCTTAAGCTCCTCACCTCCAGAGAACAAAACGATGAGGAAAACATTATTAATCGGGATAGTTTACACCACCATGTTTTACATGGCATTGGGTGGCACTGGCTATGCAGCCTACGGGGACAAAACGCCTGGAAACCTTCTTTCAGCTCTGGTATCATATCGGCACGTCTTCTGGCTGGTTGATCTAGCCAACCTCTTTATCATCGTTCGACTCGTGGGTGCGTATCAGGTTAGTATCTGATTTAATGCACTTCAAAAAATATTTCAAGCTGTCGGGATGTTGGTGTTCCGGATCTCAAGAATATTTCCGGTGCATTCTCTGATTGTTTGGTAGGTGACTGCACAGCCCATCTTCGGATTCGTGGAGTTTCATGCTTCGATTTACTTCCAAAGGAAAATAATGCCAAACGAGAAGCAACCTTCACATGCAGTACTTCCGTTGCAGAAGAAATCCAGCCTCGACCATCTTACAATCTTCAGGATAGTGTGGAGGACGTCTTTTGTCATCCTCACAACAATGATATCTATGGCATTTCCCTTCTTCAATTCCATCCTGGGCCTGCTGGGTGCCCTGGCATATTGGCCCCTCACAATCTACTTTCCGATTCAGATGCATATGAAGAAGTTTGATGTTCAGCCATGGTCGTCAAAGTGGGTCGGATTGCAGATTTTGATGCTATTTTTCCTATTGGTTTCCTTCAGTTGCATTGCTGGATCCATTGAAGGGATCCGTCAGTCCATGAAAAAAACATCAAGCATTCCAAATCTAATTTGGATTGGCACAATATTGTCCTGTCTAATAATATATTGTTGTCCACTACATTACATTATTTCTTGATTTATCCGGTTATCAGATTCCCAAGCACCTGATAGTACAACATAAGAGCATCACCTACCATGTATCATCAAACAAAAGCTGCAATATCAGGCTTGACTCAACCAGATTACTTACATCATGTAAACATAACAAAGTGCTCAATTGATCAAGCACGAATGTAATTACTCATTATACTGTTGAAATTTATGTATCATATTTCAGCTACGAGCCATTTTTTTGGGGTACTTGAGGCCAGCTATGTAATAGACCTGGTTATTGCCTTGAGGAGAAGAAACTATTGCTGCATTTGTGCCAAACTGAAGAAAGAAACCTCAGAGAAGTTTTTGTTGATGAATGAGCTTGTTTAATCTGATACAACTAACCGAGTCAGGAGCGCTACTTCTGAGTTAGTTGTTTGATTCAACAAAATAATCTTTCTTATGGATATTATTGTTGAAATGTATTGCTTACAAGTCGCAACCTTTATGGGTCAAGTTTGATTCCATTTAAAGGTTTATGTGCATAGAATACACGAGAACTTTTGGCCTTATCTTTTCCCGATTGGAAAGGATAGAATGCTATCATGGAAGACTCAGGAGAGTTGGATAGTTGTTGGTTGCCAAAAGTTAGAACTCCACGTAATGAGGTTCCGGTGAATCTAAACCCGTCCTAGAGTTGAATCTATGGAAAAGGTTATCAACCTTTTGCTTTAGCATTTGGATAAGTGAGCTGAATCATGATATTTGTTTCTTCTCGTCCTTTTTGTGTGGGTAGTAGGATTATTAGCTATTATGGAAGGTGCCAAGAGAGAGGACATTTTGCCCGGTAGGGATTTTAGAAATTCTTAGGCTCGGGCGAGCTCGCCTAAAATATTTAAAAATTGTTACCAAGCAAAATGTACTCTGCCAGACACATTCCTTTATACTTTGACTTTTTCACATGTACATTATGAAGCGTAATAAACAATTTGATTATGTTCGGCCAGTGTGGAACTGCCATATGAATGTCGTGTGTCTCGACGCCTTATGCGCGGGCTGGAAAGTGCAACACAAGGATTTTGATAAAAAGAGATGCATATTATACTTTTTAAGATGTTGAAAAACTAGGCAAAATAGTCACAAAGTATCCATTACAATCCATGAATTTTATATATACTAAGCAAAGAGTTTTGCACTAAATTAACATCGTAGAATTTTCAACCTATGCCAGTCAAAATCTGAGGTGCTTCTTAACAAATTGCACTTATATTTCTATCTTGACAAAGTAAACAAAATCATTGTCAACTTATGTAGCATAAAACGAACTAACAACTGTACCAGCAGGAAAGTCTAATCACCAAGAGTTAGTTGCCAACTCTCAATCACTCATGTCAACATGGTATTTGTCACTATAATACATGCAAATCTTTATATTGGACCTTTGACTCCATAACCTAACATAAGAGGACATTTTGTGAAGCTTTATTGCCTTTACCAAATAAGAAATGTATTAATTTTCATTAAAGATCAATGTCAATAAACAAGTCTAGATAGAAACACAATGATATTCAATTCAAACACCAATGACTTATTACCTCCACATGCTTGGCGCTTTGATATTTGGTTGTTCTTTTGCCATTTTGGCAAGCTCCATATCAATAGATGAAAACATTTTTTTTCTGTATTGCAACTTAAAATCTGTGAAAAAGTCATCCAAGGACTCCACATTCTCCAATTGCATTGGCCCTAGATAGGGAACACATTCTTCAAAATCAAGAAGCCCACAAAATCGAAACCTATAAATTTAAAAAAAATTAAGTTAGAGCTTACGCAAACCAATGCATTCCTCCAAAGCTTCTTTTGCAGTGTTTCCAACAAATACTTTAGCCATATTTCTAGCGCCACCCAAATTGACCACTTTTTCAAACACCAAATTGACCACTCATCGATCCTCAACCATTTGCAATTTTTCTCACTTGAAATGGTCGAGCAATGAAGGTGATGTAACTTTTCTAGTCCTATATTGATTATCACGCTTGTGTTTTCAATGCTTGTCACCAATTCAAACCACTCTAAGCCCAACGCTGGGTTTACCACGCTTAGTATTTTTCTCATTTTATTGGTCCACTGCAAGTGGATACAACATCCTTTGCTATTTTGTGTGCCTTGTCTGATCCCACTCAAACTTTGCTCTTACATGATTCGTATTTCATTCAATCTAACCAACTTTTTTCAAAAAGAAAATTTGAGTACTATGAAAGAAAAGCGCAAAATTATTACATGTTCACACGATTCTTGAATGTCAGCAATTCCATTTCACTTTTAGCATCAAGTTCAATGAAGCTTGCTCACACAAGCACATGCTTGCTCTTATCACAAGCAAATTTCTCATTGGTGGCCTCCATCCAACCAACAACACAATGGTTACTATCCCAACATATAAACATGCATCTCTACATGTCATTCCAACATGGATATGGGAAAACCATCTCATTAATTTTTGCACTCAAGTGCTCCGATATCGAATCCGATAGTACTTTTAAATGATCCCTCACAAAAATGCTTCATCCAAAAGAAGTGGCCATTGTTACGTCCATGTCCTGTATAAGGGAATCAGAATAATTCCTAACGTGGATAGCCGGTCACTCCAGGTGTATATGGTTATTGGTTATGCCTCATCATTCCGGGATTGGCCTGTAAAGTAATTAATAATCATATGAGGGCCCAGACCTATAATTGGACATAGGAGCACATGCATAGTGATTGACTGCTTTAATGCAAGAATAGGAGGTCAATAGCTCAATGTAGGTTGCATGGGGATCCTAGGGGATTATTCTTTCTCTCATGAGGAGAATATGTCCATTGGAAATTCGCCCATCCTCCTATTGGAAATTCAGTTTCTTGAGCCTGTTTCTACTCCTCTCTCTTAGGTTCTTAGGTTCTCTATTGGAAACTCTTGGAGGGATCTGGGTTTGAACCTGTTGGTTCTTGTTACAAGCTTAAAGATATGATGGATGGCGTCTGTTTTGAGCCATCATGTATCCAATTTGGATAGGTGAGCATTAGACACCATCATGTTGAAGTTTTGCTTGTTGAAGGAGGCCAAAAATGCATTTTTTGCATGATCTGAGATTATGATTGCTGGCTGGACCTGTTAGAAGCTTCTATGCCTCTCTAATAAACCTTAGTAGAGTGCTTGTAGCCTTTGATCCAAGGCTTTTTGGTTTGGGATGTGTTTTTTGAAGATTTCTCTCCAAAAAAGTGCGCCCTCCTACCTTTTTTCAATGCATTTTTTGCTCACACGTGTGAATCCAAGGGTGCAGGGTACATAAAAAGTGCCTTGTAGACCCATCTCCCTCCGTATTGTGCTTTACAGTGACCAATTTGGTGTCCTGTAGAGAAAGTTATGGCTGTCGGAAGTTTGGCAATTTTTGAACTAAAATTTGCAAAATTTTTGAAATGTTCTGATGAATGCATGCTTGTAATTAAGTGTAGTGCCTGTCTGTTGATGAAAATGTATGGATAGACCTGTAGGCATGCATGGATGCATGTTTCATGCGTAATCAGTAGTTTGATCAGAAGATTTCTTGCATGAAGCTATTTTTGGCAATTCTAGTTCAAAAAGCAGATTTCCTAGTGGCTAGGCTAATTATGGGATTTTTTTTTGCTTTTTCAAAAACATCAGTGCATGTCGAATTGGATATGTGACGGTGCTTGTGAATTTGATAAATCGATCATTTTAATTAAGATTTTCACAGTTGGTCCATTTCGAACTGATTTTGTAAATCCCAATGCTAATTTCCCAGTTTCTTTGCAATTTACGTAAAAATTGATTTTTATTGAAATCACTGCATGTCATGTAGGATGCATGCTGGATGCTTCAAAATTCTTCTAATATGAGATGGTAACTATGAAACTGTCAAGTCGATGTTTGGTCGATTAGGTCCATATTAAATGAAATTTGAAAATCTCAGTTTACGTAAAATTTGAAGAAACCATGGACGTTTTCAATTTGTTCCAATTCTTTGGTTATTGATCAAACAGAAATGACTTATAAAGTGAACGATCTTACTCAGTTGAAATCAGTCGATTGTCAAGATCATTGTACCTTTCACTTTTAGTTGGAGATTTTGTGAATCTGTCAATTAAGGAGCATTTCTTGTTTTGAGGATCAATAAGGACCAAGAATAATGTAAATCCAATAGAACAATTCTATGCTGGTCTATAAGGGGATTTGCTAGGGATTAAGTGCAGCACTTAATGAACAAATCAAAATTGTTAGGGTGATTACTGCTAAAGTTAACGATACCAAATTGAAATTTTTCCTAGTACAAATTTGGGGTTTTGTTAACTTGAACCATTTTTGGATGGGGGAAAAAAGTGGAAGTCTGATATGTAGATGATTGCTAGTCTTAAGGATCCAATTATTTAATTTACATTCAATTTCTGAAGTATAACTAATTGCAAATGAGAATAAAATTGAGAATTATTTAAGAAGACTGCCTTTGGGAATTTGAGTTCCTTTTCCCCAGTGTGAATTAGAATTTCGAAAATTCGAGGATTCTAAGGGAAAAGTAGTGGCAAGACTGATAATCCATTTATGGAACCATCTCTGTTTTGCAATTGGATTTGGATCTTGCAAAGTAATGCAGATAGAAGGTGTTCCATACATGAATCTAGTAATTTGGATTCTTTTCAATTATTGAGTATTTCTCTATAATGATAGTAACGACCAAGAGAGTTCTAACTTGTTAAAAGAATTAAGTTCTTTGTACCGATTCTGGATAGATATTGGATATCTAAGACAATATGAGATTCGGTTTTGTTGAAATCTATGTTTCTTTTGGATTAGTGATACATTCTATTGTACTGGGATGATACATTCTGTTTGTCCATGTTGGGTACAATATAAAATGGTATTCTTTGAGTAACACTAAAGAAGCATGAGAGATTTCAATTGTTAGGATTATCTCCTGGAATTGGTTTTGAATATAATCCTATATCTGGGTATAGGATAGCCAAATTGTCTTTTTTGACTTTTTGGGCAAAACAGATCTGGATGCAGAGGATTCTTGGAGGAAAAGCTGGTGGTATGGGACATCAGTGATTCTGAGGGGGATTTCTTGGGTAGAATGATCTGTAGACCGATGGTTAGTGATTGCTGTAATGATAATACTAACAGAGTCCATTGGTTTTTGTTAAGGGTATTTTGGGGAATTATGAGGTAGATCGATCCCTTAATGGTATTTCATTAATTACAAAATATGGAAGCCCTTAAATCTATTTCTCTATTTTATTAGACCTCTACTCTTTAGAAATTTCTTATTACATGACAATTGGATTGAGATTCATATAATTCTTTCCAGTTTAGAACTCTGTTCTGAAGGACTGTTATAATTATATGAAATTGTACTTCCATATAAGATTATTGAATATGGCTCGGAACTTAGGTCTCCTGAACCCTAACGTTAGTCTCTATTTGATAGTTGATTATTGAGAGATAATATTTCTATCATTTGGGATAAGATATTCTACGATTCTGAGGAAAAAGTCCTGTTTGTAATAGTATTGGATACTCGTTACTGACTTTTTTGAATCTTTGATATCTTATACATTGTATCCTGAGAACTTTTAAATCAAAATTATGGATTTTTTTTTTTAAAAGGGAGAAAGAAAAGATAGGAATAAGTCTTTCGAGGAATCAGCCAGTTGCATTGATTTTGGAAAAAAATCTTGTATGTGTGCAATGGTAGAACTATCCAGTTTGAAATAGACAAACTCTCTAAGTGATTATTTTGAGTAATCTGGAACTAGATGAGTTTTGGGATTATTGAGCTGTGAGATATTCATTAATATGGGAAGTAGTGGTAAAGATTAAATTAAGATTCACTGATTGTTACCAAGTACCATTTTGATATGTACTGGATTAGTGGAATAAAACTTTAATCTTAACTCTATGTCCAAAGATGTTTGTATGAGTTAACCTAATCTTGGTTTGTTCGCTAAGATCTGTTGTAGGTTGGTTGGTAGAAGAAGTTTTGTTAATAAGAGTTAGATGGTTGGAAAACTTATGATGTGGAGTTATTCACTTCAAAGATTAACCAGATATGTTATTTACTCATGAGAAATAGAGTTCTTTGGTAGCTAAGTTGCAAGATTCTCAGTGAATTATGTGGGTAACATATGCAGATTGTGGATATCTGTCAGTTTATAGCCTATGTTTATGTATAGGAACATAGTTGGATAAGTTGCTTATGTACATCTTAATCTTGTGGATCTACCATGTGTTTCCTATGTACTGAGTTTATATCGTATACTTAAACTAGTCAGAGTACATAGACATATGAACAAGTAATGTGTGGAACAGTTACTTGCAGGTTAATGTCTCTTTCTGTGGAAAGGGTAATTCATTAACTTATTTATGGTTTGGAAGAAGATCTAAATGTGGTGTTATACATGTATAATTGAGATCTGCACCTAGACATTTAAGATTTCTGAATCATTCACAATTGACTTGAGTAATTGGATTACTCTTGATTAGAAGTTAATTGGATAAATAAGCAGTGTGAAGAGAATTCATCGGGAACTATTTATTTTGATCTCTTATAAGTCACATGATTAGTGAGTCATTTGGATTCATTTATGAGAACTGTGCATAGAATATAGAAGATTCTTGATATAGAATATTTCTTGAAGTAGAAATATCCTAAGTTATTGACTATATCCCAGTGAGCTCATATACATACATTGGATGACAGAGTCTAACTAATGTCAAGGATAACCACTGAATTCAGTTGGAATTCAGCAGAATTTTATAATCTCTAGATGTGGTTCTAGGTGATTGTATAAAGTTTATTATTTGTTAAAGACAAATGTTATAATGGTCTTTAATCACTTAATTGATTGTAAAATTTGGAACTCATAATCTGGTTAAGAATCGAGATGGAAGAATATTCTTGGAATTCAGTAATTTTCCTTGTGAAAAAAATTTCAGAATGTTTCTTATATTTTCTGAGTGGTATGTTGTGCATATACTCCAGTATCTCTGAATGATTAAGTATGGGTTTAGAATCCAATAGATTATGATTGACGAATCATAAGATTCTAAATGTTTATGATTGACGGTTCATAAATTGATACTTAAAGGTCATTAGATGATTATATGGAAATATGATGAGTAAATCTTAATCAATTGGTGGAGTTAAAATTTAGATTTGTTATTTGAATTCTAAATTTGTATACAAACTTGAGATTGTTTGGATCTCACAGGCATTTTCATTAAGTAATTGTTTACTTATGAGAAATTTGCTTACCTTTACAGATTGTAGTCAAGGAATGCTTGCGTACTGATTTTCAGCCTAAAATCTCCGGTTAATTAGGAGCAGTTAAGTCTATCAGGATTGAATGGTTGCTATTTTCTAGTATTTGATCTATGGATAGAACACTTATCTCAGAGAGTATCTGGGGTACTCAGGACTGAGTTGAAGTCATTTTTATCTTGATGGATCTTCTAAGAGATTTTGGTGGAATGAGTTTTGTACCAAGAAGTATTTATGACAGGTCTACAAGTAATTGTGGATAGTCTTGGACTATAATTGTTTTGGATCTTTAACTTTTGAACATTGATTTCCAATATAAGGTGAGGACTCACCCAATGATTCATGTAAATTGAGATACATGAAAGTGATATTATTAGATTGGAGAGAATCAAACCCAATAGAAAAATTTATCTTTTAGTGTACTTCTAAAAGGTCGATATAGTATTTTAGTGTAGAGATAGATAATTTGAGAATTCTCCCATCTCTAAATACTTATTTCATATTGAAGTTAGACTAAAGATTGATTTTCAGGGTAATTGTGAAAGTTAAATGATTGATTTGTTAGCTTTTAAGCTTAATCTTCAGGTTTGGTCAATTGCTCATTCGATGTATCATGTAAATTTAGTTTGTATGATGATGACGGTCTGATGTATTGAAGATTTTGCCCATATGGAAGATTTATCACTCAATGTACCTTTGGACCCTGAATGAGTACTCAGGATCAGAGATAAACAATTGAGAAATTGTTCTACCTCTGTGTGCTTGCTTAGGTTGGTTGGTCAAATTGAGGACAATGATTCATGGAAAGAGTTAAAAGCATACAAATTGGATTTTCCCTAGTTACTCGTTCTGAGGACAGAACTAGTTTAAGCGGGGAAGAATGTTACGTCCATGTCCTGTATAAGGGAATCAGAATAATTCCTAACGTGGATAGCCGGTCACTTCAGGTGTATATGGTTATTGGTTATGCCTCGTCATTCCGGGCTTGGCCTGTAAAGTAATTAATAATCATATGAGGGCTTAGACCTATAATTGGACATAGGAGCACATGCATAGTGAATGACTGCTTCAATGCAAGAATAGGAGATCAATAGCTCAATATAGGTTGCATGGGGATCCTAGGGGATTATTCTCTCTCTCATGAGGAGAATATGTCCATTGGAAATTCACCCATCCTCCTATTGGAAATTCAGTTTCTTGAGCCTATTTCTCCTCCTCTCTCTTAGGTTCTTCACTATGGCTTGGGGGCTAGGTCTAGGAGGAAACTCCAGGAGGGATCTAGGTTTGGATGGGTGGTTTTGTTCCACAGGTGTCCTTTTGGTTGTTATGCAATAGGATCTAGTTAGATCTTCATTTGGTGATCCTTGCAGCCATGGACAATATGAAGTCACTCTTTTTCATCAGATAGCCATCTTCTTTGAATATGCACCTCATACGAAACTCAATTTCAACTATTCGAATTGCTTTGTAAGATAATTTTTTGTACAATGGAATAAAAGGTGGTGGGAAATTTACACGATGACCAAAAAAAAGAGAAATGACATGGAGGCTTTTTTTTTTTTGAAATTTTTGAATTAAAAAAAAATGCCAATATTTAAGATGTTTTTAAAAAATATATTGCAGTATTAAAAAAACATCTTATTTTTGTGAAAAATTCTAATCATGCTAAAAAAGTAACTAATAGACTATTGTTAATATCTTCAAACTAATATATATTTCCTAATAATATTAATTAAAATCATAGTTGCAGCGAATTGCGATTCTCTGGGTTTGCGATTCGCGACCCAAAATCGCAGTTTTTTTTTTTTTGGAAAAATAGCTTATTGTTGAAATTTTTTTAGGGCATCAATGGTCAAACCAACGTTTTGTCTCTCAGAAGTGTAGTAGATGAGACACAAACATATCTTATTTTTAGTAGCTATCCGGATGTCATTTGCTCTGGTTTTCAGTAAATGTTAATGTTACAGTTTGGACTATCAACTGTATGGATGATGATCACTTTTGCAATTGGTTCATTGGAGATGTGAGTGCAATGTACATACAATTGGGGGCATAAATATTGGGCCCTTCTCGGCGCGCATTTGGACCCCATTTTTATCTATAGGGGGGCCGATGGCATTTTTATCTACAGTGTCTACATAGTAGGAAGTCTAGAGGGTTCGGAGGACAGATGCCCCCCGGGAAACGGGGAGTTCGAGGGGCGGTAGCCCCCCGAGAAACGGGGGGTCCGGGGGGTAGTAGCCCCCCGGTGAAGGGTTTGGGGGGCAACGCCCCCAAACGGCGGGGTCCGGGGGCGGTAGCCCCTCAGTGGGGGGTTGGGGGCAACGCCTCGACGGTAAGGCCTCTTCAAGATTTGACCTTCCAACTCCCCGAGTCAAAACACACTTTTTGGTGTTTCGTACCCGAAACAGTCGGCAAACTACACAATCATAATCCCCTCGATCAGAGCTTTCATCTAATACCCATATTGCCTAAAAAAATTTCAAAAAAAAAAAAAATGATTCTACACGATTCTGAAAAAATCTCTGCAACCATGATTCAAATGAAATTATTAATCACATAACCATTAAAATAAAAAAAAATATTATTTGTAATATTTTTAAAAAAAATTAAAATTTTAAAATTTTGATATATTTTAAAATAAAAGTGTTTGTATTAAAAAAAAATTTATAACTAAAAAAATTTTTAATCGCTGTTTTCTAAATTTGTTTATATTTTCAGAAAATTATAAATGATAGGGCTTTTTAGAGATATTTGAAATCTAAATAGACATTCAAATTTTTAAACATAATAAAACAAATATTACAAAATAAATTATCTTAAGCTAATTAAAATTAGATAATTTGAAAAAATATATAATTTATTTAGAAAAAATTAAGTATTACTATTGTCTTATTCTTTATTTTGAAATGTCAAAAAATAAAATTATCTAGAATATAATTAATTCAAATAGTTTTAATTAGTTTTTTTAACAATATAAAATGAATGATTTTATACATTCATAAAAAATCAAAACACCACTTTATTTTCACATGATTAACCATAAAAATTTATCTTGCAAAGAATTATTCAGATGATATTTTTATTACAAATAAATCTTAAAAAATTAATTAATCTTAAAAATTTCAAGACACAATTTTGAATAAAAATGTTCAACATAGTCTTTATAATAATAAGATAAGATACATTATATCCAAAAATCATCAATTTGATGAATTTGTTTTTTTTTAAGGAGCTTTGGTAAAAACACTAACTACCTCCTCAACATTAACATCATTGTAATCTTGAACTAAGACATCAACAGATTCTCATGTGTCACCAACTTTCTCACTAGCGGGAGGTTGTGTTTCTTTCAACATGAGAGTTACTAAGTGCTCACCCTTTGTACTCTTAACCTCTATCAACTCATTCGACAAAACCCATAGAGATTTCATTCTCATTTTGATAAACTCTACCAAATTTGAATCCAAGTCTACAACAACAACATGTATGTTTTTCTGAACAACACATGCGTTGGTAGTACCACTACTACTACATAGATCTAAAACTCAGTGTGTTGGATGTGAAAAGATATCAATTAAATAATTTATTAACTATTGTGGCTTTTGATAGGGACAAGCCGCAGAATTCATTATCAAATTTTTAAGTTTTTTTTCGCGATTGTTAAAAATTGAAATAAGCTTCTAATAACCTGATGATATTGTAATGCAGCATTGAGCACTTGTCGTCCAAAGAATAATAACCAATGAGTATATATTCTATTTCATTACAAAGCCGTGCGTCACTCGAGTTTCTAACATTGGGCTTGTACTTACAAAAACAAAAATGATAGTAAAAATATTAAAGAAATAAAATTCTCAATCCATGTTAATCATGGAATACATAAAAAATTAAGTATGAATAAACTTAACTTACCAGACAACAATTTCAATCCCTACATTGCAAAAAGTCAAAAGAGCTTTCTGAACTGATGTAGATTGTCGACTTGAATGACAAGTGCTTCTTGGAAATCCATAAATAATTTGTGTTTGCATCATACAAAAAGTGCATATGTTAAATACTTTTAAATTAAAAAGATAAATAAGAAAAGTAAAGTAAAATAGACACACTCCAAAAAAAAAATTACCTTTGAAATTCTCTTTCCATTTCAACTAGGGAGAGTTGTTTATCAACAATTCTTGACAAAACACTGACGATTAATTTTGATGAATTAATCTCTTGTATATTCTTCCATTTTTCACTCGAATATTCTTATTTTTTGTAGAAATGAGTTTCAATGTTTGAGTGGAAGTTATTAAAAATTTTGAGGTCCCTTTGATTTGTTTATTTGAAATTTTTTCACTTATCAAAATCTTGTCAACAAAGGTCCAAAAAAAAAAATTTATGCAAAATATCAGAATTAGGAATAAGATAAAATAAATAATATCATGATAGACATAGGAATCTGACAAGCTTTGCAATTAATAGAGAACTTAGCTAAGCTTGACAAACATGACATGTGTAGCTAATATTAATGATATTAACTTTCAGTATTAGTTTAAAATCAAATGTGCTGAAACATGCGTTACATTGTTATGGGACAAATAATTTTCAAATTTAGTTTCATGGCTACTTTTTGAAGGAGTTCGTGTTTTGCTCAATACGTCTTCTGCTCACATCAAGCTTGCTACGTTGTCTCCCTTAAAGTCCATGCTAGAAGAACAAAAGGCACAAAGAAAATATCGTGAGGTTAATCTATTTGCCTCACTAATTTTTTTGGAATCAAGCATTCAAACAACTTATCAGTCTTCTGATGAGTTTGATCAACATTGGTGGATGGACTTTTTTGAGAAACAAAAAATCAGGTTGCTCAATCTCGAAGACCATCAACAACTAAATAATTTATTGGACTTTTAAATTAGGAGCTTCAAGTACAAATGTCAAATCTTCAAATCTTCTTCACGACAATATTTCCTACGGCTTGTGCAAGGTGTGGAATGCGAAATTTATGCGGGCTCAAGGAAGAATAGGCAAAGTGTAGAAGCTACAAAAATGAAATAGTGCGGTGATCTGAATAAAATTGAAATACGAAGTTGTGTTGTACTCCTAGACAAAAGTGCTACATGTCCATTGATTGTGCACCATTTCCACAAATGTTTTTTTTGGAAGATACGAATTTGAAATGTTACAAGTAGATCCGAAGGGCAAGAGAAAGCTAGTGTCAAAAAATCAATCAAGAGTCAACGATCTAATTTTACAAAATAAAGATGTTTTGGCATTTAATTTTGAGCTAACAATGACCAATTGTCTACGAAAGTTAACTATATTCTTTTTGAAAAAACGACTTGGATTAGTGAGACAACCATCATCGTCAACTCGTTAGTAACAAAGAAAAGTATATCATTGGTAGCATCTAATTCTATAGTTTCCACAAAAAAAAATAGAGAAGTTTGAGTTACTTCAACATCTGCTATTGCCTCCACAATCAATTCCTCATCCAAAATTTCAAGTTCTATCTTATACACTTGAACATTAAAAATTATGTGACCAATTTAGAAACAACATTTCATAAAGATCCAATTGCTAGCAAAATATCATCGTCTTAATCAAAACTGTCACAACCATTTGTTCTTTGTTGACATCCATATTTTGTTTTGTTAAAAAGAAAGTCATGGTCAATGATCTTGTCAAAACCATACTGCATCAGAGATGAACCCAATTTTTTTATCGTGAGTAGTGCTTCATGAGAGAAAACAAAATAGACTACAAGTTATGACTAGAAGCCTAATAATGACTAATAGCACATTAAGCTGTAAGACATACCTACAATGCTCTAGACATTACGCTGCAAAACATGCCAACAATGGCTTAGATTTTTTCTTTAGTCATAATCGATAGTCCTTTAAACTTAGCACGACTTTATATTTTGTAGTTGAAAATTTCACTCCTTTTGTACTATTTGTGATGACTATTTTGCAATGGATTTTGAAAGTTATACCTCTAACATGAAAACAAGAATTGACGGAGAACCAAATTTGTTTTAAACCCGTAACTATTTGGTAATTCATGTAAAATTTTGAATCTTAAAGTTAAAATTAATTAATTATTTGTAAGATGCTGCATTTTCAAATATTTTAAATTTAAATCGAGTGCCGCAATTTTTTTTAAAATTTTACATTCAAATTACCAAAAAATACAAACATTATTTATGTGCAATTTGTTATTATGAATAATAATTGTTAAATTAGGTGAATTTAAAATTTTAGAAAAGTTTTAATTCATTTTTTGGATTTTAAAAATGCAATTTAGAATATTTTGATATAATTTAGCGTAACTAGCATCAAATGTATTATACGAGTTACTATCATGAAAGTCAATTTAGACTATTAAAACACCATAGATATTTTGTGTATTTTGTTCACGTGGACATTTTCAATTTTTTTTATGTTTTATTAAAAATTTTAATTTTTTTTGGACATGGTGTATTGATTTTTTTTCGTCAAAATGCATATTTTTTGTGATTTTCAAGAATTTTTTCGTGAAAAAACACGGGCACAACCAACTAGTATGTGTATATGTATATATATATATATTGTAGATGGGGCTGCGTATGTTAGGCCATTTTTGGTACATTCGTTTGGATTGGTGTTAGCAACTATGCAACATAGTGAAAATAATAAAAAAGAGAAATAACATTCGGTGGCATGTGTCAATATTGTAAGCCCATGTATGAGTATTTGCCAATAAACTTCTAATATGGCATGTGTTTTGTAAGTCGATAAGTAAGGGGGAAGGCCTCAGGGCGGGGGCCTTCCGCCTTTGGAGGCGCCCGAGCCCCTGCATAAAACACCTGCAGGTTTTTTTTTAAATTTTTATTTTATTTTTAGAAAGTCCACTTTCCGAAAATAGTAATTTTGGAATTGTGCAACTTATTATAAATAGTAACTAAATCTTACAACATTGCAAGGCGTTTCTTGATATTTTCAAAAATAGCAAAGATACCTTACAATTCTGTAAATTATTTATTGCTCGTAATTTTCAGAAGTAGAATATTATGCCATCTAAGGCAACTTTTAAATGAACTGAAAAAAAGCCTGCAGGTTTTTACGTTAGCTTAAGTTATCTTAAGTTCCGAAGCTAGAAAGTTCTAAAGTTCTAAGTTCCAAGCTAGAAGTTTTAGAAGCCTTAGAATGGCTAGTTTAGAACTAATCCCATAAGCTACTGAAAGCTTATGGGAGGCCCTCCTTGCTATAAGAGGAGAGGTTTTTCCCATGTACACAATACTTTGTGATCAAGGCAAGATTACTATTGTGATTATGTTGCATTTCATTATGTTCCCATTGGAAGGTGCATAGCTTGAGGGAAAGTGCTTGGGCCTCCTCTTGCCTCCTTTCATTGGCTTTTAATTGTGGCATGGTTTTTTTTTCTTATTGCTTAGTTCAGCCGCAATTCTTATTATCTCCCTTTGGGTGTTAAAGTAGGATTTAGATTAAACATCTTGCTCGTTGGGAAGCCTTAGCAAGATCTTGACATTTTCGTTCACCTTTGCTAGTTGGGTGCCACCTTAGCAAAGTTTTAGTATTTTGGAATAGTGGCTAGTTGGATACTGCCTTAGCTACACTATTTTATTCCGAGCACCAGTTGGGAAGCCTTGGCGCTCCTTCTGTTTATGTTTTTATATCACAGTTTTTAAAGCTTTGTAGATCTTAGAAGGTGGACGATTGGTCTACCACTATACAACGCACTAACCTCTTCTTTACACCTAGCCACTTAGCGGAGTAGAAATACTTCCAACAATTGGAAATTAAATCGTTGATTGTTAGGCCTTGTGTAGAATATATGTTGCATGCCCTTGTGACTTGCAATGAGAAATGTTTGTGTATAACTATGTTTAAGAACATGTATGTATTTGAGATTCTTTGGTCATTTTATAGACTAGAGTCTATGTGCTACAAATATTATTTGTTGCATATAAGCATGTGGTTGCAAATCTAATTTGCTGACCAATGTGTGGATTGAGTAATTCAATTTATTGTTGATAGAGCCCGCACCTTGTCGGTGGTAGTCAACATTTCTACCCAGACACCCCACTGTGATGGACCTTTGTGTGCATTTTGTATATTATGAATGATAGCTGCTTGGCAAATGAAACTTTTAAGTTCGACATAAAATAGATTCACCTCCTAAAAATTCTTTTCCTCACGTATATTGGATGTCATCTCCACATCACTCTCCGAATAACTTGTGTATCTACCTTTGATTCCACATGACAATTTCGAAGATTGAGGACAATGACACAATCATCCATTCAACATCAATTCTAGTATATTCTTTGACCAAATAGAGGCTGCTAGGCACAATCGATAATTAGACCACCACAAACGACCACCGCAAAAGCAGGATGGAAACCACACAATATCTCCCTAATGCCAAATCATTCGCAAAACACACTTTGTCAAATATGCTTTCAAAAAAGACATTGCTCCAAATAAGATGGATGTATGCACAATGCACATCTATAATGCCCATAGCATGTGCCAAAAACACCAACTCACCTTGTAGCGGCCTCAAATATGGAGAAAAGTACATGTTCATTAACTAAAAACATGAAAACTATCTGAACCCCTTTGTTTAAAAACCAACGTGGCATCACACTAGAAATATGCACCATTTATTAAATGATAAAAATATCAACTTTTCAAAATAAAATAGGAACACAAGCAAGTCAAATTTTCTTGTGATTATTATATACCCCTGCATGTAAGACAAATCCAATTAGAAAATACAAGATGCACCAAAAAATAGAGGTTGCTTTTGCTTGTTAACTATCCTTTTTGCTCTACAATCAAATCATGTCCAAGAAACACCTACACATCAATCATTACAAATTTTGCTAGAAGACCGAACAACAAAAATCAATACCAGAGGAGCTATGCTCTTGCTACAAACCTACTACGTTCTTGTAAACAGTACGAATAAATGTGAGAACCACTCGTCAATCATTGGTTATAGCCCATAGCAGCAAATAAAAGAATAAAAATAAAACAAGAGTTTCATAGGTAATTCAAAGCTTCACGAATCTAGAAGATACCAAAAAGTGAGAAGTGCATTGCACATGCCTCCAAAGCTCCACTGCATAACCTGTGCACAACCATAAAAAAGCTCAAATAACACTACCTACTTCTAATGATCGTGAAGAAATCTACTACGAAAAATGTTGATTCATTTAAGAACACATGACTTAGCTCGCATAATTCTAGCTTCTGGAGATTGTATACAAGCCAAACGAAACATTTTAGTGTTTAACAAGTGTCACCTAAGAAAATACAAGTTGTGCTCATTCAGACAAGCATATTCAAAATTGGCTGCTGCACGTGCACGTGCAATTGACCTTCAAGTAATTTAGCAAACATCGTTTGAACAATATTGGAGTATTCATCTCCCAATCCATTCAAGATGACTTGGACAATCTCACTCTCCTTGATTTTATCACCTATGGAGCTTAATTCCATATTGAGTGATTTGACTCTAAGAACATATTCTTGAGCACCCTCACCGCTTTTTCTCATGCTTTGTAGGACTTAATTCCTTAAAATAAGCATCATAGAGGTATTTTTTGACTCATAAATGGAGCTTGGAGAGTGCTTACTGGAGTGTTTTTATGTCTATGCTTATCTATGATACTACGTCACTTGAATTTTAACTTGGTATCAGAGCCTGACATGATTAGTGCATAGAACCGAGTTGTCGTTGAAGAGAGCTTTGGAAAAACAGTTTTTTGAGAGTTCGAGGTTTAGAGTGATTAGTAAGCTAGAAGCAAAGCATTGGTGCAATATTGGCTCTTTTAGCCTGCCATCAAGAACCACATCCATGCATAATGCCACGTGCAAAAAAGAGAGAGAGAGAGAGAGAGAGAGAGAGAGAGAGAGAGAGAGAGAGAGAGAGTGAGAGTGCACAGATTTAGCGGACAAAATAATATCTTATATTATATTCTTAAAACTATGTTTAGCTTTTATTTAAATATATGTTAAGCTTTAGAAAGTAACCTATTAATAAAAAGATTAAATAAATAAATTTAAAAATTAATTTTAAACACAAGCACGTCAATCTTTGGTACGTATTGGGTATCCGCCATCCAGAGGCCGACTAACTGTTGTAGCACCCCCGAGCCGCTGGAGCGGCAAGGAGGGTAGCTACAACAATTAGCCCACTATTGGATGGCGAATACGATACGCACTAGTTGCAGATCTTCGATGGAGATTGAAAACGTTTTCAAAGCCTAGCTATGGCTCAGAATTTGTCTATTCTTAATTAATCTATGACGCCACGTGTCCTATATCACTCCTCATAAATGCTACGATTACAAAAGATCCTGCCCTAAAAAAATAAAAATCTTGACACGGAGAAGAAGGCCCAACCCAGCCCAGCCCTTGGGCTCTCATCCTTGACAACGGACAAGGGACCTTGTAGTACAGAAAGTCCCTTGTGGCAGGCCTTTTAGCCCCGATTAAAATACAATTAGTTGATGGTTGATCGTTGATTCCAGATCGTCGTCGATGCACCTACCTACCCACCTACCACAAACTGAAGGAAAAGACAGACAGAGAAATCGAACATGAATAATCGAAAGCAGGAGGTGTGTCGTGATTTTCAGCGAGGCAGGCATGTCGATCTCCTCCTCACATACATCCGCATACACTATCATCTGATTGATTGCTGTAGACACGCCAGTCTACAAAATTATTTGATTCATTGCTGTTATTGTAGATTGATTGCTGTAGACAGGCCAGTCTACAAAATTACTTGATTCATTGCTGTAGATATGCCGGTGTACAATAACTTTTGATTGATTGCTGTTATTGATAGGCCAGTGCCAGTTTCTCGCATGCGCTCTCACAGGTTTTAGTGTTGTTTTGTGTTTTGGCAGTTGTCGATTTGGTGCGAGGTGCAAGTTTATTCATCAGGCTCCCCAATCGAATCAGCGTAATAGTAGATTTGGCTCTGGTGCGCAAACACAGGGAGCGGGTAATTTTTTTGCTGTCCTTTCTGAGAATAATACTGCCGCGGGGCAGCAGCAAGCGCATCCTCCAGCCAATGATCACAAGTAAATCAAGTTTTTAGAAGATTCTTCTACATTTTCAAACATTGCTATATGGGATATTGGGTTATCACATAACAACCAATAATGCGGTAGAACGCGTTCGTTTTAGGTATTAATGGCTTAAGCTGTAAAAGCAGGAAGTATATGCCTAGGGTTTTCTGGCAATTAGTGTGAGTCGACAAGCCTGCCTTAAATTCAAATATCAGGATGAACTTGTACGCTGCTGTCTATTTCTGTAGTTCTCAATTATGTAGAGGTGCACCGTTACAACATCAAATAGAAATTTGAAACTCAAGTACTGATTGTTAAAGTGAGCTGATATTTTGACATATTTAGAGCATGATTCTTTATCGTCAATGGACTTGTCAGATATAAGTTTAAAATTCTGAGATATTGCTTCACAGGTGCAGCGACACAAGGCTCTGCAAAGAACGGATTAAAGAGGATTTTGCTAATGAGTATCCTTCATTTTGGCGATTGACTTCATACGCCCATTGGAAATAGTAAAGACCTACCGTTTTAGTTAAATAATCTTTCGTGTCTTTCATGGCTACATCAAAATTCGAAGGATCTCTATCTTCAGGCACAAGTTGTAAGGGAGTCTTATGAAGTGTCGGTTTTATATTTCGCTCTCAGGGTAACAATCACTGCTAAAAGTGACACTCCTTTAAATGTATTATTTTTTAAGGTACTTAAATAACTTTTGAAATTGACTCCAGCATATAATCCTCAAACCATAGTATTGGCGAACCGCCCACGACTCCACGGTTCTTGGACCGTACAGTGAATCGTACAGTTCATAAGGTTCATAAAGTTTGAGACCAAGAACCATGGTGAACCGTGGATTAATTAATTAGTTTTTTTACCATGGGTTTTGGGGGGAAAAAGGGAAAAAAAAATTGATTAATTACATGAACCGTTTTGAATTTTTATGCTGGTGGCTTATGGATTTGTGGATCCAAGTGGCAACTTTCATTTACTCCTGTATTTTTGTTGTCTCATTAGAATTACCTTTATACTTACACCTGATACAAATTTTCGACACATGATTACAGCATACTTCAGTCTTGAGTAGTATTTTGTTTGAGATTGGAAACCCCAATGTACCAAGAGTTAGGATGATTTTTGGAATATGTAGTTGGAACTTGGAAGTAATATCGTTGGGATTTATTACAGCTTGCCAAATGACATCTGTGGCGATGTCAGCTTCGAGGAGCTACGTTCAGTGGCTTATGAAAGTGCAAAACATGGATCTTCAATCACTGATGTGGTTAGTGATTCTACTAGTTTTGCATACCTTATTATTATGTCTTCTACAGATATTATAGATGATTGCATCCTGTAAGTTTTATTTTAAGAACATCAGTTATCCGTAGTTTTAGGAAGAAAATCTTTGCATCGTGAATTAACAATTGCATCCCTTGCAATTTGTCATAACGGGCCCTTCGGGCCCGATATCTAATACATTATTAGCAGGTGTGGCAGATTATTGTTAATAATCCGGAATGCGCCATCACTGAAAAACAGAAATATCGTGAAGGGCACCTTTCAAGTGCCCTTCATCCAAATATAGCTGCTTCAGGCCACCAATCCATGGATGATCTTTGCATCGTGAATTAACCTTTCTACTTTAGTACCCAGCAAAAAGAGAACAGATCAGAGCAAGAACTGTTTCCTTGCCCTAAGTCTGTGGAATGTTTTCTACAGTACTCTTTGGGCCCACACTAAGAGCCAGAATATTAACTCCTCTCAAGAGGAGAAGTCATTCTCTTTGCATAAGATGTTGCATATCTTCCTTTCTGCAGAATTAGTCACTCTTTAAGATCCATAAATTAACGAACTCCAGAGACAGCTTTAAGAGTCTGGTAACAGAATAAGAATCATGGATTAATAACAGACACATTGAAAATAGACTTTGATGAAAATGCAAATGCAACCTTTGAACCATAGATGCACTGCGTATCTGAAATATCAAAAAAATTCCCAGAAACGTTTTTTTTTAATTTTTTTTTTTTTTTTTTTGGTTTTTTTTTGGGCAATATGGGTATCAGGTGAAAGCTCTAATTAAGAGCATTATTAATGTGTAGTTTGCCGAATGTTTCGGGTGCAGGATGGTCTAGTTTAGGTGCATTAACTCCCAAGTTTACGCTTTGTTGTGTTTAATATAAAAAATTAATAAAAAAACATGATGCCTTAAAATTCTCCCTCCTCTCTCTCTCTCTCTCTCTCACTCTCTCTCTCTCTCTCTCTCTCTCTCTCTCTCGTTATCTCTCTTAGATCCAACAAACTAAACAAAAATGCTGAATCATGCTAAACAAAAACCATGCTAAGTGTTCTGAACCAGTTACCATACTGCATCGTCCCGAACCGTACTGAAGCAACTCTCTCTCTCTCTCTCTCTCTCTCTCTCTCACACACACACACACACACACACACACACAAAGAACAATACTGAATCGGTACACTGCTGTGAATAGGATCATCGTTATATATAATATCGGGCCACATGGCACCAAAATGGGGTACCATGATGTTCCATGAACATAATGAAAACTACACAACTAAGACTCGTCAGAGTCATGGTAGGAACCATCATCTGAATCTGTGCCTGACTGCAGATCCCAAGGGTCTGTAGATGAATCGGAACTGGAGGGAGCCATATGCCGTGGTGTGGCCCTGGCTCTGCTGCGTGCTCTGGCTCTGGATCCTCCCCCCTGCCTCTACCTCTGCCTCTGCCTCTCTCCCCTCCTCTGGCCCCCTTTGCCTGCCCCCACCCCTGTGTCTACCCCTGCGTGTCTGTGTGTCAGGTGGCTGTGATCCTACGCTCTGGGATGGCCCTACCCACTGTGATGATGCCTAGTTGACGGTTGCCTGTGATGCTCCACTCCTGTCTACAAAAAGCGAACTCAGCCCCCCCCTCCCAGAATCTCTAGGTCTCCCCCTAGCCTACGTGCAGGAATGGCTGGCTCCTCCTCTGTCTCCGCATCAGGGTCCACTAGCAGGTCAGCCAGGTCATCCCCCTGTGCCTCCGCCCCCATCTCCTCATCGTCCTCCGTATCCCCCTCAACCCACTCCTCCTCCTCCTGATAGTCAGCCCCGAGCACCTCTCCAAGCCCTCATCATCCCCCTCCTCAGCCCTATCCCTTTGCCTGTCTGTAGCCCGTGCGTCAGCCTGCGCCTGTATATAGAACTCTCTATAGATCTCATCATCCATCTCCTCCTGCGTGGGTGGTGCCCGAGGAGCAGCAGCTGCCGAATCGACCAAGCAAGTGTCAGGGTTCACCTGCAACCAAAAACAATACATTGTTGTCAACAATTCATTGTATAATTCGAAAGCAATTCAGTTCGTCAAAGCATAGCAAGAAACAGGGGGTGATGTGTTAGAAAACCGACTTGATCATACAAGTAACCCAAGACAAGATTCCTATTGTTGTTAGACAATAGTCATACACATGAGAGAGAACAACAACGATGAAGAGATGTACAAATCCCTTTGAATATCGATTTACCTATGTAGACTCATAGTCTATACTTCTCATGCAATTCCCTCTTAAGAGTTTGCACCTTTGTCGATTCCAACCTCGACAAAACCTTGTCAATCTTAGAACCTTTGAAAATGACCTTCCTTCAGTATGCTTGTTGGTAGCCGCTTTTTGCAGCTTCAGCATCACCTTGATCGCTGATTGTCTTCCCCTACCATCTCTTTTGTTTCTTGTAGAGTTTCTTTTCCCTGTGAGTTAACCCTTCCATTTTGTTTCAATTCTATTTTGTGACGAACCTTGTTCTGATTACTGTTTTGAATCCCTTCTTCACCTTGCACATGATTGCAAACAACTCCTAGTCGTATTGTCGATCCTTACTCCTGAGACCTTATCGTTGCTGACTGATTGCTGGTTGGATTGCTACAGTTGCATCAGACCAATCTAGTGCCTTCGGACCGCTGCCTGCAGAACTGTTTCTTGGGTGACAAATAGCTGAGAAGCAGATTTGAGAGTTAGCTGGTGCTATCCACAAACCTGAAACTGATCGCTGGTGATAGTTTTGTGAGAACAGGCGCTGGATTGCTGAAAATTAGAGCTGCTACTCCAATTGATCGCTGACAGAGATACCCACAGAGTGTTTGGAATCAATTCGTTAAAAACTGGTTGCTGAAGGACAGGGAGAGCAAATACAATTATGAAGGAATACTGCTTGCTGGAATTTGTTGGAAAAGATTTAGCAGAAGGAAGTGTCAAAGTTTTGAAGTGTGCCTAGTGTTTGATGAGTTATCTTCTATGAAGAAGAAGGATTGTCAAACATATTCTTGAAATCAGCACAGGGAAAGGAAGGATCGTAGAAGACTCAGGAATCTAAGAAGGACCGTGGTGGAGAGTTCAAAAGCCAAAGTAAACCTAGTTTGGATTGCATAGCAATGTGTATGATTGTTGGCTAAGGTTATCAACTTTAAGAAATCCTAACCGTCAAAGGGAACCTGGTTTGGTTTGCATGCAAGTGTGCATGTTATTGGCTGCGGTTTCTTAGGAACATAATCTTACAAGGGTAAGAAGATGGTTGATAAAGGTTCGATACTCTTCAAGGTGGATTATTGATCGGAATTCTTGAATCTGATTGAGGAGCAAACATTGCTTGGAACAAGTGCAGATTGAACATACATGCAGGTGTCGCATGATAATTTTGATTGCATACAAGTGTTTGGCTTCATGGTGATGGTGGCAAATGATAAGTTAATTGTTACAAGTGGCGGTTGTGACAAGCTGTGTGGGAAATTTGGTCAAGGAAGTAAGGTGTTATTCCAAGAGGGAATTGGTTCATCAACAGGTATTCTTATACATGAACACAACAAGCAGACTGTTATTCTACTTTGTGTCAATTTGAGAAGACAAAGATATTAGGGAGCAATTTAAAGCTTTGCATTAAGTACAAAGATCCAGGGTTTCTTGTTATTCTAATTGTTTTTCCAAGTCATAGTAGCCAGTTCATGTGGTAGAAACTTGCTTGTATATTTGGACTTATATCACTTGAGTTTTATGATAAACCAAAGTGATTGCCTATTGTGATTGTCAAGTGAAATTCTTGAATCTATCCAAGTTCATGATCCGTCATGTGGTAGATTCTGTTGTGTCCAATAAGATTTGGAAAGTACAAGGTTGTTGATTAACCGTTGAAAATCAACAGTACAGGTTGTTGTTTAGCTTCAAGAAAAACAACATGGTTGAAGATGGACGTTCACCAAGTTTGCATATGACAAATAAATATCATAATGAAATGCTTTCTAGGTTGGAAAGTTGTTTAGTGCAAGTGACTTTGTGTGTGAGATAGAGGTAGGAGATTCCATGGAAAAGATCATGTCAAGTACTTTGGGTGAGAAAGTATTTGAAGGAGAGTATCAGTTACTTTGTGTGAGGAAGTATTGTATACATTTATCTTTCTATTTGGGATGCTCTTTTACTTGCATATTTGGTTTGGTTCATGGATGATATTCTATTCTATTTGGAGAAAGTGGTTGGAATGCAAATATGAAGTGTACATCCAGGGGGAGTAGTTCAACCAAAGTCCATCAAGTTCATCACAAGTGGTAACTTATGAGAGTCTCAGGAGAATTCAAATGGGTTCAATTCAAGGAATCGACACAAGTGGAGCCCCGACTACTTATGAAGTACAGGTTTCTAAAGTGGGTGTTGATGTATGAGATTTGATGTTGAATTTCCTACTTATGGTTATCATGATGGTGTTACTGTAATCAAAGAGGATTATTTTTTCTTTATGAATGTTGGGGAGATCCTTACATTTGTGGTAGCTTGAAAGATGTTCAAAGAGACCAAGGGAGTCAAATCTTCAAGCAAAGTTCTCAAGGTTAAGGCAACAATTATCATGTCTACATTATTTGATTCAGGGGGAGTCAAAGTTCTTTGATTCAAAGGAAGTCAAGGAATCGGGTTGAACTCATGGTAGTCACACATATACACTAAAGAGACATGAAGACCAAAGCAAGACATTGAGAAGTCATATGAAGCAGGTTTATACGAAAAGGATCGACATTCAAAGGAAATTCTACATCATCATACGAAGAAAGTTCTACATTGAGTAATGAAGACATTGAGATCATAGTTGATCATAAATTCTACATCAGAATTGAGGATCTTCATTACATGGGCTTCATGGAAGATACATGCATACTTTTGTTATGCATAGTTCTAGACAATGTAAACATTAAGGGGGAGTGTTAGAGTTAATGTTTACTTTAGTACCCCTAATGTTATCATTTAGGATTAATTAGTGTTAGTTTGGCCATGCCTATGTGCTATTATAGGGGCCATTACTATTTATAGTAAGTCATATTTTAGGGTCATTACTATTTATAGTAAATTCGTTTTTTAGTCATGCATCTAGGTGGACGCACTACTACTAGAATAGGATTTGCTTTTATCACTTAGAAACTCATCTTGGGTGTTTACCCAATATAGGTAGTAATTATAGCAATTAGCTTTTTGTCTTTTGCTATTTGTCTTTTGCTTTTTGCTTTTTGTCTTTTTACTACTAGAATACTTTAGAGAAAGTATATATGTAGGTTGGCGCCCTACCTCAATTGTAATGGGACATAGTTGGAGTACATCTCTTCATCATTATTGTTCTCTCTCATGTGTATGACTATTGTCTAACAACAATAGGAATCTTGTCTTGGGTTACTTGTATGATCAAGTCGGTTTTCTAACATGATGATGTGACTCACCTCGAGCATCTGTCCCCCTCCTTGTGTGCGCCTCAACATACGGCCGTTGGTGTTCACAAATACCACCCGCCTACACTGCTCGATGGACAACCTGTTCCTCTTCTGTGTGTGATACAAGGCCCAGGTGCTCCAATTCTGCTCGCAAGCTCCTGCTGATCAGTCCTGTGCAAGGACTCTCTCGGCCAGTCGTCGCAGGTCACCTGTGCCGCGCCCATGGTAGCCCCACCATGTAACAGGCCTCAACATATCCTCCCTCCGCCGACTCTGTTCTCCATCGAAAGGAAACTAGTAGCGCTCAAAGATCAGCAGCTGGTATGCAATGTTAGTGAGCATCGGACCTGTTGGCAGAAGAAAAAACATGGCTCGTGTAAGTCCTCTTGAATTCACACACTAGAAATGAGCACACTACAGTCACTACTACAGTACTTAGCCTACCAAGCAATTTATCACACGTACCTGGTCCAGGCCATACGCGCTCCGTGTACTCCACCCATCCCCGGTGCAGCTCCTGATCGTCCCGATCCCGAGTCTCGCGCCACAAGGGGTGCAATATGTGGGCTACAACGTGGATGGGTCGGTGGAAGTATTCCCATCTGGCCTCCCAGATACGTGAGATCTTGTGCCTCCTGCAGCAGACAAACTACCACAATCATGTAACCATAGCTGCCATAGCATAAAAGAAACGAATCAGACTTGGGTGAGAAACAACAAACTAGACAATGAACAAACTAGACAATGAAGAGTCATACCTGTGCTCGTCCAAGGTTGACGTCAGAATCCCCTCGCCGATGCGGTCCATGAACTCGTAAATGAGGCCGAGAGTGCACCCCTCACGGTCTACTAGGCGCAACACTCTGAAAATGGGTAGAAGGACCCCAGTAATCTCCTCAGCACGCATCCAGAACTGCTCACCGAACACAGTGGATCGGAAAAACACCGCATGTGGGACGTCCATGAACTCTCGGAAGGACTTGCTGGAAACCATCCGCCGCAGTGCGTCTTTCACCTTTGTCAGTCGCTCGGCACGAAGAAGTAAAAGGCAAAGCGTGTCTGTGTTGGCTTCTTCAGGTTTAGGTGCTCTTCCTGGTAACAAAGGTGACCAGGCGCATGGCCGTAGAAGTGACCTGCAACACAGACACCCAGCAAAAAATTTAGACGGTAGTTGAGATGTGTTTAGCAGCATGGAGCAGGCGTCAATCAAGATAGCATAGCAAATGGAGAAACCAATACCTCTTTGATCCATGGAAGTGCACACAGGTCATGGATGAGCAAGTCTATGCAATGCGCAGCACAGGGTGTCCACACAATGCTGGGGTGCTCCCTCGTCATAATCTCTCCCATCTGCTTGCAGTTCGAAGCGTTGTCCGTGACAACCTGAACCTCATGCTCCACCCCAATGTCAGCAATAACATCTCTAATAACCTCCCATATGAAATCGGCTGTGATGGCGTCACCACCTCAAGTGGCATCCATGCCACATAGGAATACTGTGCCAAGCGGGCAAGAAACCAAGACATTGATGACGGATCGCCGACGAATGTCGGTCCATCCATCACTCAATATCGTGCATCCATACCTGCCACAAAACACCCATTAGCCACATGCAAAAATTGTGCCACGAGTCAACCCTAAACGCATGCAATGGGTTTATGGAAACAAAGTACTTACATCTGCCAAGCTGAGCGAATGGAACTCAGCTCCCGCGTGATGGTCTCCTCCTCCTGACGCGACCTTTGGCATGTATCAATGAAGGTGCATAGCCACAAAGAATTTCGATCTGATTTCGAGGTTCGAATTGAAATCAAACAAAAAATCAAATGAAGTTTTCAAAGTTTTAAAATGTTTTTCAAATGTCATTGGGATTCTGAAGTTTTATGCACAAGGAATAGGACTGCTGAAAATGTGTGTAATCATAGGCTACAAATACAACCAATTTACAACTGAATAGAATATTATTAGATTTAGGGCATCAATCACCATATTGCCCATCCCCCCTTTAGTACTATTAGTAACTCTAAGCTCTCAACCGGACATGAGGGTCCGGGCCGGAAGCATCCGACCCCCGGACGAGGGGGTCGGACGCGTCCATTTTTTTTTAATTTTTTTTTTTTGGATGCTGGACGCGTCCGGACGTAGACGCGGACGCAGACGCATATTCTTTCTGAAAAAAAAAACAAAGAGGGTGTCTGGCCACGTTTCAGAATGCGCGCGCACGCGTGAGAGAGAGAGGGAGAGAGAGAGAGAAACAATTTAGGGAGAGAGAGAGAGAGAGAGAGAGAGAGAGAGAGAGAGAGAGAGAGAGAGAGAGAGAGAGAGAGAGAGAAAGAAAGAAAGAAAGAAAGCTTTATTAATGTCTTTTCCATGCCAAAAGGCATATAAGACTAGTAAATGTACATGTCAAGTATGTGGTAACAATGGGAGCGTATGAAACGTCTCCAAAACGGTAACATAAATAACAAATCTAAAGCTATCAACTGAAATAGATGTGATGATATATGAAACATGTCGGAGCATGTATACTGCTAAAAGTCATGAGTGGGGTATGACACTATCATCCAATCCTGTCCTGCTGATGCTGTAAAAGGATGTAATACGGGCCGCATGGAGGGCCACTGGTGGTTGCTGACGTCGTCTAGGAGGGTGAAGAGGTCTCCTCGTGGTAAGTCGAGTAGCTTGTGCTGCAACATGGGTATGTGTGGGGCACTGTCTCCGATCTCTATGGGCAGGTAAGTCATCATCACCATCATCATCATCATCAAATACTAGGTCTCGTCCTCTCCTCCTGGAGAAGAAAGAAGTGATCTGAGGCTGAGAAACATGACTCTGCTGGGCTGTCTGACACAGCCCCTGTCGTAGTATAAACATCTCCCGTATCATGAGTGCAGTGCATCTGGAGTCCTCATAGGCTAGGAGGGATCGTAGGGTGACGGGTGTGTCACGGAACAAACAGTGGTATCTCCCTCTGATCTCGTAATATACTGGGCACCTAAAGATAAAGTGCTCCTCTGACTCCACCTCATCCAAGGAGCATAACTGACAAATCCGCTCCGCTCTCGGGATACCCTGGAATCTCCCTGTCTCAATAGCCAACTGATGTGATGGTACGCGAAGCTGGCCCAATGTAAATCTGAAGCAGTGTGATAACCCTGAGTCCAAATAGTGTGGCAAAACTAGGAACCCTGCTATGTCAAGCTCAATAAAGTGAGTCCAGTAATAGTCGGGTTTAACCCCACGCTGTCGCCTCCAAGTATGATCGAGGTATGCCCGATATAAGACGCGCCTGATATACCGATGGGTACCTGAGGGGAGCTCTGTAATGTGGATACCAAATGACTCAAGGAGGAAGTGGGATGCCTGGGAGAACCACGACAGTCGATAGCCCTGGTCATGAGTGAGTGGGAGGAAACAAGTGCTATCTGTGTATATCTCATATCTACATCAAGTAGAGCCTGGACTCTTTGAATATATGTGATAAGATGTAAAGCGGCATCTATCTGAATGGGTGGAACGACAAACTCTGCAAGAAGGATCTCGTGCGGAACCGAGGGCTTCGCCCGAATCATACGAGCTAACATAGTGGTTTGTAATCGTGAAATGCTGGCCCAGTGTGATGACGAGAGACCAATACACCATGTCTCTGCTGCATACATGGCAGTGGGGGTGACAATAGTATCAAAAAGTCTACACTTACTACGAGCATCTCTCATGAGCTTCCTAAAGCAGAACCGCTCAAGCTGAACAAGAGAGGAGTGCCCCTTCCCAAGTCGGGTGGTGGCCGCCTGTCGCATGCTAAAGGTAGGACCAGAAAAGAGTATTCCCAAATAAGTATAAGAGGAAACTACCTCTAAGGCCTGCCCATCTAGGGTGAACTCCTGGCGCTGCATGAAAGCTCGAGAAGTGTTGAAGACCATAACTTTGGTCTTCGTAGTGTTCACCCCCAATCCCCATCTGGTACAAAATCCCTGTAAACAATCCAACTGCCTCTGTACTCCCTCTCTGGTCGGGGATACAAGTACCACATCATCCGCATAGAGGAGAATAGCAATCAAAATGGTGCCAAGTCTACATCCAGCCCCGCCACACTGTGAGATGACTCGCTCTAACTCATCAATGTATAATCCAAAGAGAACCGGTGAAAGAGAACATCCCTGTTTCACCCCAATGGTGCTCCAAATGTGGTCAGATAGGCCACTGTCATGTCGGAAACATCCCAAGACCTTCTCATAAAGAGCCATCACTGCTAGAACAATATTTGTGGAGAAACCAAGGTCACGAAGTCTCTGAATGAGTAGGGAGCGTGGTACAGAATCAAAGGCTTTCCTGAAGTCCACAAAACATCAGTAAACCCTCTCTTTCCTGTACTTAGCTTCCTCAATCAAAGCTCGGAGTGTGAAGATATGGTCAGTGGTAGAATAATGAGATCTAAAACCTGCCTGCCCTAATGCATGTAATCTCCGGTTTGCCGCCTCTGAACTCACTGCAGACTGGAGTATGGTGCCATAGAGCTTCGTGAGAACATGCCCAATCATGATAGTGCGGTAATTACCAGGAACCATGGGATCACCATTTTTATGAATAGGATGGATGATGTTGGTGCACCAGGATGAAGGGAAAATAATGGCGGAATTGAGGAGAGTGGCTAGTGTGGGAGCAAGGAGGTCGGAAGCATGGGTTAGGAGTTCAGATTCGAGGTCTTCAATATCTCTTGCCTTATGGGACTTCATTCTATTGACGGCCGCGAGTACCATGTCAGAGGTGAAGAAGGTGAACTCAGAAGGGCGTGGAGAGATAGAGGTGGGTGTGTCTGTGGGTATGGTATATAGGCTGGTAGCGTAGTCGGTCCATATGTGGAGGTCATCCAGGAGAGGTGGTGGAGCATGGGGGATAAGTGTAAATGGATAACTCATAAGCCTCTCCAAATTGTAATAAATGCTCACCGTAGGGGGTAATAGGTCCCAAGCTGTCCTCTAAAACCCTGGTAACTCCCATCTCATCACTGTCAAGGGCATGAACACAGAGCTGGTCGGTGATGTCATAAAACTCTGACTGCCGTGAGGAGGTTCGGGCATTAAAATCCCCAGTAAGGAGGATATGCCCTCGCTCTGCGAATCTGATGATGTCAGGCTATAAAACAAGGTAGGGTGAACCTGTGTACTCAGCAAAGGATGAAGACTCTGGAGGAAAATAACATGCCGCCACAAAGAGGTCCCTGTCCAATCCAATATCCTGTCCAACAATACGAATCCATATATAACGTGCATACTCGTCGTGTCTGATGAACTTGATGCTCGGGTGAAGAGACTCCTTGTATAAGCATGCAACACCTATGGATCCACGACCACTAGCTGATCTAGTCTCAGGTCTGTATACGGAATCCCATCTATATCCTGGAAAAATCAGTAGTCCTCTCTCCTGACTCTCGTGAGTCTCTGTAAAAAGCAATAGATCTCTGTTAGTGATGAAGTCGATCAGGTCGCGAGCTATGGAAGATGAGTGGATACCATCACAGTTCCATACTCCAATCCGGAAATGGTGTGGATGGGGCCCCGGGGCACTCTCGAACCCGGGGACCCCAAATCCCTAGCACTGAGAGCTGCTAGGAGCGCTGTCAAGAAAGTGCACTCGTCCATCTCGATAAATGACTCGTCTGCCAGACTCACGGGCTGTCTGAAAGGCCCTACGCCTCTCTTCTACCTGGATATATGTGAGGTCGTCATCCATATAGATAGTGGTACCACGTAGCTTAGCTCTGCACCGCAAAGCATCTCGGCGAATTTTGAGGGAGGTGAAACGGATAATGAGTCTCTAGTGGTCCTCCATGCGGTGTCCAATCCCTCTGTCCGGTGCCCAAGAGTGGTGTTGAGAAAGCGTTTGGCTTCAGCCAAGGCATCCTGTGTATCCGGGATCCCTCGAACTCGAATATTGTGGGCTTTTTGGTCTCGAGATTTCTCTTCCGAGATGGTGGCTGAGATAACCAAGGAGATGGGAGCGCTTGGTTTGGTGCCTTTTTTCAAAACAGATGCCCAAGAAAGGGCCTTTTCTTGTTGCTTCTCAATCTTAGTTTCTAGTTCTCGTATCATATTGGTGGTGGATTCCGAAGCTGCGGCCTGCTTGATCCCGATGGATTGTTCGAGTGATGCAACCTTGGACTGCAATATGTTCTTCTCATTGATCAAAGAGGTAACCGTTCCTTTCAGCTGTGAGATTTCATGCCGCAAAGTCTGGAATTCTGCCTTGATTTGATCAATCTGCCACGAGGAAAAAAGCTCGGTTGATTTGGAAGGTGTATACGGGATATTTGCTGTAGGCTGTGGTGCTGGGAAGGAAGAGGAGTGAGCAATGGTCGGTGTGGGAAGAATGGGGTCAGAAGACAAAGGAGGAGCAGAATCGGGAGGAGGAGCAGAATGGACAGAAAAAGGTGGAATCGGCAGGCATTTTGCTTGCGTGATAGGGGTTTCACTAGCATCAGTAGACAGCGAGCCATTAGCGAGCGTGGGGAATGGGCAGTTAGCGAGGGTGGGTGATGAGCCTTCAACAACAGTGAGTGGTGAGCCATCAGGGAGGGAGAATAGGGGTGGGGAGGTCAGCGAGGTAGCTAGCGAGGGTGAGCATCCATCAGTGAGGGGGGGGGGGCAGCCAGCGAGGGTGGAGCAGTCGCAATCATCTTCAAGGGCAGCGAGGGGTAGAGCAAGGGAAGCGAGGGGAGCTGTAGCGAGCAGGGCTGGAGAAGAAGCAGTGGGGGGAAGTGGGGAGTCAGCAGGGGGGGGGGGGTTGGGGTGGCATTGGCAGCGAGGGTAGGGAGCGGGAGGATTTGCGAGGAGCCATGAAGCGAAGTTGGGGTCAGGTGGTGGACAAATGGCAGGCGGCAGGCGGACCTGGGTGGGGCGGACCTGGGCGGACAGGGTAGAGCGGACAAGGTAGGGCGGACCTGGGGCGGTGGACAGCAGGGACAGGGCAGTCAGGGTCGTAGAGCACCAGGAGCACCATCGAGAGAGAGATGCTATCGGGTTTAGGGAGAGAGAGAAAGAAAGCTTTATTAATGTCTTTTCCATGCCAAAAGGCATATAAGACTAAAAAAGTGTCAAGTGTGTGGTAACCATGGGAGCGTAGAAACGTCTCCAAAATGTAATAAAGAAAAAACATCTAGTACAAACTGAAATAGACACGTATGCAGTATGTATCTATGTCAAGATGTTAAGACTGTGAAGCCTGTGTTGCTGCTGCTGTTGTGCTGATACTGTAAAAAGATGTAATGCGAGCCACAACATGAGAAAACGCTAGCGCCTGCTGGCGTCGTCTGTGAGCATGAGCGTGTGTAGCAGTAGCACACCTCTGTGTATGATGTCTGGTGATCCTGGTAGTAACGTGATGGTGGGAAGTACACTCTCTCTGATCTCTATGAGCATGTGAGCAGCTATCATCCTCGTCGTTGTCATAATGCACTGGATCACGCGATCTTCGCCTAGTAAAGAATGAAGTGATCAATGGCTGTGAGGTAGAATGCTGTAGTGTCCCGTATAAATCTCTCCGTAGTATGAACATCTCACTTATCATCAGAGCGACACATCGTGGGTCCTCATAGGCCACGAGAGAGCGTAGAGTGGTAGGCATGTCTCGAAACAGACGTGATACCGCCTTCTGATCTCATAGTATACAGGGCATCGGAAGATAAAGTGCTCCTCAGACTCCACCTCACCTAGAGAGCATAACTGGCAAATCCGCTCCTCTTTGGGAATACCATGGAATCTCCCAGTCTCAATAGCTAGCTGATGAGAAGACACCCTAAGCTGTCCCAGTGTGAATCTGCGGCAGTGTGATAGTCCCGAATCCAAGTAGCATGGCATAATTGGGGCCCCTGATGTATCTAGCTCCAAGAAATGGGTCTGGTAGAAAGCTGGCTTAACCCCTAACTGGTTAATGCCAAGTCCGCTCTAGATATGCGCGATAGAGGAATCGTCAGATATACTGGTGGGTGCCTGAGGGAAGCTCGGTGCTGGAGATACCAAATGAATTAAGTAGGAGGTGAGATGCCTGAGAGAACCATGATAACCTGTAGCCTTGATCATGAAGATGCCGTGAAGAGGATAGTACAACCTATATATATCGTCTATCTATTTCTGGTAACGCCAGTATCCTCTGTATATAAGTGATGAGCTGAAGAGCTACCTCGATTTGTAAAGGTGGAATTGCAAACTCAGCCAGGAGAATCTCATGTGGAACAGAAGGCTTTGCTCGAATCAGCCGAGCTAGCATGGTGGTCTGTAATCGTGAAAGACTGGCTCAATATGAAGAGGGGAGACCTGTACACCATGCCTCTGTCGCATATAGAGCCGTGGGGGTGACAATGGTATCAAAGAGGCGACACTGCGAGCATCCTGGACGGACTTCTGGAAACAAAATCGCTCTAGCTGAACAAGGGAGGCATGCCCCTTCCCCAGTCGAGTGGTGGCGGCCTGTCTCATGCTAAAAATAGGACCTGAGAAAAGGATCCCCAGGTATGTGTAGGAAGGGACCACCTCTAAAACCTGTCCACCCAAAGTAAGCTCCTGTCGCTGCATGAATGCCTGTGAAGTGTTGAAGACCATAACCTTGGTCTTCCCAATGTTCACCCCTAGGCCCCATCTGGTGCAAAACTCATGTAGGCAGTCCAACTGTCGTTGTAGACCCTCTCTGGTCGGTGAGATCAATACCACATCATTGGCGTAAAGGAGGATAGCAATCAAGATGTCCCCAAGCCTGCAACCAACACCACCATGACTCACTCCAACTCATCAATATACAGGCCAAAGAGGACTGGTGAGAGGGAGCAACCTTGCTTCACCCCAATAGTGCTCCAAATGTGATCTGATATGCCATTGCTATGCCGGAAACTGTTAGAATCGAAGAGATTCTCTAATCGGAGTAGACTAATCTTATTAGTACTCACACAAAACATCAACCACAAGTTGGAGAAGAAGAGAGACTGCAAGAAGCTATGCTTCATAAGCTGGAAACTGAGATAACAATGGAGGTGGGCACCCATCTACTCTTATAGAGGCTGTCCACAATGAAAAGCAAAAGCTATTCTACTACAATAGCAATTGAAATGCTAATTATGAAGTCTTAACAATAGAAATCTATGCTAACTTGGTTAAAATAGATTTCTATACTATTCTAGCAAAATTGGTACTAACTTACATACCTATACTAAAAATAGATAGTACCTATACTAAAAATAGAAATATGGCCTCTACAATTAACCATTAATTCTAACACTCCCCCTTAATGGATAATTGATTATCAATAACACCTAGGAGAGTCCTGAACTTCTCAAATTTTTCACGACCAAGTCCTTTTGTGAAGATATCTGCAACTTGATCATTGGTGTCACAATAGATCAACTCTACTTCACCACTTTGTAACTTTTCTCGTATAAAATGCTGCTGAACTTCAATATGCTTTGACCTGCTATGAAATAATGGATTCTTTGCAAGCTGTATACAACTCTGATTGTCACACCATAGAATTGTAGGTTCAACTTGTTCTATATGAAGATCTTTTAGAATCCTTCGTAACCAAATTGCTTCACAAGTTGCTGATGTAGTAGCCTTGTACTCTGCCTCTGTAGAAGATAAAGCAATTGTTGGTTGCTTTTTACTACTCCAAGATATAGTTCCTGTTCCAAGATTAAATGCATATCCTGTAGTCGATCTTCTATCTTCTGCATTTCCTGCCCAGTTAGCATTAACAAAACCCTCAAGTTTTATTTTTGTTCCTTTACCAGAATAAATGCCATACCTGAGTGTCCCTTTGACATAACGCAAAATCCTTTTTGCCGCTTTCCAATGACAAACTTTTGGTAAAGACATGAACTGACTCACCATGCTCACTGCATATGAAATGTCTGGTCGAGTAGTCGTTAGATAGATAAGACTACCTACAAGCTGCCTATAAAGTGTTTCATTCACACTTGCAGAATTTTCATAGAAGCATGTCAGAGTCAATGCTTTATATTATGAAAGATTTGGATGACATAGTCATTATTGTTCTTTATGTAGATGATCTTATTATCACAGGGTCAAATAAGTCACTAATAGAGAAGATAAAGAACAATCTTTCAGAGGAGTTTGATGTGAAAGATTTAGAGAGACTTCAATATTGTTTGGGTATTGAAGTTTGGAGATCAAAGGAAAGTCTTTTCATATCACAAGCAAAGTATGCAAGAGAGTTACTAAAGAAGTTTAACATGCTTGATTGTAAGTCCATTTCTACACCATATGATCCAAGTGTAAAGCTTACAAAAGAGGAAAATTCTGAAAGTGTGAATGAAACACTTTATAGGCAGAATTGAGGATCTTCATTACATGGGCTTCATGGAAGATACATGCATGCATTTGTTATGCATAGTTCTAGACAATGTAAACATTAAGGGGGAGTGTTAGAGTTAATGTTTACTTTAGTACCCCAAGTGCTATCATTTAGGATTGATTAGTGATAGTTTGGCCACGCCTGCGTGCTATTGTAGGTGGCATTACTATTTATAGTAAGTCATATTTTAGGTCATTACTATTTATAGTAATTTCGTTTTTAGTCATGCATGTAGGTGGGCGCACTACTACTAGAATAGGATTTGCTTTTATCACTTAGAAACTCATCTTGGGTGTTTACCCAATATAGGTAGTAATTATAGCAATTAGCTTTTTGTCTTTTGCTATTTGCTTTTTGCTTTTTACCTTACACATAGTTTAGAGAAAGTATATATGTAGGCTGGCGCCCTACCTCAATTGTAATGGGACATAGTTGGAGTACATCTCTTCATCATTGTTGTTCTCTCTCATGTGTATGACTATTGTCTAACAACAATAGGAATCTTGTCTTGGGTTACTTCTATGATCAAGTCGGTTTTCTAACATGGTATCAGAGCTGATCATGAATTCTGATGTAGAATTCATGATCAACTCTGATCTCAATTTCTTCATTACTAGATGTAGAACTTTCTTCGTATGATGATGTAGAATTTCCTTTGAATGTCGATCCTTTTCGTATGAACCTGCTTCATGTGACTTCTCAATGTCTTGCTTTGGTCTTCATGTCTCTTTAGTGTATATGTGTGACTACCATGAGTTCAACATATCACCTGATTCCTTGACTTCCTTTGAATCAAAGAACTTTGATTCCCCCTGAATCAAATAATGTAGACATGACAACTTTTGCCTTAACCTTGAGAACTTTGCTTGAAGATTGACTCCCTTGGTCTCTTTGAACATCTTTCAGGCTACCACAAATGTAAGGATCTCCCCAACATTCATAAAGAAAAAGTAATCCTCTTTGTTTACAGTAACACCATCATGATAACCATAAGTAGGAAATAGATCTACAAATGTAAACATCAAATCTCCTACCTCTATCTCACACACAGAGTCACTTGCACCAAACAACTTTCCAAACTAGAAAGTATTTCATCATGATATTTATTCTGACACTTTGTCATATGCAAACTTGGTGAACGTCCATCTTCAACCATGTTGTTTTTCTTGAAGCTAAACAACAACCTGTACTGTTGATTTTCAACGGCTAATCAACAACCTTGTACTTTCCAAATCTTATTGGAAACAATATGACGGATCATGAACTTGGATAGATTCAAGAATTTCACTTGACAATTACAATAGGCACATGAACTTGCTACTATGACTTGGATGGAAACCAAACAATTTAGAATAACAAGAAACCCTGGATCTTTGTATTTAATACCTTGCTTTAAATTGCCGACACTTCCTTCTGCTAAATCTTTTATGGTTCCTTCTGCTTGAATCTTTGTTGGCTTCTCTTCAAACTCACCCACCCTTTGTAGGTTCCACACTTCCTTCACAATCTCAGCTTATCATGCCTGAGAAACAGTTTCTTATAATGTTTCATAGCCACAGAACGCACTATTTTGTAATTCACCTCTCCCCTTTCCCTGACACTCATGGGAATTTTTGGCATCTGTATTACCCTGTGCGATGGAATCAGGTCTTCCTTTCGCGAGGATAGATCCTTGGACAACATGCACACCTCCATTGGAGTCCCCAGACATGCTACCCAACACATCACAAACTGCTGTGGAATCCGATAGCTTTCCCGGTCCTTGCAGCGATCTGCAGTAGTAGCACTCTTCAGTGATCAATCTTGATGAATTTTCAGCAAACCTGCGACCTGTGAACCAGTTGCGATCTGACCTGTCTGTCCATCAACGATCTGATCTGAAATCTGAACCTGCCCATCAGCGATCTGAAATCTAACTTTCTGATCTGCTACTTTCAGCTATCTGACCTGCTATTTTCCAGCGATCTTCCATCTGACCAGTAGCGAATAATTGTAGAAATGACCTGCTGATTTGCGACCTCCAACAGCAACAAACTTATCTGCAAACAACAATCAGATTTGATCCTGAAATCTGAGGGAGATTCCACAATCTCCTTCTTGCAGCTCAGCTCTTTCCTTGTACACCGGATCTTCTCTAGACATCAGGTTTTGTCTTCGTAATTCCTCTTGAAGTAGCAAACCATTGAGCTCATCAAATGTCGGCGATCTCTCTCTCAAACTTAGTGTCATAACAAAGTTCTGATATTGTAATGGTAAGCTATTCAAAACAATTTGTACTAGAGTATTATCAAGTACAATTTCCCCTATAGAAGACTATTGATCTCTTAGATCCTTCACCCTGGTAATAAAATCCGTAATGGATTCTTCTAATTCCATTTTCAAGGTATGAAGCTTATTGTTCACGAACAACACTCGAGACTTACTTACCGTTTCATATGTGTTCTTAAGGATATCCCATGCATCCTTAGGCCCAATTGCATTCCTAATCAGCGGAATCACCTTATCCTTCACAGATAAGTTGATGATATGATGCGCACATTGCACCCGTTTCTCAAATGCCCTTCTATCTTGATCATTGAGACCGTGAGCCATCACCACTTGTCCCATGACAATTTCCCAATAATCTTTGTCCTGAAGGATATTCTAAAGTTTGAACTTCCCAGAAGCTGTAGTTAGATCCATCTAACTTGCTTGACTCCGGAAGAACTTATTCATTCAGACTCCCCATTTTTGTCGTTCAAAAATGATGAGCTTTCCACTAAGAATGCAATAATTATTGACAGGTTGCACCGGATCAGACCTGTCCTGATTGCTGCTGCCTCAGATCAGACCTGTCTGATCTCTTCTGCTCAGATGCTGCCTTCACCAGTTGTTGCCGCCCTCATAAGTTGCCTGCACCAGCTGTATCCTGCAAATATATGACCTGCAACAGATCTGCCGCCCTCAGGAGAACCTGCGCAGGTACTGCTGCCCTCAAGAAAAGCCTGCTCAGGTTCTACCGCCCTCAGAAAAAACCTGCTCAGGTTCTACCGCCCTCAGGAAAAGCCTGCTCAGGTTATACCGCCCAAGTACTGCTGCCCTTAGATAAACTTGCACCAGCTGTGACCTTCACCAGATGTGGCCTAGCTGAAACCTCTGCTATGGATGTTGTCTCCCTCAGATCTGCCTGTCCAGAAGCTATCTGCGCTAGATGTGACCTCCACCAGATACAACCTTCACCAAATGGCACCTCCACTAGATGCGACCTCCACCAGTAAAACCTGCAGCACTGATCTTCTCCTTCCGTAGATCTCGATCTTAACGAGATGGCTCTGATACCATGTTAGAATCGAGGAGATTCTCTAACCGGAGTAGACTAATCTAAAAAGTACTCACACAAAACATCAACCACAAGCTGAAGAAGAAGAGAGACTGCAAGAAGCTATGCTTCATAAGCTGGAAACTGAGATAACAATGGAGGTGGGCACCCATCTACTCTTATAGAGGCCGTCCACAATGAAAAGCAAAAGCTATTCTACTACAATAGCATTTGAAATGCTAATTATGAAGTCTTAACAATAGAAATCTATGCTAACTTGGTTAAAATAGATTTCTATACTATTTTAGCAAAATTGGTACTAACTTAGGTACCTATACTAAAAATAGATAGTACCTATACTAAAAATAGAAATAGGCCTTCTAGCACGCAGGCTGGCCTCTAAAACTAACCATTAATTCTAACAGAAACATCCCAGGACACGCTCATAAAGTGCCATCACAGCAAGAACGATCTCAGTGGAGAAGCCAAGGTCTCGGAGTCTCTGGATGAGCAATGAGCGAGGAACAGAATCAAAGGCTTTCCTGAAGTCCACAAAACAACAGTAAACCCTCTCTCTCCTGTGCTTAGCCTCCTCAATCAATGCCCGCAATGTGAAGATGTGGTCTGCAGTAGAGTAGTGGGGCTCGAAAACCTGCCTGACCCATGGCATGTACTCTCCTAGTCTCCGCCTCTGTGCTCACAACAGACTGTAGTATAGTACCATATAGTTTCGCCAGGACATGCCCAATCATGATGGTGTGGTAGTTACTCGGAATCATTGGGTCACCATTCTTATGGATGGGGTTGATAATTTTAGTGCACTAGGATGATGGGAAACCGGAAACAATTGCGGAACTAAGAAGGGTGGATGTGGTGGGGGCAAGTAAGTCAGAGGCATGGGAAAGGAGCTCAAATTCAAGGTCTTCAATATCTCTGGCCTTGTGGGGCTTCATCTTCCTAATGGCTGCAAGTACCATGTCAGATGTGAAGAAGGAGAACTCGGATGGTCATGGAGATATAGAGATAGGCGAGTCGGTAGGGACGGTATACAGGTTGGTAGCATAATCAGTCCAACTGCGAAGGTCTTCCAGGAGAGGTGGTGGAGAGTGAGGGATGAACTCACACCAAAAAGCGCCCGAAGAAGAACTGAAAAGAAGGTCAATAAGTTTCCCTTCAGAATCGTCAGGAACGCTTCTTACGATGGAGAACACGATGGTAGGAGCATCTGGAAGATTGAAGCAAATGTGGGGCATGGATACGTGAATAGGTTATTGACTGATGAAGGGAACGACACTTGGTATCGTACCATGGAGGGTGCAATGGTTGAGCTGTGCGGCGAGTCTTTTTGGGATGGGGTTTTGTGGGGAGGGTTAGTAATGCAGCCGTGTGGAGAGAGGTGGTGAGGAAAGCAGCCTGGGTGTCGATCGGACTGTCATGAGGAAAGGAATGTAAAAGTGAAGCCAAGGACTGGCAGTTTTATGGCATGTAAGTGAGATCAAATATGTATGTGGGTGCTCGGGTAAGCGTGGGTAGTGTAGATGAATGAGTGGGTGGAAGGTGGCCAATATCGAAGGAGAAATGAGTGATCAGAAAGGGTGGTGGGGGAGACATGGAAGTCAGAGACTGTGGGTATAAAGGATGGTGATAAATGGCTAACCCGCGGATGTCCTGGTAACTCCAAGCATATCACTGTCGAGGGCATGAACACACAGCTGATCAGTGGTGTCGAAGAACCTTGTCTGTCTCGAAGATGTCCGAGCATTAAAATCTCCTGTGAGGAGAATATGCCCCCGCTCTGAGAATCTAATAATATCTGGTGAAAGGTCCTCATATGGAGATCCAATACCCTCAACGAAAGACGAGGACTCTGGTGAAAAATAACATGCTGCAATAAAAAGATGGCCATCGAAACCAATATCTTGACCCACGATGCGAGTCCGTATGTGGCGGGCCTGCTCATCATGTTGGATGAAGTCAATACTCGAATGAAGAGTCTCTCTGTATAAGCAGGCGACCCCACCTGAACCACAGCCACTGGCAGATCTAGTCGCTCGTCGGAATACTGAGTCCCTGGGAAGTGAAACAGATAATGAGTGTAGCTGCATCTCTGGTGGTCCTCCAAGCTGTATCTAGCCCATCTGTCATATGTCCTAGAGTGGTCTCGAGAAATCTCGAAGCTTCGGCAATGGCATCTTGTGTGTCCCGTATCCCACAAACCCTAATGTTATGGGCCTTTTGCTCCCGTGACCGCTCTTCCGAAATGGTGGTTGAGATGATTGAGGAAATGGGGGCACTAGGCGTGGTGCCTTTCTTCAAGACTACTGCCCATGACTATTTATGCTGCTCAATTTTACTCTCAAGCGCCCGTATCATGGTGGTGGTCAATTCCGAGGTTGCGGCCTAGTTAGTGTTGATCACTTGCTCCAATGAAGCGACTTTGGACTGCAACAGGTTCTTTTCCTTTAGTAAGGCAACCATTCTTTTCCTTGAGAGAGAGAGAGAGAGAGAGAGAGAGAGAGAGAGAGAGAGAGAGAGAGAGAGATGCTATCGGGTTTAGGGAGGGAGAGAGAGGGAGAGAGAGAGAGAGAGAGAAACAGAGAGATATGGTTAAGGGAGAGAGAGATAGAGAGAGAGAGAGAGAAAGAGAGAGAGAGAGAGCGGGATATGCTTTTGGGTTTAGGGGGAGAGAGAGAGAGAGAGAGAGAGAGAGAGAGAGAGAGAGAGAGAGAGAGAGAGAGAGAGAGATATGGTTTAGGGTATAGGGTATAGGGAGGGAGGGACACAGAGGGAGAGATAGAGACAAAGAGAGAGAGAGAGAGAGAGAGAGAGAGAGAGAGAGAGAGAGAGAGTGAGAGAGACAGAGAGAGAAAAGGTAGAAGAAGCTAGTGGCTGGTTGTGGGAGCTTGTGAGAGCCTCTGCGAGGGCCAGTGTGCTGTGAGAGAGGGTCGGTCGAGATGGCAGGGCGCACACCAATTGACGTGAGCGTTTGCCCTGTACCTGTTCGCATGCAGTTTAGGCTTCTTTTTTGTTTTCCACAGTTTCTTTCCATCGTGGTATATGGCTTGACAGTCTTCGTTGTGCGCAGAGGGCGAAGCTCTTGGAAGATGTCCGCAGGCACAACAAACGGCATCGGAAGCAAGAAGCAGAATTTCACGAGAGCCAGCAAGAGATAATGGCGCGACTCCTGGAGCTGCAGCCCCGTGCCCTGCGACTCTCGGACCTGCTCCCCCCTACCCTCGCTGTCGAGGGCGAGGAAACACAGCGGATCGGAACTAACTTCACTGCAGAACAGCTGGCCATGGTCGGGGAAAGGGTCCTTCGTCGTCGGCTAGCCAGGAGGCAGAGCGACAAAATAGTGCACCTGATCGGAACGATGAGTCTGTGGGCTCTTCGGCGCCCTAGTAATGTAAAGCCCAAATAAGGTCCAGCCGTATGTGGCGGACTCTTTCTATGTAATTTTCGGCAATAAATGAGGTGACATATAGTTAGACAGTAGTTTACAAGCAGACCCAGCCGTATGTGGCGGGATGCGTAATATTTTTTTGATACATCTCTTAAATTAATATACAATGTGCTTTTTTGCGCAACATGTGCCTGGTTTTGTGAAACATGATCTTTGTACTCTTAACATAATGTATGTATGTGTTCAAAATATGTAATATTTGTAATGAGCTGAAAATGAGAGAGAGAGAGAGAGAGAGAGAGAGGGAGCTCGAATGTTGAGATGAAGCTAGACTGTGCAAAGACCAGTTGTTTTTGTTTGCATGTTCTTATGCAATACTAGAAGTGGAGTCACAATTGGTCCTTCCTGAGATGCAGATATAAGACATAGTAGTGTGTCGGTCTTGTTGGTTTAGGGAGCTGCGTGAGCTAACAAACATCCAAAAGAAGGATATCAAATATACTGTTGAGCAAGATTCTGATGATGATGAAGTGAGAATGTGCAAAGAAGAGCTGTGAACTTGGAGAGCCTTGGAGTTTAAAATTGTGAGTAGCAGTTTTGTTGCAGTTGTTTTCCTCAAGCTATAAAATCGAAGATGCACGCCACACAAGCACCTCAAAATGCGTAAAAAATGTTGACCTTTTGTTTTGTGTAGGCAGCCGTGCGAAGCTAACAAACAGCCAAAAGAAAGATATCAAATATACTGTTGAGCGAGATTCTGATGATGATGAAGTGAGAATGTGCAAAGACCAGCTATGAACTTGGAGAGCCTTGGAGTTTAAAATTGTAAGCAGCAGTTTTGTTGTAGTTGTTTTCCTCAAGCTATGGAATTGAGGATGCACACCACACAAGCACCTCAAAATGCGCAAAAAATGTTGACCTTTTGTTTGGTTTAGGTAGCCGTGCGAGCTGACAAACAACCAAAAGAAGGATATCAAATATAGTGTTGAGCAAGATTTTGATGATGATGAAGTGAGAATGTGCAAAGACTAGCTATGAACTTGGAGAGCCTTGGAGTTTAAAATTGTGAGCAGCAGTTCTGTTGCAGTTGCTTTCCTCGAGCTATGGAATCGAGGATGCACACCACACAAGCACCTCAAAACGCGCAAAAAATGTTGACCTTTTGTTTTGTTTAGGCAACCGCGTGAGCTAACAAACAGCCTCCTCATCTCCCGCCTCCCCATCTCGTCTCCTCTTCTTGGCTGCGTGCAAAGCGGGCCTCGTCATCCATCTGCTTGTGTAGCTCGTGAAAGATATCATCCTCAACCTCGTAGGAGGTCCTCGAGGAATTGTGTCATCGGTGTCGAGCATGCACAAGTCAGGGTTCACCTACAACACAATAGAAACCAAGTTATCACAAAAGTAAGATACCAGAGTATTAAAAATGATGAAAACCAATACATATCAAAACTAGACAAAACATAAATTAACCTCCAAGAACTCTCCGGATGTCGCGTAGTGTCGTAGCATCTGTGCATTGTTAGAAACTTATACCAGCCGCCTACGTTGATCGATTGAGAGCCCGTTCCTCCTCTTCGTGTGATGCATTTACCAAGTGCTCCAGTTTCGCTCACAGGCGGAAGCTGAACGGTCTTGTGACAACACTCCCTCCGCCAAACGCTGGAGATCTGGTGGCGTTGACAACCACACCATGCCATAGGATGCAACTAATCTTCTCTCTGCTAGAACCGGTCGTGCAAAATGCCCCATAAACCACTCGACTTTAGCAAGTCTGCCTCGAGGTTGTACATTGACTTGGTGGCCAAAGAATCATTTCACGTGCCAATGTGTGTAAAGGCAAGAATGGGCATTAACCATCGAAGCACCTTAAAGTCCCATTGTGTCTATAATATCTGGTCCTAGATAAACTCGCTCTCTATACTCCACCCATCCTCGATGGAGCTTTAAGTCATCCCGCCGTTTGCCAGTGCCCAGCGCTATCGTGTGAATAGGTTGTGTAATCCCACCTCTCCTTCCAAATGGCTAGCAGCTCCTGCCTCCTGCAACACACAACAACATAAGACATGTTACAATCATTAGGGCAAGAAATCATGATGTTCATGACAAATCTATGACGAATGTTAGTCCATCTGTCGGACAATATTGGAGCAACTATAACTGCAAGACAAATTCGATTAGGCATAAGTTAGACTCACACTTGCTTTTACAAACGAAGTCAAGAAGTCCTCCTAATCCAAAGGTAGTGCCTGCAAAGGTCCTCCAAGTAACCTGCAAGTTCCAAGATGCTCCCCAACTCCAAGTTAGGATGCCTCCACCTGCAAGTAAGGATCTTCAAGCCTCCATGGATCTCTCCTCCACCTGTGTCCCTAATCTTATCACAAAGATAGATAACAAGTGGCCTCAAGTATTCACCACCCAACCATAGCTAGCTAGCACATGCAATCCTGCAACTTGGCTAATCTAGCACCCCCTTGCTAACCAATAACTAATCACAAGCATACCGCCACAAATCATAGCATACTCAAGATCCAAACCTTACTTATGTCCCATACCATAAGCAAGATCCAAACCCTACTTATGTCCCATACCATAAGCAAGATCCAAACCCTAAGCATACTACACACAAGAAAACACTCTATACACTAGTAGCCACACTAGAGCATAAGTATAGCAAACAAAAGAGATTTCTCTCCCTCCCTATGGGCGCCCTACTCCCCTCATATAGATGGCAAATGGCACCCTCCAATACACTATGGAGTTCCATGCACAACCAATGAGAAAGAGAGAGGCCTGGGGGAGTTAAAGAACCTTCATAGTCTTATGGAAGGTCAAGAGACTTCTTCCATAACCTATGACTCTTTGAATGCCTTTCTTGTGGGAGTTGGGAACTCAATGGACACCTTGGAAGTGCGCCTTCCTACTAGGTCCCATTGCCCAAGTTGTGCTTGTATACTTTGGTCCAAGACCAATAAAGTGATATGGTTCAAGGTTAAGGCCCAAGGTTTAGAAAAATATCCAACACACCCATGGTAATGACTTTCTAACACCTCACTAGGTTCCATACCTCCGACCAAGGCATAGACACCTACCTGCCCTTATCCAAGGACACCAATACCTTAATCTAAAGGCACATACCCTCAATCCCAAGGGTACCCTTTATCCAAGGGTAACTTGATTCCATACCTCCGACCAAGGTATAGTCACTTGCCTGCCCTTATCCAAAGGCCCCTACCCTTAATCCTAAGGGTACCCCTTATTCAAGGGTAACTTGCCATTTAGCCCCCAACACTAAATGGACATATAGGTGTCATTGAAGTACTACTAGTTACATAGGTATGTAACATTCCTTCCCCCTAAAATTTTTTCTTGTAGGGAAAAATTTGGAAAATTCTTTTGGAGATCAGCCTCCTTTTCCCAAGTATTTTTTTCTTCTGATTTGCCCCTCCACCTGACTAAAAATTCCCGAAGCACTCTATTCCTTAGAGTTTTCTGTTGGCTATTAACAATCGCCTCGGGTTCAGGTGGTCCACTCGCGGACTCATCATGAAGAAGCTCCACTAGATCTTCCACAGGGACTAGAGTTTCCCCAACTCCCAACGAGGGTTTCAACTTACTAACGCGGAAAACACGATGAATTCCAACGTTTGCTGGAAGATCTAGTTTGTATGCGACCTTGTTTATCACTTGGATAACCTTAAAAGGACCGCAATACCTAAGCGCCAACTTTGCACACTTAATAGTTTTCAAGCCCCTAGAATGACTAGGAACCCTCTTTAGCCAACTGTAACATTTCTTACATATCCGCAAGGAAATCAGCTGTGGCTTGCACCCTAAGGTTTTTCATGCCAACACAAATCGGAGATTGAGGTTGATAACCATACATAAGCATGAAAGGGCTGAATCCGGTCGCTGAATGTTTTGCACAATTCCACCAGTGGAAGGTAATTTTCCCAATCAGACTGCCGATGGCCCACATATGCTTGTAGCATATCCCCCATCGTTCGATTGGTCCTTTCCGTTTGACCGTCTGATTCCGGATGATCTGTAGAACACATACTTAAAGTCGTTTCCAACTTTTCAAATACTGCTTGCCAAAAATTCCCAGTGAATTTTGGGTCACAGTCATTGACAATATTGCAAGGCAGCCCGTACAGTCGAAAAAGCTTTTCAACAAACAATTGAGCTAGGTCTGGAGCAATAGTCTTTTTTGGGATAAATTGAGCAAACTTCGTAAGCCTGTCAACAATGACCCAAACCGAATCGTGGCCCTTCCCTGTACGTAGAAGCCCGACCACAAAATCCATAGATATACTTTCCCACTATTCGGTAGGAATATCTAAAGGATGTAATAGGCCACTAGCTTTTAGCTTCTCTGCTTTATTTAACTAGCACTTAGCACATTTAAGTACATAGGCCTCTACTTGACTTTTCATCTTCGGCTACCAAAAGTGCCGTCGAACTAAGTCAAATGTTCTTTGTATACCCGGATGTCCTGCGCATGGACTATCGTGACACTCATGCAAGATTTGGGCCCTTACTATGTCATTCTTTGGTATACACACCTTGTCTTTACGAAACAAAATCCTGTTTCGAATAGCCAAATCCATATCAGTCTTTCCCGGATTCGAGGAATCTTGCGTACCTGAATCGACCCTAGAAAGTACTTGTTGCCAATACTTTCCGAAAAAAGGATCGGACTCATATAGTCTTTGTAGAGATTGAAACAACCCTGGTTCTATAACAGTAAAGCATAACTGATTAATAACCGGTAAATGACTCAAAGCATCCGCTAGAGAATTTTGACTTCCTTTACAATAACGTATAGAAAAGTCCAAGATTTGCATTAGCTCAGTCCATCTAGCTTGCCTCTCCTTTAAATCTGTAGCATCACAGAAATATCGAAGAGTCTGATAATCCGTCAAAACCTCAAATCTGGCTCCATACAAATAATGTCGCCAAATTTTCAAGGCATGAACAATTGCAAACAGTTCCTTCTCATAGGTACAATATCTAGATTGAGCAGGATTGAGTTTCTTGCTTTCATAAGCAACATGATGTCCATCCTGCATTAAAGCAGCTCCACTAGCATAATCACTGGCATCGGTCCTAACCACAAAAGCCTTATTAGGATCGCCAATGATTAGTATTGGTGCTGAAGTGACACTTTTCTTAAGCAACTCAAAACAATTATTCATATTCTCCGTTCACTCCACTAGTGGACTCTTAGCCCTCCGGCTTAGCTTCGTATAGCCTTTCAAGGCCTGGGTAAGAGGAAATGCCAATCGAGCAAATTGGGGAATATGCCGACGGAAAAATCCTATAAACCCCAAGAAAGACTTGATTTCCTGAACTGTGGTAAGAATAGGCCATTCAATAACCCTCTGGATACGATCGGCCTCGATCTCCACTCCTCGTTCGAAAATCTTATGCCCCAAGTAGGACAATTCCTTAGCAAAAAAGTCACACTTAGCCTCTTTGGCAAAGAGCTTTTCCCTTCTTAGGATGTCCAGGACAATCCTAAGATACTTTTTATGTTCTGCCAAAGTCTTACTGAACACTAGGATATCATCTAAGAATACCACTACAAATCTTTCCAAATATGGCCTGGACAAATCGTTCATCATCTGTTGGAAAGTTGCCGGTGCATCGGTTAGACCGAAAGGCAACACCAAAAATTCGTAGTGTCCAAAGCGAGTTCGAAAATCCGTTTTTGGTATATCTTCTGCCCTAATGCGTATCTGATGGTATCCCGATCTTAGATCTATCTTGGTAAAGTACTTAGCACCACCAAGATAATCTATTAGGTCATCCATCCGCGGCAGTGGATATCTATTCTTAATGGTTACCTTGTTCAATTTCTTGTAATCGATGCAAAACCTTATAGTCCCATCCTTTTTGGCAACCAGAACCACTGGTGATGCCCAAGGAGACTTACTAGGTTTTACCCACCCCTTCTTCAGGTAATCATGTAAATGCCTACTTACCTCAGCCTCTTCCGATGCACTCATCCGATAAGGACGTCGTGCGATCAGAATTGAACCAGGTATAAGGTAGATTCTATGATCAACTGTCCTTTCGGGTGGTAAACCTACAGGAAGGTCTAAAAGAACATCATTGAATTCTTGCCTAAGCTCATTATAGGCTTCAAATCATTATGAAAACATAAATAAACTTTAAAATCAGAATTCTTCATTATCAATGAATTAAGTTCTTATTTAAAATAAGGATTAACATTTTTAGTGTTAACACTTAAACTAGCCTTGATCTTAATCAAATAATTCTCATGCATAAAAGATAAAGATTTTTCAACAAAATCAATTCTCAATGACTTATTTTTATCAAAATGCCATTGTTGCCCGAGAACAATATCTACATTAGCTAATGCAACAACATAGAATTCTAGTTTTTCAAAGTAATTCTGTATGTGTAACTCTACATCAGGAACAACATAATTCATAAACTCAGAATTGCTTTCCGATGCCATTGTCACACAGATTTTTTTTCACTTTTTTCGGGTAGGAAGGTTTAGCGTCTGCACTAAATTTACATTAATAAAGTTATGAGTGGATCCTGTGTCAAAAAGGACGTTAACAACTTGATCTTTAACTTTACTTTTAATGCAAATAAGGTCATTAGGTCCAAAAACTAATGAACTAAGGAAACATACATCCATGTCATCACTTCGAGATAGATTACTTGAGGTAGAAGCTGGTTTTTTGACGCAATCTCGTGCAAGGTGACTCTCGTCATTGCACTTGAAGCACAGGTTCTTCTTACGAACTTCAGCTATGTCTTTGCCACCCTAATGGTTTTTAAAGTTTTTCTTGGTTTTCTTAGGATTGTTGGAATTGGGATGTATTTCATTAATAGCTTCCCTATCCTTCCTCTTGAATTGAAAACGTTTTTTTGGCTCATTAGGCTGGTGATCCTTAGATGGCTTAGGTGTGTCATCAAAATACTTTGCAGCCCTAATAGCATCCTCTAGGGTTTTTGGATGGTTCCTACGAACATCCACTTGGTAATCTTTTGGTAACCCATCAATAAACATTAACATTTGTACCTTTAGTGGAATGTCACTATAAAGTGGATTCAAGTACTCATGAAAATCTTGAATAAATTGTTTCAAACTTTTATTCATTGTTAAATGACTCAACTTTTGAAAGTGTTCATAGTCATCTAATAGTGATAAAAAGTATTCCTTAAAAACTATGCAAAAATCATCCCATATACGTGGTTGATTGCCTTTTGCAACTAGGTCATCCCACCATATTAAGGCTCTTCCTTCAAGGAACATAGTTACAGTGGACAATTTTTCACATCCAGGGAATTGGTTCATGCCAAAGTATTTGTTCCATACATTAAGCCATGAACTTACCAATTGCAAGTTCTTATCTTTCTTCTCCCCCTTAAACAATTTTACATAGGTGGAACTACATGCTTCTTCTGGTTGGCTAACCTAGACTCTAAGTCTTGGTTCCTTTGATTAGTTTCAAGAAGCTTTTTATTAGTGGCTTGAATTTGTTGGTATAAAGGTTCAAGAGCTTGTGCCACATTGGATGAGTTTGATAGTTCAAATGATGAGTTTTCATTGGTTTGATCCATTGGAGTTGCTTGTGTGTTTTTCTATTATGCAAATACAACAACAAGTATTTCTAATTAGAATGATTAAAATGCTTCAATTCTTACATAATCCAATGCAAATAAAAGCATTTACTTTTATTCATTTAATACTTATTGTTTGTAAGCTCAATCCAAGCCTACTTTTTGCAAGCTTAAGAGAAAACTACACCAAGCAATTTCCTACTTTTGTCTCAATCCAAAGCAAATATCAAAACTAATCTTTATGTAAACTTCAATTAACTACTTCAAGCTAATGTTTACATAAAGTTCCCATTCCAATTCCATTTCCATTTCCATTTTTCATTTCAAATTCAACACAAATTTTCACATTTCTCACCTTCCTAGTTCTTTAAATCCATGAAACTAGTCACTAGAAATGGAAAACTAATGAAGTTCTATGAAAATTTTACTTTTCAGATCTATTTTTCAGATTTACAGGTCTGAAAATCAGAACTTCAAAATGACAAAAAACAGAATTTCAAAACCTTTTTTATGCATAAAGTTGCACTACCTTTTCCTTCCTACATTGCCATTTTCATGAAACTAGAAGGTAGAAAGGTGTAACTAATGAAGTTTTTATTTTCAGATCTGATTTTCACAGGTCTGAAAAACAGAACTTCAAAATGAAAATCAGAAGTTTATTGATCAAAACACATAGCTAAAATCAATCTTTTTGCAAATTTTTTTTTGTGAATGTAGAGGAAGACTTCCTCTAACCATTCCACAAATCTTTTTTCAAAAAGATTTAAAATCAAAAGCCCACTTTAAAACTTCTCTAACATAATAAAAAATCAACCTCTAAACAATTCTATAAGCATCTCTACTCTTTATCAAGAGAACTAGATTCACTGGGTATTTCAACTACAAGCTTCCTAATACTAGAAAAGCCAATAATCTTTCCCAAAAAAAATTTAGTTTGTGATTTTTATAGAACTTGAAAAAGGTTAGAAAGGTTACCATCCTTTGTCTAGCTCTGGTACCACTTTTACAAATGAAGTCAAGAAGTCCTCCTAATCCAAAGGTAGTGCCTCCAAAGGTCCTCCAAGTAACCTGCAAGCTCCAAGATGCTCTCCAATTCCAAGCTAGGATGCCTCCACCTGCAAGTAAGGATCTTCAAGCCTCCATGGATCTCTCCTCCACCTGTGTCCCTAATCTTAATCACAAAGGTAAATAATCATCACCCAACTGCAACTTGGCTAATCTAGCACCCTCTTGTTAACCAATAACTAATCACAAGCATACCCCCACAAACCATAGCATACTCAAGATCCAAACCCTACTTATGTCCCATACCATAAGCAAGATCCAAACCCTACTTATGTCCCATACCATAAGCAAGATCCAAACCCTAAGCATACTACACACAAGAAAACACTCTATACACTAGTAGCCACACTAGAGCATAAGTATAGCAAACAAAAGAGATTTCTCTCCCTCCCTATGGGCGCCCTATTCCCCTCATATAGATGGCAAATGGCACCCTCCAATACACTATGGAGTTCCATGCACAACCAATGAGAAAGAGAGAGGCCTAGGGGAGTTAAAGAATCTTCATAGGCTTATGGAAGGTCAAGAGACTTCTTCCATAACCTATGACTCTTTGAATGCCTTTCTTGTGGGAGTTGGGAACTCAATGGACACCTTGGAAGTGCGCCCTCCTACTAGGTCCCATTGCCCAAGTTGTGCTTGTATACTTTGGTCCAAGATTAATAAAGTGATATGGTTTAAAGTTGAGGCCCAAGGTTTAGAAAAATAGCCAAAAAGACAAAAGGTAAAATAAATTCTTATGTTTGCTAGGCTGCTCAAATAGGGCTAAGCTCTCGTCTAATGGTCTCCTACTCATGACATAGGAGATGCGTGCGTATCGCTTCTCTCCTGGGAGGCCTCCATGAAGCATCCAATGCTGCCAACTGGAGATTATCTCTTTGAAAACGTGGGTGTCAGGAATGGCAAAAAAAGGAATATGTTAGGGACCCAACCCCTTGGGTCCCAAACCCAACTTGAACCGGACGTCGACTGGGCCTGTTGGCTTGATCGGTGACTCGTGGACCTGATGTGTCGTGATCTAGGATGTGTGTTTGGCTTGGAGGCTCCTACCTTGGAGGTATACAGGGAAGGAGTCTCATTAACCATATTCAGTCTATCTACCTAGGAGAAGGTGAATGGTGAGCGCTTGTGCATATCCCATTAGAATAACACTGAATCAACCTATAAACGTATTCATGCCTCTTGCCGAGTGCAAGGATCTTATTCGTCCTATTGACAATTCAACATTGATCAGACTCAAACTCTACCCTATGACCTAAATCAGTAATTCTACTTACTGACAACAGATTTGTAGAAAGTTTAGGTACATATTAGACATTCGATAATATTTTGAATTGATCATGCTGAAATTCAATCTTACGGTGCCTTCACCTTCGATAGTATGTGTGCTATCGTCGCCAAGATGAACGAATTTCTTTGTACTGCAAAGTGTATAGGAGTGACAATGCTCACGATGACTGGTCATATGTTGAGTAGCTCCTGTTGGAATATCAATCCACACTCTAGAGAGAACTATCAAACAGGGCGGATAGCTCAGTGGTAGAGCATCCCATCCGGTATGAGGGAGGTCCTGGGTTCGAATCCTAGTCTGTCCATCCATATTATGATTTATGGATTTTTAACATGGTATTAGAGCCAAGTTTGACCTAACAGTTCATGGTGTCAAAGCCATGGTTAGGTGGCCCAAGTTGTGGGGCAGGTGACAACTAGGACCCCAACCAAGTGTGGCTTGAGGGGGGTGTTGGAATATCAATCCACACTCTAGAGAGAACTATCAAACAGGGCAGATAGCTCAGTGGTAGAGGATCCCATCCGGTATGAGGGAGGTTTTGGGTTCGAACCCTAGTCTGTCCATCCATATTATGATTTATGAATTTCTAACAGCTCCAAAATCCAAAAACCAAGAATTATCGGCTAGCGCTTTGGTCTCTAACCATGAACGCTCCCTTTTCCATGCTGAGTATGGGAGATTTCTTTGACTATGGATTCGATAATTGTTCTTGACTCTGTGTTGGCTTCTAATTCAATGCGGGTTGATTAGAGCTTTTTTTCTTCTGTCGTTTCGAACCTTTGTTGACATATAGAGTGTGAGATGATAAAGTCGAAGAGGTGTCTTGACTTCTTTCAGCAACAACATAGTGATAACTTTGGTGAGGGTTAAATCTGAGTGTGTCGTAATGATCATCACCCAATTTTCATACGTAGAAGGCAAGCTCGATAGCAATGTCATAATTGCGTCTTGATCATCGATAGTTGATCCAACCGCTGCCATCTGCTGCAAGAGATTCTTGTATTGGTTAACGTGATTTTGAAGAGAATCACCATTCGACATCTTAAGTGAGAAGAATTTCCTTTTGACATGCAACTTAGAAGTTACATCCCTCACATCATATAATGTGCTCAGGATGTCCCATACTTCTTTCGAAGTTTGAGCTTCTAATATATGGCCAATATGAGTGTCTGATATATTGAGAATGATGAGTGTGAAAGCTTTACCATCCTTCGATTTCCATTCAGAGTCGACTGTGTCGTCTTCAAGCTTCAATTCGATACCTGTGACAACATCCCACAATTCGTTGGCAATTAGCAAGGTCTTCATCTTAAATTTCCACAAATAGTAATTGGATCCATTCAGCTTGTCTGCGATGAGACCAGCTTTGCTTTGAGAATCCATCTGGAAGTTAGTTTGTCGACGAATGGATGACTTACGAATGAATTGATACCGTGCGATGCTGTAATTGGAAATCAATTATCTGATACTGAAATTTGATACCACATATTGAAGATTATGAGCAAATTTGCTTTCAGATATCGCTCTGATACCATGTTAGAAGAAGGAAAGAGGAGACGATAGTATTTGAGTCAAAGTCGAAAGACGAACTATCAGGCTTTGCGGAATAATCCTTCTTCTAATGCATGACTACGCTTATAAAAAACGAACAAAGCTATCGCGACAATCATTACGTTCTTTCTTTTAGTAACTAACTTTGAAATCATTAGTACTAAAGTAATTTTGTAGACACAATTACAGAGTGTAAGCAGAGTACACATAAAGAAAAATCATGGCTACAAATGGTCACGAGAAAATTGCCACCTATCGCGCAAGATTCATAAATACTTATGACATCATTAGTAGATATGTCATGGTTGCATGGCCATCCAGACTGGTAGATGAGTAAATCCATCATCCATGCATGAAGCTTTGGCAGCGTCAAATGTTCCACAGACAACAAACACAGGACACCCTCCATAGCCTCCCATGGGATGTCTGTGGTGGATTTTTTATGTGTGGACTGCGTAATTGCTTGAAAACACAATTTTTGTGTCTTAGGTCTTTGTCCTCCATATCCTTTGTTTGAGTAGCAGTATTCTTGAGCATATATGCCAAGACAACTTATTTGTGCTGCTGTTTTAAACCGTATACAAGGAAGGCTAGAAATAAGATACCAAGTTAAGGCGGCTGAAAGTACTTCTGTGGTTGTAACCTGTACCTTCTTTTTGCGAGTAGTGTTTGCAGCCTGTAATCAATTTGAAGCTTTGTTTGGGTATTAGTTTTCTTTCTTGAATGTAGGTTTATGAGCATTTCATTGGATACTGGAAGTTGAATTTGTTGGCTTGAAGTTATGAAATTCAATGCTGTCATGAAGCCAAACTCCAGCATGAGTTTATTGTACAATGTATCTACTCAGAAGATGTACTTTGTGTAGAACTAGAGTTTCCAGCACTAGACTATCTCGATTCTTGTGCATTATACTACTAGACTAGTCACTGTTTTCAATGCGAAGAGAATATGTAGTTTGTTTGATTTATTATGCTGAAGTTATTGTCCCTTCTCCTGCTTTACCATCATTTTCTGTTTGGAGAGTCCAGGTTCAGAAGGAGCAAGCAATGTTTACTGCCAAGAGCTCTGAGTTTGAAGCTCTGCTTAGAAATCAATATACTGGCCCTGCAACTCAGAGTTCATCTATGCTCCCCCAAGTTGCATTTGATGCGACCTCCTTTTCCAATTCTCCTCAGTTTGCAGCCAGGACACTTTTTGGAAAGGCTGTCTCAAATGGTTCAATAACAGCTCCACAGCCATCTTCACAGACTTCAAATCTCTTTGGAAGTCCTACAATGGGAGGCCATTTACAATCTAGGTGATTCTTATTTTGACATTACCTTCATTGCTCTCTTAATACGATCTCTGAAGAGTTCTACCATGGTCAATGCATTGCATATTAGCTAGCCATATGGAAGTTTACAATCTAATTAGGCTTGTATGAATATTGCTTTTATGACGTTCTTTTTTGTACATCATCGGGATTTCTGTCTTTAAGCAGCAACCTCATAATCTGGGAATTGTTTGTCAAATTTTCATTGTCAATATTGTAGTCTTGCCGTAGCATGCTTTTAATGCAAGTCACTGAAGTTGTGTCCGTGTGTTTGAAACTAGCGATGCACTTCCAAGTCTTGACATGATGTGCAAATGTGCACTAACACCATTCTTGATATCCATAGCCCATTTTATTTTCCATAGAAGATAGAGATATGTTGGATTGTGATATCATTTCTCTGGCATCAATTGATTTTGTTGCTCTACAGTTCAAATTGCTGTAATTGATTGTCCCATATGGTTGGTGGCTCGTTTTCTGTTATCATTTAGGGTTTAATCTCTTTATCATGGGACGAAGTCACTTCTCTTATATCCTTTAGTCAATGATATAGTGGAAAACTATAATGCCAAATGAGTAAATATTCTATGTAGTTATCTAGTTCTATGTTAAGATTCTATAGCAGCCTTAAGTTGGTTGAGGAAGTTGTCTACAGTACAGTACAGTACAGTTTCAGATTCAGCAATTTACAAGCTAGACTACTGATTAGAGCACCAAAGAAATATTTTGAAATGGGCGATCCTGAAATATGTGCAGTGGAGGCTTTGCAGGAGGATTTGGCAAGGGCCCAAATGCTGCCTTTGGTGGAGTGCTCCCTTTTCCACAGCAATCGAACTCTGCCTCTTATAGTCCGTCCAGTTCACCAGTACAATCTTCACAATCCCCTTTGGAGACTCACAACATGTTTGGAGGTAGGTGTTCCATTTTCAGCTGCAGGTAGTGGAGGCAAGCCATCATCCTTGATCTACCTTGTTACCATCATAATCAGATGTGCTATTTGTTTTTCGTTGTATTGACTTACTGCTTCAGTCTCCATAGAGAGGAAAGTTCAAGCTGAGCGAGTTTTATGGAATAAAGAAGTCAATTTACGGATTGACGATAGTGCCTTGCTGTGAATATCACACAAAGCAGTTCTATGGATGCCCTAATATAGTGAGAGATTACTTTGCAGCCAGATTGTAGTGATGCTCTGACTGGGAACCTTAGAGAATGCCATGCCTTACAAGTGGGTTGCAGCAGCTGGAGTATGAAAATAACAGTTTTAAACTCTATTTTTATACTCAGGATGTTGGCATGCATTGCCTAGATAGCCAGATGTATCATAGATGACTGAGAGAGATGCTAATACCGATCAAGAAGTTAGAGCAGTCAAATCAAGAATCTCAGTAAAAAACAAAAATCTGTAAGCTCATTGAGAATATAAGTAGAGCCTTATTCTACAAGAGTGATCCCATTTCATGTTTGGAAGTTCCTCGGCTGTAAATTGGCTTTACTCTAGTGCTTTTATGTGGTTTTGTGAGTGATTAATTGCCAACAGTTTTGAGTTCTTGCCAACAACATGTTTTTTGGTAGGGAATCCTTTCATACTTCTGGTTGTCAGAAAACTAGGAGCTCTCTGCAGGGAACTATGGTCATTATTATTTAAATTTAGCCAGTACACTGTGGCCTGGTTGGAACTGCTTAACCACTAACTGGTATGTTCTGCAATTAGTGTGCTAGTGAATTGGTCATTTAATGCTCTGTCAGCTAGCTTTGCTTCCATCGTTTTGGCTTTTGTACCATCACAAGTAAAAACTATTCACCGTAAGTCATTGTGTTGATTTAAGATAGGTTATACTGGAATACAAAGTTAGAATATTCAGAATCTCAGACTGCATGGCTTATCCACTTTATGAGCATGTCTCAATTCTGTCTGATCAGTGGCTTTTGTGAGGAAAGGGTGTACCTCATGTAGCAGCAGCCAGGATGCGGGTTATGGACCTGGTCCAATGTGTCATAACATCTGCACCAATTGCATCCCTATGAAGGGTTACAAAATATGCTAACCACAACAAAGTATGATTTGCATGATTTGCATCATCTGCTATTAAAAGCCAAAATGGCTGAATCAGACATCAAATTTTCACTTTTGTACCCTGCAAAATTCAAAATGTAGGAAATTCAATGGTTAAACACCAGGAAATGATTGTTCCCTGGAATATGTGTTTTGGGGTCCACCCAGTTCCGGAATGCTCGTTCCGGACAGTGGAACGCTGTCTGGAATGCATTTATATTTATTTATTTATTTTTTACATTTATTATATATAATAATAATAATAATAATATAATTGCCCAGAAACACGATTCTGGGACCGATTTGCCAGAAAGAAAAAGAAAAAGAAAAAAAAAAGGAAAAAAGACAGATATTCATGATATTGCATTGCTTTGCAGGTAATATCAAACTGTGCCTTTCTTAGTTCTCCCTCAAAGAAACTCATATCTCTATCAGTAAAAGCTACCAAACGAGGACCCATCAATGGTATTCATAGTTTCCAATAAATGTTTCCAGCCTCCCATCCCACAACTTAAGGTCTCCTTTGTAGAAATGGCTGTGCCATGCATATCAACTTGAGCCACACCATGCATTCACATATTTTTGAGGTCCCAAATGCAGCTAAATAAGGCCCTAACTGCCAAAACAACTTGAAAAGCCAAGAAACCTTTACTAGACATCCTAACTCTTCCCTATTTAACACAATTAATGTTGTCAACATTTGATTGAGTCATGACAACTTGTGATTGAATAACCACGTCAAGTGTTGATGATGATCCTGCTTCAAAGGTTGATGAGCAATCACATCAATGGGCTTCCCCCTTATGGTCTTGTCATTAAGTCTAGCTTCCAATGAGCTAAATTTTGAACTTGATGTTGAGGTCAGTTGTGTTGCAGCTGAACCTGAGAATGGTAACTAGTAGGAATGAGAGTACACTCTGGAAGTTATAGCCAATTGGCATCATAGGCCCCATTGCCAATAGTAGCTCTAAATGAATTGATAGAAAAGATATCAAAAGTAACACGACAAGCTACTCTGACTTTTAACAAGATTGATCAAAGATCATTCCATTCCAATAAGTAATGATTAGATGTGTATGCTTCTATCCAAGCTCTGATACCATGACAACTTTTCACACGTGTGAAGCAAGTACGAAGGATCAAAAGAATGAATGATTGCACATGAAACTAGCTTCTAATCCAAAAACAATGAGATGGAAATTAAAGGCAAGCTAGTTAAGATCAAGGCAAGAGCATTCATCACAATCTACATTACTTTACACATCAAATGGAAGAAATGGAAACTTTACTTGAAAGAGTACATTTGTGAGGTACTAAGCCTCCTTATTTATACACATGATGGCCTTCTAGAACTCGTGTAGAGAGAGAGTACTGTAGATGCCAATTTGCCTCTATCTCTCTACTAGATGACAAAAGAGAGTTGGTATGCATATGAGAATCTCTCTTTTGTGAATCTTAGGCCTACAAGAGTAGCTTCATATTCTACTTGCCAGGTTCTAGATCTACACCTCACTAAGAAGACAAAAGTGACTTCAACTCTAACTAGAGAACTAGTTACCTAGACTACCTCGAGTTTGGACAAACCCCAAAACTCGGATTTCTAAGTTAAATTTTATTTTACATGTACTTTTCACACCCTTCACCCATGCATAAAAGTGTAACAAAGTTTAAATATATATATATATATATATATATATATATATATATATATATATATATACTTGCATTGCGTTTCTAGAAACACGTCCAGAAAGGTGCCGTACCACGGCACCTGAAACTTTGATATATATATATATATATATATATATATATATATATATGAATGATTTGTTTGTGACCTTTGATTTGAGGTTAGAGTTCAGAGATTGGGCTCATAAACGTGTTATACTATTGTTTTATGCATGAGCATGTGGTTAAATGTCAAGATCATTTTCATAACTACTTATGTGCTTGTTTGTACAAGAACTCATTGACTTTTGCCATTTTTGCAGCCGGCACGAACGTAGTTCCTACCTTTGGTGGCTTTGGTTCCTCCATAACAGATAATATGACCCTTACTTCACTTGACAGTAAGATGCAACCGTCATTTGGAAGTCATGCTGTTGGTAGCACTTTCGCATTGCCTCCACAACCTTTCAAAGAAGAGATGATGAGTACCAATAATACTCAAAGTGTTGAAGCAAAAAATACAATGTAAGTACAAATATTTTTCTAGGAAATGATGTGCATCTATCATTTAGGTTTCACAAGTTTTATTGAACAAAAATCAAGTACTGAAAATTGACAAACGAGTTGCTAAAATTAACAATATCCTTTCAACGTCATGTAAATTCCATGGCTTGTTCGGGAGAAAGAGAGAGAGAGAGAGAGAGAGAGAGAGAGAGAGAGAGAGAGAGAGAGAGAGAGAGAGAGACGTTTCTGAGATACCAAAGGTACACACTTTGGACATTGTCACATGCCAACTGCAACATTTCATGCATGTCATGGAAGAAATCATTCACCTTATGGAGTCTAATTCCCTTAGTCTCAACATAGATTGGTGATCAAGGCTAAAATCCATACATAAGCAAAAACGGATTGAAACCTAGGGCCAAATACTTATTGCAAGCAAACTTAATAGTGAGAAGGTACTTTTTCCAATGAGACTGCTTATTGGAAATGTATGCATGAAGCATATCCTCCGTAGTCGAACTAGTGCTTTTCGTTTGACCATCAGATTCATGATGATAAGAAGAACTAAAACTAAGTGAGTTTCCAAGCTCTTAATTATTGCCGACCAAAACTTACTTGTGATCTTTGGATCACGATCACTTACTATGGCTCTGGGTAGTCCATAGAGTCTAAGAAGATGCTCTATGATTATTTGAGCTAATTCAGATGCTTTCACAATCTTTTTCATAGGAACAAAGGTAGCTAACTTGGTAAGACAATCACTCGAATAGCATCATGCCCTTTCTTTCTGAGTTTTGGGAAGACCTACTAGAATTTCCATTGAGATGTTGTCCCATCTCTTCTCTAGTCTAATGGATGCAATAGACTTCAAACTTTTAAGCGTTTAGCTTTTGCAAGCTGGCATTGTTTATGATTCAAGACATGATTCTACCAAAGGTTTCTTTTTTGGTCAATAGAAGTTTCTTCACACTAAATTAAGTGTCCTATGTATGCTTGGGTGCCCTGCAAATGGTGTATCATGGCACTCATATGAGATTTTGTGCTTAATAATGTCATCATCAGGCATACATAGTTTCCCATCTTTAAACAAGAGTTGCGGATGGGAAACTGATTTACTATCTTTTGACCCTTCTCACTAGAGCATCTTGCATCTCAGTTGTATTGTAAAAAAATTATAAAAATTTTTGGGAAGAAAAGTTGATGAATTCCATCTCTCTAAGAACATTGGGTAGCTTATTAATAGCACTCTTAGTATATCAGATTTTATAATCGAATTCTTGACTTAACTCAGTCCATATGCCTTTCAACAGCAACAGTTATTTGGTGCTTGTAGGTCATTGCCAAGAGGAAAGAAACAACAGTTCCCAAAAATTGAAAGAACATCGTACCCCACTAGTCCATACTTGGCGATTTCAGACCTGACCTATCCCTGCACACATGTTGCATGACCTCTGAAAGTCATTATGGTTGAGGTCGCCCTACACCAAGCTGCCTACAGAAAAAAATTTGACCATCTCCTCTGACATTTTGATTTATATTCAAATTTGATCATTTTGGCAAGCTTTTAGCTTGTTGTTGATAGCGCAATCCAGTTCCGGCTCTGACACCACTGTGAAGACTCCCAAGAATGAAATAGAAAACAACAACACGAAGTAGCTTAGGCATAGGACTATCCAACCCAGCCAAATAGAGATGTAGATAGAGTCAATACACTCATCTCTAAGCTGTAGGAGTCACAATATCATCTATTGTTAGGCATCTAGCTATGGTCCCAAACCACCATAAACCACCAGTAAGAGTAAGCTTAACATAAATTGACAAAGATGTATTTCTCAATAGCCTAGCAATTTCAGAATGGATATATAGGGCACAGGATAATATAGGTTTGTACCATGCCCTCCTACATGGTATGTTTATGGTAATTCCCAACACAAAGTTATGAGTGTTGAAAGGATGAACCTCCCCCTTTGAAGGAGGGCTAGGTTTCACAAATCCTATCTTGGTTGGTAATTGCAGGCAACTGGCAATGTCGTAGCCATGCACAATCGAGAGATATGCTGGGATCTGTAAAGAGCCACCCGTTTAGGTATTTTGCAGTACCTGCATGTCCACCCCTTTGTGCTAGAGCTTCCATATCCCATGGTGACATGATCCAAAGCGGAATCTCTTGACCTCACCATGGTTGTCTAAGACTTAATCTCTCGAATCTCCTCTTAGCTCTTCAAGGAGCCTCTAGTCTTTTCCCAAATCCCCTCTTTCTTCTTTCCTCCACCTTCCTTCAACCATGTTCCTTACCCTTGACGAGTCTTCTCCTCCTCTATTGCGTAAGGCTTCCTCCACCTTCTTTCAAAGATCATTCTTCCCTTCAGCCTTGTTCCTTAGCCGCTTTCAAGTTTCCGTTGTTTTAGGGTTGCTGTCCACCTTGTCCTTCTCCTTTCAGCTTTCAAGGCTTAAGCCTCGTTTTGCTCTCTTCCGTCTTCTTTTCTCTGTGCTCAATGGCCCTACTCTTTCTCTTCTCCCTAGCCTATTCTTTCTTTCTCTTGGTCTTTCTTTTTTTGCAACAGGCCAATTTGGAAAAATGCCAGATTCAGATCAAATTTGCTGTTTGATTCTCATCAAATCACGATTTGGTGAAACATTGTTCTAATGGAACCATGAGGTCACAGTGCACACCTTCATATGTGAATACATGTTTTCTCTTTTTGTTGAAAGGAAAGAGGTGGCAATGTGCTTTTTTGATAGTTATGTCCTTCTGTGTCGATGCAGTAACAAATCTATTTCATGGCAGTTTTTATCAAGAGGTGCTGGTTCAAGTAGTACCATTTCTTAAAGAATTTGTGTCACTTTATTATAGGTTAAATGTATGCATGGATTGTGTACAATCAGAATTTGATGATTGGTGTTTCTTTATCATATGAGAGTCTCAAAGAGGATATAAAAATTTATATTGCATCATCTAATCAGTATCAGGATTTTTGCAGAATAAATGAAACCTTTCCCTCTGAGGTGGTAAAGGGCCAGGCTCCAGCAATTTCTGACATATGGCTTGCAGATAAGTGGTCACTTGGGCAGGTAGCATCTCCATTTATTTGTATGAAGCTCATTGCCAATAGTCTGTGCTAGTAGTTTTGAAATAGTATGGTCTGGGTGTATGCAACTCCACGTGCAAGAGTCCATGGTTTACATCACGGAGTTCCTTGCGCATAGCGATCCTTCTATTTTTATTTGTTGATTTCAAAGTCACACAAGCGCATGATGCTTTCGCAAATTATAGGCTCCTGTACTTGCCGACTGTAGATAACATAAAAAGAATGGACTGTTGTAATGTTCAGAAGGTTCATACCAGTGGGTTAATCAGTTTTTTCCATTGGCGATTTCTTTTCATGAAGCAATTGTTGGCACTGCAGCTATATGTCCCTGTAAGGTGATTGAAATTGAAGTGTTTAATTTCCATCTAGGTGGTTGATTTTACCAAGGTTGTCTATGATAGGGTAGTGTTATTTTGCAGATTCCTGAAGAAGAGCCGCCCATTTATGCTCGGCGGTAGCGATCACTATGTGATCTTCCATTTAAACGCCTGATGCAGCATCAATTGTGCTTGGTTATCTTGGTTGATAAAATTGAGGTGATTCACTTCAATGTCTATTCCAACCTGCAGCATATAAGTTCACAACAATCAAATTGATCTGTTATTACTTGTTTGAAGATGCCTTGACACATCCTTTGTTCTCTTGTCATGTACAACAACTCAAGCAAAGGAGGTCAGTATAGTTTTATGGCATGCATTTTGGTTGTCAAATAAGCTGCTCGATATTTTGGAATTATTACAAACGAGAATCGTCAATGCAAGTTCATAATCCTAGCTCCGATTGATTCTTCATTACACTTCGGTCCTAAAGCCACTTTTCAAAGGACAAGAGACAAGTCAGATCAGTCATTGGATGTATAACTGAATGAAGCAAGCACTGACACTTCATAAGCTCCTTCAAGGTTCTTCTTTGTGTTCTACTTTGAAGTATTTAAATGGACATAAAAGCCAATATGGGCTTCAACGGCACGCTAATTGTCACAATAACATAGAGGGCCGGCCTATTTTGATTTGTGGGAAGACTTGTGTTACAAGCTATCATGAAAACGATAGGATCATGACACCTAGTAGGGACACAATCCAACGGTAGGAGGCTAATCCTACCTTTTATCAAAAAAACTATAAATTGAAGAGGAGGTGGAACGTGCTCCTTCACACCACTTTCATCCTCTCTCTTTCTTTTTTTATTCAACTCGAGCACTCTCTCTATTGCTTTCCCATTGAGCACCCTACCCGAAGAACGTTACACACTGGAATTCCCCACAGTTCTACGCTGGACTACCTACACCTGTCTCCAAGCTTGGAATTGATAGCGTACAAAAACAGCCATAAATAAGTGCTGGAATACGGACCTCCATCAGGCTACAACAAAGGTACTTTATTAATCATGTCTTGTTGGAATGGTGTGCACTTCCGTTGAGGAAGAGTTGTGATCTCTTACTATTTTTCTGATCTGTCTACTGCGGCTACATGATACTGCCTGTCCATGCTATGAAAGCGAAGAATGTGTCAACTTTCAAGCGGGCCGAGCCCAATTTTTTGTGGAAATCCTTACCGGGCAGAATGGCCTGTGCCCGGCTCCTTCCATTGCGTAATGGAGTCTGACTTTTCCACATGCCATTTACAAAGCATAATCAGCACTGTGGTTTTTTTTTTTGGACCAATGAAAAATTGCCACGTGGCAGTCTGACGCGCGTGGACTGACGCGGACTGACGCGCAGTCTGACTCGCGTTTGGAATGTGCTTCAGAATTTTATAATTTTTTTAAAAAAAATTTAGTGAAATTTTATGCTTTTTAAAAAGCCCAAAAACTGGGCGTAATCAGCACAAAGAATCCATTACGTATTGAGGATGAGTAGGCACTAACGAATGCTACCTTTACCTTGTTGAGTTATACTCAAACACCTTAGTATAAAGGGTAACTATCGGAATGTTGTAGATAGTTATCTCCTTCCATTAAGGATCTAAAAAGGGAGTACTTTTTAGTTCGTGTAAACAATATCTAAATTTCCATCTATGTTTTTTGGAATGAATCAAATCGTGATAGACGGGAAGAACCATTAAGTGAGAGATGGCTAATACGCAAGAAATGGCTTCGCCACTTTTCATATTGCTAAGCGCATGCTCTTCTACGACATATGATTGTATTACGTACTCTATTACATATGACTTTGGTTTCAAACATATTTCATAGAAACGTTGCTGGGTGAATATTGGTTATATAAGAAAAATAGCTTAAATAGAGTTTTTTAACGTTTATGCAGATTACATAGTCATGTGTTTTTTGAAGATTGTATTAATATAGGGTTATTGAAATAACATATTCCATTAAGTGTGTTAATGGACCTGCTTATACTTACTCTCTAGACTTTCGAAGACATGAAAAGAGTTGATCTATTATATGAATAAAACAAGACTAGCTATGCAATTAAGTTTCGTAGATATGGAATGATAATTTCGGGTGGTTGGTATGGCATGGATTTGCCCTAACTACTTACCCATAGTCTATAGACGCTCATGAATACATATGAGTTCTAGATGGTTAGTATGGCACGGATTTGTCCTAATACCTCTTTTCCCACATCCTTTGATTTTTATTAAAGAATTAGATGAGGATAGTGCTTCTCAACTTGGATCCTTTTCACAAGAGATTTGTGAAACTGATAGTCAATCTGCTTTTGAGTTTTGCCAAGCTAAACACTGTCAAGTGCCACTTGTTCCTAGTCGTATGATTGACTTCAAATTTGCCAAGATTGCTTACAAGCTTTGGAGCTTGTTCACAGTTAACTTCCTTGCTCCTATTCCTATTGATTTATGGATTACTTTATCGCATCTTACCGAGATTGAGGTTCAGACATGCAAACTTGCTGCCTTGCACAAAAACTCTTCTTTGGACGTCTCTATTGCCTTCGACACTGTCATCCGAATGAATAGATTCGAACCTTTTAGATGCCCTTCTGAACAAACTTGGGCTAGAACCTGAGGTCATTTTGAGACCGTTTTAACAGGATGAACCTTCACCAAGCTAGAATTTGGAATTGGAAAAGACTTTTTTTTAAATGTAGATGTGGCGATAAATGCAAGAATAATTCTTCTATTATTTGGTTCGACCAAATGTAGATGTGGCGATAAATGCAAGAATAGTTCTATTATTTGGTTCGACCATGCCATTTGTTTCATGCCTCAATAATTTTTTTTTTGGCGCCTCTCTTCAAAATCAACTCAATGCTTTCTTCTTTTGGTTACACAAACCTGCTAGACTTTTCGATGGATTACACTACTACAAAAAATGATTATAGCGATGAAAGTTTGCGACGTTTTAGTAAAAACTAAACGTTGTTTCGCGATTTTTATAGCGACAGATATATCATTTATTAACTGTCGCAACTAAATGTCGCTTTGCGACAGCTTAATTATCACTGTTAACGTAGCCGACGCTCTGTGACATTGCAGTTTGCGACGAATTAGCGTCGCTTTTTGGACATCTAGCGATAGTAAATATTGATTGTCGTTGTGCAACGTTTGGCACCAAAAATTTTTAATGAAAAAACTACGCACAAGCGACGCTTCCAGTAACGTCGCCGCGCGACACTCAACCTGAGCGACATTTCAACGACAGAAAAGCGATGCTTAAACGTCTCCTCTCTGAACTGTCGCCAGGCGACGTTGTAATTAATTTGCAGGCTGTAAAATCTAAGGAATGCTTTTTTGACGACGACGATTAGGCGACGATTCCTGAATGTTGCCAGACGACGACATTTAAGCGACGTTAGAGCGACGATTAAACGTCTTCATGAGTGAATTGTTGTCGGGCGACGCTGTAATTAATTTGCAGACTGTAAAATCCGAGGAATGGATTTTTAACAGCGACGGTTTGGTGACGATTCCCAAATGTCGCCAGGCAATGGACTATGCAAAACATCGCTAGGTGACACATACTAGCGTATATTCTTATGTTTTTTTACAAATTTTTACCATCCCATTTCGTTATGATGCCCATTATGATTGACCCACCTCTATCAATTTTGATTTGATGCTTTGCGGGTTTGCTTGCTAGGCTTTCGTTCGGATCCAGACATATTTTTCATCTTAGTTTTTAAAACCACAGTATATAGTGCTGAATCTTGTAAGATTTGATCAGGTGAGAGTATATATGGTGGCTACAAAATCCGGGCCATCCGATGTTGCTCATCCCGATTGTTTTTTTCTGTATCTACGAGCAAAAATTCTTGACAAAATGATGTTAATTGTGTGATCATGAGCCTCTTGCGCACATTGGTGTGAAACTTTAGATATTTCTTTTAGAATATGTTTGATGAGTAATTACAATGAAATTAATTTAATTACAAATATTTTAATAGAATAAAGAAGAAGAGAAGTGTGAAATATTGTATGAAATGTTGAGATTTATAAACACAAAAAATATATGCAACAATTGAGTATATTTTTTACCAATTCAATCAACCTTATCTACAGACAACTCATTTACATCATAATTGATATCTCGCCATTCATTGGAGTCAAGTTCTAAACGTAGTTCAAGCCTCTATGTATACTTCCTGAAATGGACATAAGTGTCTGCAGTTCATCTTCTTGATCGTTTGCATCACTTTTACACTCATCTAGTAGTCTAATTCTTTCACGGATTTCAAATAAATGGCCTATTCTTGTTGGAAGATTAGAAGTATCATCATCAATGTTTTCATTGATTTGACTTTCGGCTCTTACGTCATTGTCAGTGACATCCCAATCGTCATGCTCATTTGGCTCCATGAGATAATCAATTGTTTCGTCCTCTTCATTATGCAGATTCTCTTCTGCATGATTTTCCATATCGCGATCACTTTCATCTTCTTCGTCATGATTGTATATTGTCGCATCTTTGAGCTCAATATTTTGGAAAATTATTATTTTTTCTTGTCTTTGTTTGCATGACAAAGAATCACCTCGTATTCGATGGATCAGGATAAAGGGCTATATGTGTACATACGGACAATACAAGTCAGTTGGAGAATGAATCTAGTGTGCTCAACAATTGATTTATAATTAAAAGTACCAGTGATTGTTACATGTTCACAATGAATTGGGTAAGACCAATGTCTCATTGGAAGAGGAAATGATCTTTGTTGAATCAAGAGCATATAGTCCATTTGAATCCAATCGTACAGTTGCATGTGGCCCTCGACATGTAATTTGAAACCATTTAACATCGAACAAAAAGATCTTGAAAGATCTATAGTCAACTTCCAATATATCTTGTATGGTTTCAACGTAGTCAAGGTCACTTTCAATCGAATTGATATCCCTTGCACTACTGTGATTGACTTGATGAAACCTTGTCATCACCCCGCAATCGAATGTCGTTCTTTTTTTGTCTATCATTCAATGCGAAAGTGTTGTCCACTAGACCAAAGAGCGGTATGCCGCCTATACTGCCATATTGAAGAATGCATATATCAAATAACATATTTTTGAATAATGTATTACAATGCCAAGGCAATTATTATATAAATAATAAATGACGAGTCTGAGTTTAGAGACAAACATGTCAACTACAACCGTGCACAAGATCCCACTCCAAATTTTATATTTGTTTTCCACAAGCATCATTCATGGCTTCATATAGCCAAGAAATGTTGCATTGATCTGGGAGCTTCTCCAATTCAGATGGAAAAGCCTGGCCCCTATGTGACCGACGCCACCGCGTTCTATCAATATTCCGTTGACTTTTGGATTTTTCGTATAAATCAATCCAAGATGACAATGCTTTTGTGTTGTATAGCATGAACGTGCAAACCTTGTCTCTCATACACTCAAAAAATTTAGCACGCGTTCATTTTCCTTGTGGAATGCTCTCTTGTTTGTTGCTCTTTTCATCACTATCATGCCACAATCTTGGAGCCCCTGGATTTAATTGTGTCAAGTACTCTGTAATGTTAAAAAAAGACTCTTGTGCCATCCAACCTTCTGCTATACTACCTTCTACACGCACTTTTTGGCGAATAAAATCTTTTAGGACTTTCATAAATCACTCTAAAAAAAACATCCATCTTGCACTCACAGGGCCTGCTAGCTCTTCCTCATCAACAAGATGAACCAATAGGTGAATTTGGATGTCCATGAATGATGTAGGAAGACATCTCTCGAAAGCACAAACAATCTCAATAGCTTTGAGACGCATGCATCCTATGTCTTCTGTATTTATGTCTTTTGAAGAGATGCATCTACATATTTGTCGCTAGAAATGCGTCAATATATATATATATATATATATATATATATATATATATATACATATACATATATATGCGAAATGTGCTCATTTGAATGACGTTAAGACTCACGAGCAATACCTTGTAAAGGTCGACAATTTTGAGATAACATTTTGTATATCTTCAGTGAAACACCCTTTCAATGCCACCGGAAATACATGTTGTCAACATAAATAGGCCGAAATATAATTGTCATGACATTTCATGCAAATAATCTTGATTATGTGCGTCACTAATTAAACACATCAAATACATATACCTGTATTATCTTGTGCCAATCGTGAGACTTTAATCCGGATAATTTGTCGTCTGTGGTAAATGCCCCTCTTATAGACCTCGCGTATCCAGTGGGAAATCGCATATATCAAATATGCCTTTATATGCGTACTCTCTTCCTTAGACAAAATCCACAGTGCACGAGTTGATCTTGACCTTGACTCTTGTCCACCATCTTTAGTCCACAAGTGTCACATTTGAACAAAATCTTTTAGTTCATCAAGGACTCGTGTATACAAACCTTTTGACTGATTGAAGTGTCTCCATATTGACTCTCCCACATTTTTGAAAATGTGGATTGGATCCAATAAATGAGTTATTTTTAATGTCATCCAACATGGGAGTGCATATAATATGGATAACATTTTCATACTTTCTATGGAAGTAGAATTGTCCGTTGCATTGTTCCATTTCTCAAGCCAATCTTTACTCGTTAATCTTTCCGGTGGAGGGCGTGCCTCCACTTTGTCTCCTAGTCGACAAAAATGAGTTCTACGAAGACTATGGTCGAATGGAAGATATTTACGATGATCAGAATATATGACTTTCCTAAGATGTTTTGCATATCGTGTAGGGAGATTACTTTCACATATATTACAAGCATGGTATTCGGAAGTAGAAAAACCGCTACACTTACCCAATCTAGGATAATTATGTATCGTCCACATCAAAATACCTTTCAGTTCAAATTCTCGAGATCCGATAGGACGTGAAATGTCGTATACACGAATCCCTCTCCAAAGAATTTGCAACTCCTCGACAATAGGCTCTAGATAGACATCCATGTTTTTTTACCTTATAACGATCGGGAATGATGAGAGCAAGTAAAAGATGACATTTTTTCATTGTCATCCATGGAGGTATGTTGTAATTCACAAGCATCAGTGGCCATGTTATCCAAGTAAAAGATCGATGGCCATGAGGATTAATACCATCCATGGCCAACCCAAGTCTTAAATCTCTTGGCTCTGTACGAAATGTTGGCCACTCTTCTTCAATGTGTTTTGTGGCCATACTATCACATGGTATTCTGATGACACCATCAGTGGATCTATTCCGAGCATGCCAATCCATCCATTCGACCAAGGACTCGCAACGGAACATGTGTTGGATGCGCGGTAATATTGGAAAATGGTGCACAACCTTGGATGCAACTTTGGTTCCTTGCACATCTTGCCGATATTGTGGAGATTCATACTCAAGGCAACTTGTTTTTTATTCATGTACACCCTTGTATAATATGCAATCATTTGGACATGCATGAATGCAATTGTAGTCCATTCGAAGCATCGCCAATATTTTTTTAACATCTTTCCTTGAATTTGAAATTGTATTGCCCTCGGGTAATAGTGAACGTAACAACCTATGGCAAATGCCCAATAGTGTTGCAAACTTTGTCAACTAGTTAGTATTGAATAGAAACAAAAAATATCAAAGTTATATGAATAGTCACCTGAATAATGCATCAACATTTTGATTACTCCATTTGTACACAACTTGAAGATTTAGGATGAGCAAGCATGCTGACAGTCTAGAAACATTTGCCCCTTCATATAAAGGAGTTGTAGCTTTGGTTCTTATGCTTGTTTCACCTTGAGTTCTCATGTCTTCGACATTTTCTTGAGTTGTGAAGTTAGCTTCTTGTCTATAATTGTGTTGTGCATCATTTCTATTGATTGGAGTAGTCTCATGAGGAGGATAGTACGAATGTACATAATCTTGTTTCATATCATCTTCCGCTTCAAACGAATAATTGTCTTCTTGGATTGGAATGTCATTTCGTTGGCTCTTCGATCGTCGACAAAAATACTCCAACGATGCTTGTCGCATTTTCCAAACTGTTTCCCTATGTCATTTCGAAAACGCAACGCGTCTAGGCCCTCCAAAATCGTCTTCGTCTCCATAATACTATAAACGTTGAAAACATCTTGCAATATATAATACATGAAAAATTACACCATTTAATTACAACAAAAATTATGCCATTTAATTACAACAAAAATTACACCATTTAGTTACAAAAAGACATTGCATAGCCAAAAACTTATACCATTTATTTACAAAATAGAGTTCATTACATTTTGTATAATAGATGGCAATGGACGATTATAGTCATAGCTAATGAATAATTCATCTCCAACTTGCAATGATTTACAAGCACAAACCATCACATAAGTACCTTTAATGAATCTAGTAAAACAATCTTCCATGTCATTGTTACGCTCTTCAAAAATACAAATTGTTAAACTAGGAAAACCATAAGAACTATTATATCCTGCGTCGAATGGCCTTCCATCAATGTATGTATACTTTCCACGTCCCACCAACTCGCCCTGCTCTTCTCTTTCTCTTATGGAGCATGCATTTGAATGTAAACCATATATTTGCATCCTTCAATAATGTCTGCATAAAGCATGCCAATCACCCCAATTGTACTCAGGGCCTCCATACACCATGAGTGTGACATAACTACCTGGAGGCACATCCACATGAGTGTAAATATACAAACTTAGGTCGGCGTATGGAAATCGTAAGCTAGGCAAGAGCTGATAGGTTTGATTCCAATATTGAAATGTATCACCTTCTCTAGGGAAAGCAACGAACTCTGGCCAACATCCAAATCGTATACGGTTGAACGGTTTTTGGATTGCAAATAGGTGTGGTGGGACAATACCTATGGTGTCGGGTATTTAATCCAAAATAGTGGCACTCACATCACGAATACACAAAGTTTTAACTTTTTTTATTTAGTGCCCTGATTTGTCTTCGATGACGTGTTCTATCTACAAGAGGGCGGTCCATAGTATCAATGGAAAATGATTTGGAGGGGCTCTCAATGGGTGATTCCATCACATTTTCAAATAACCCCAAAGGAAAATCTTCAACAACATCAACATCATTTACTATGGCCGGACCTATGACCTCGTCAACATCGTCCACCAAATTTTCATCCAATGCTAATGATGATCCAAAATCTAGACAAACTCCCTCGGCTGTGGTTGTAGTTCGTTGGATGTAACATCAAACACAATATTTTGATCAGAATCATGTTCACTTATCTGCAAATACAAACAACAAACAATAATCTTTTTTCAATAAGATAAATTACCATAAAACTTGTAAAACAAGAATGTTTGTAGCAAACTAGTGAATTGAGCAAACTACGTACCATAACATGATCTTCAATTCCTTGAGCATTTATAGGGTTTGAAGGACCCGCAAGCGCTTGATCAGGATTTGGTGGAGGCCTTCCCCACATGTGATCATTGACTATGTGTCTTTTGCGATATTTAAATCCTTTGCAATCGGTACAATTACAACAGATGTTTTCATCCCATGGATCCGGCTACATAAATCAAAAGAAAAAATATCATTAGTGTCATATATTCGAGCACTCAAATATGGCTTGCAATTAGAAATTAGCAAACATCTTGAAATTCAAAAGATTGTATGTTATGAAAATCTAAAAAAATTAGAACTACTTATAATGCAAACAAATAAAATATACAAACAAACATGGTGAACAATATTTTATTGTACTCGTCCAAAGAGATGTGGGTATCATCTTTGTGTCTCGTAAGGCACAACTAGAGACCTATTAGGTGGTCTGGATCGATCACTACCTGAATTGCTAAACGAAACTCGACTTGCATGTATTCTTTTCAGTACTAACATCATTACTCTATATATTTTGACTAGTGACATAAATCTACATTGCAAGAGAATAACAAGAGAGCCACAAACACATCATATAAAATTAGTGGATATAATAACGTTAACTAGGCCTGCATCATGTGAAGGAGCAGGCGCTGAATGATTATGAGTACTAGGTTGTGGCACTGTTGATGAGGTAGTGGTTGGCTCACGAGAAACAAGAACATTTGACGTCCTCCCAGTGCCTTGCGATCCACGTCCATGCCCACGGATAGGGGCATTTCTGAAATCTCTCCGAAGAAGATACTGCATAAATACCATTCATAGAAATCAGGAATTTCAAAATCAATTTTTCTCTTTAAAACATTGAGGATAGATATAAAAAATGAAAAACTATAATTTGAATCTAAAGTGAACTTAATCACCTTCTGGGCTTTGCGAGCCAATGCTAGACCTTTCTTGCGATCTAGAGAAGGTGCCTCTGGTGGTCGACGTGGTCGATCATCTGACGAAACCATTCCTACATCCATGGCAAAAAATACATTACTAACCATAAAAACCATGATCATTAACAAACGACGTCAAGCAACAACCCCAAAATTTATAAGTTGCAAGAAGTAAAGTTAACAAAAACATGTTTGTATAAGTAGGAAATTCATAGCATAGTTAATTTTGGTAGTGAAAAACAGAGTATTTCGATAAATATGCACTCCCAAAATTTGAACCTAAATTATCAAGCAATGGTATGAAGGGATTATATTTTTTTCAACAAAAAGGACTTTAAGCTTCCAGAACAAAAAATTATCAACCTAAAATATTGTCCATAAATCCAAGAATTGGTAAAAAAAAAACTTCATAAGCGTCACTAAATTATTGAAAAGCGTCGCTACATATCAACCAACGACGCTATGTTTTTTAATTCTTAACATCTCCACAATGGACAGAAGCTTTCAATGACATTCATAACAAATGAATGTCAGACGTTTGTGCATGACAACTATCATATTCAACAACCACCAAGAGAGGTAGGATAGTAAACATCCCTGGAAAAATTTATCCAAAAAAATTATGTGGTCAAGCATAGCTTGAGTAGCTTGTATTCTTTTTCTTTGAATCTTTAGATCATCCTTCATAGAAAGCAAATCTCTACCAGGAGAGTTGGATGATCTAGAATTGAAGGACTTCAGTTGATCTTGAAGTTTGCCTAGCTCCATGAGCTCTGTGTCCAACACCTTTCTGTGCGACTCAATCTGTTCTTTCGATGTTACTTTAGCTTTGAGGCTTTGCTTTAGTAACAGGTAGTCTATTTTTGGCTCATTGCCAAAGTTTTTTGGAAGCCTTGGCATAATCTGCTGGTAAGCATAATATAAATTTGGCACAAAGCTTTGCACCATTTTATTCAAAATGCTCCACCAGACATGAAACCACGAATGAACTTAATTATATTTTATCTCACATCATGAAGACACGAAGACGATCATCATCACATCATCATCAGCTTTCAATTCTCCAACTTTATATTCAAATTTTGTATTTGAACTTCAAAACCTGGACATTATTACTGAGATCAGCTATATTCTATTTTAGTAGGTGGATATGATCTTTGGATATCATGAGAGAGAAAATGCCATAGAATATAGTTGGCTAACTTCAATCTTGTTGCAACTTCCTCGGGGATATCCAGCGATCAGCTGAATTGTACAAGGTCACCGTAGTACTCAACATTGTTCATAAAACTAAGAATTGGCCTAAAATCCTTCTTAAAAAAAGATATAGTCGTCCATCTACAGTAGTACTCATCAACCGCACACATCATGATGAACCGTATAGTGAACCGTATGGTTCTCAAACATTTTTACAGTGAACCGTGTAATTAATAATTAATTAAGTAAATTCAATTTGTAGCAAAGTCTATATCTATGCAGCAAAGTCTTAGTTACTTTCAAAAAAAGTCTTTCAAATAGTTTGAAAGAGAGCTTTGCACGCATGTACAGAAACCAGCAAAAATCTTCAATTTATGATACAGAGTAGTAGTGATCCAATAATCACTTTTGCACAGTTCTCAGTGTTGGAATTTAATCTAACTCCTACTCATCCCAACAACCCTTCTTCCTTCTCTAATTTTTACTCTCTCAAATGCAACATGTAGAAAATGAACCGTTTTCTAACAGTCTGCATATTTGAACTAATTGTGGCCACAGTCTGCATTTTACTGGGGTTTTTCCATAGGCGAAAAACCCAACACTTTCGTACTTTCTTGAGCAACTAAGTGTTTAGCGACACTTATTAAGTTGTTTTTGGGCCATTTAGGCACTTCCAGAAATGCAACACTTTTTGTGAAAAATGCGACACTGCATTTTCACATGCAGTCTTGATAGGCGACAATCAGGCAAAATGCGACACTGTATTTTTACATGCAGTTTCTGACAGGCGACAATAAAAGACGACATGCCACACTCTATGAGATCGGATGGATGTGAATTATCAGCTCTAATACCACTTTAATTAATGTTTGAATTGATGTCAACTGAAGAAACAAAGAATTCTTGATAGCAGGATCGTGGATTACTTAGAGAATGGAGTTTTATGAGCTGTTCTTTGCGTTGAATCAGATTATCAACGTAGGAGTCGTAGACTGCCATGAAGAGAGATTGCGAAAAGATTAGGCATCTAAAACAGCCATGCAATTCTTTGATAATAGTGTTTGAGTAAGGGGAGTGAGAGTTATCATTCAACAAGAATGCAAGAAGAGTGTAGAACAATAGCGAATTTGTATAATAAAGTTGTAAACACAACGATCAAATCACAATACAATCGCGTTGACAAGCACGTTTGTAAGACCTGTTCTGGTCGTTTTATCTCTAACAGATAATTTATGATGACACTTACAATGACTTCTGATCTATCTGATTTGATTGCTCACTCTCTTTGTCTTCAATCGCTCATTTACATTTATAGCAGCTGGAAGATCTTGCATTATTCTAACTTTACATTTATAAGATTACTTAACAACTGATTAACTACCTAATTAGACAGTTGTTATTGGAGCGTGAAGACGTAGACAGTCTGTACATGGAATATTGTGTATTTCTGCAGAGTGTCGTCTGTGTAAAATCTCGTGCCCACAAAGTGGTATCAGACCACAGGTTTATTGGATTACTAGAGTCTAGAAATTATAATAGAACTTAACACGTTTTTGGTTCTATAGAGCTGATTCATCTACTTTGTGTTTTATCTCTGATTATAATAGAAGGTTCAACCTCATAGATCCGCCTCATCAACAAATTCAACGGAGATGACTTCCACATGTGGAAGTTCAAAATGAGGATGATCTTGATTGAGAAAGAGTTATGGGGATATGTCAACAGTTCCATAGCCAAACCTGTGGTGCTCAGCCTTAACAAACTGTTCAAGTAATGAGCATCCTGAAAACAGCCGAAGGCCGACTACATGTTTCAGACCTTCGCATTTTTCCACCTTTGGGATGTTTTGTGCCTTAACAATTTTTTGGCACCTTTGCCTTTTTCGCCTTCTTCGCATTTTTTGCACCTTCGCAAAAAAGGCGACATAATGACCAAAATCCGTTTTAGACCTCCCTTAAACATTTTAAGACACCTTCGGATTTTTTCGCACCTTCGGGACTTGCATACCTTCCCTGTTCAAAGGCACCTTCAGGTTTTTCGGGTTTTTTGCAATAGTGGCAGACCAACATCGCCAACTTATCATCAACCCTAAAAATAGCTGGACTGGAAAGATGATAAATGAAAATATCTAAATCCTAGAAAAGTCAATAATAAGTGCTTCCACTAAAGGATTCACCCTATTACGCACATGACTTCTCCTTCAAATTTCACTGGATCTAGAATATGACCGCCATCCCCAAATTCGAATAAAGAAAAATAGCAATGTTTACATATGCATTCCTTCCACAAGAATGAAAATATGGGTGTCATCTCCAATTATGAATGTCATCTTCACATTGGAATGGAAATATGAGCGCCAACTACCTATTGGAATGAAAAAATGAGCGGCATTTCCAAATTTGAATCAAGCATACAAGCATGGAGATTGGATTGATCGTACAAAGTATATAATATAATCAAAGGTGAGTATTTTGTTTTGCTTCATAGAATCTGTTCATAGTACTTTGATGCATCTAATTACTCTATTGTTTTTTCTGATGACGACATTGTATCATCTACATGTGGATATCCCTATTGATTTGACACCTTTGCAGAAGCTGAGTTAATTCGGATATCCTCTTACTGTCAGAATAGAGATTGTCATCTCCAAAAGACGTTAGAGAAAAATGAACAACTTAAAAAAAATAATGAATCATTACAGAAGATAACAATCAATATCAAACCAGAACTAGAGCAAATGCAATCAATCTTATAATCTATTCGTATTGAAAACTTACAATTATTGAAGGATGTGGAATTGTCAAAGAAAAAGGCTGGAAGTAAGAAGAGAAAGCGACAAAGTTGCAAGGATATTCAAACGCTTTCAAAAGGAGGTTATCGAAATAGAAGGATCCGTGCATTCAAGTAAGCATATTCTGATTTTTGAAAGTTTTTCAATGAAATTTGGATTTACTTTCAGCTATGGTGATATTCAGTTAACTATCTATTTTTTTTTGCAGATCTGCATTAGTAGCCCTTGGAATATTAAAGACAATGCTTCACTAGGAATGTCATTGGGCACAATATTGACAGGCAAATCCACTGAGCGTATTATGATGAACAATAGGAGTTCAAATGTAAAGTGTAAAATAACAGAGTCTTTGATGGTGGACATTCAAAAAAATTTAGATAAGACTATTTTTTAGGGTGCTTGTGATTTTGTAGGTATTAGTAGGGAAGCATATGCAACAATATTAAACTAATTAGATAAGCTTTTAAGCAAGTTCAAGTTAGAAAAGTCCCAATCCCTAGGACATATCACTTGAAGAAAGAGAGAGATACATTAAACGTAGGTATGCATAAGATCACTAGAACTCCATTTCATAATGAGGAGGTGTATGAAACTGATGGAAGATCGATATCCTATAATTCATCAAACAACTTATTTGTTGATCTAAATTACTTGCTGAGATACATCGGCACATTCTATGATATAACCTTTGAAAAGGTGAATGGCAAAATAATCAAGCACGAGCAGCATTTCATCGAAATACAGAACATGGAGGAACCAATGAAAAACGAAACTACAAGCATGCAAGTTCATACAGGAAGAGAAAATTAGATGATTGCTGAGTAGAAGATAACAAAGACTCAATCATCATTGTCATCAAATCATGACATGTTCAGAATTGCTTACAAATTCATTGAACAAGAGAGGAGAAATACTCGATGTAAATGTGTGACATATTAAAATTGCATGCAAATTCATGGAACAAGAGAGAGGAGAAATACTCAATGTAAATGTATTGATTGTATTATAACAAAATACAAAGTGTCCACTATTCATCATCAGCTTGTGTGTCAGCTTCTATGGTTGTATTGTCATGAAGAAATTCTCTGCTAGAGTATGCATCTAATAGATGTGCATTATCTTTATTTCCACTAAGTTCAATATAAGTAGAGTACAATGAATAATGGGAGCTCCTTAAAGGAACATTCCCATCAGTAAAACCTAGAATGTTCAAAACAGAAGATCTTTTGACAAAAATGATCTTATTTGTCTTAACAAATTTATGTCCTCCTAGATAAAATGATAAAGCTTTAACTGCCATTATTAGACTCTCCCCAACTGGGCTCAACTTTGAATGAGCAATACGGATCTCATTCTTCAGAAAATGTTTAAGATAGTGGCCAAGTCCACTATCCCTCTGAAACGAGGATGCAAGTTGTCTGTAACCACCTCGTCTCGCAGCAAAGTCATCAATCATGAGAGCATCCTGCAATAAGAAATATGTTAAAAAAAATACATTCAACAGTTAAGAACATTCATTCTAATGCAAGGAAGTTTAAACACTTACACATTCTTCATCATCAACAGCAACCAGATCAGGATGATCAATATTATGACCACCTATTGAAGTGGAATCATCTGTGAAATGAGGGAAGCCCATCTGGGATTGAAATGTCATGAATTCTTCATCGGATGGTCTGCCTCGTCTATCCTCAGCAATATTTGATAAAGTCTTAGTCAAGCACTCTTCACCGGTCATAAGTCCCTCCTCATCATCATAATCAATTTCAGCAACAAGGTCATATGTTTCAAAATCTACAAAGTCGGAGAATTCAGAAATGTGCCGGATATTAAACGTAGCACCTCATCTTCACGATAGTCAAAAAACTGACATAAATCAGCTATGGTAAAATATACATCATCATTTATATAATATACTGGCAAATTGAAAAGACATTTAGACTCATCTATAGGGATCGATTCATCAGCAGATGTATTCTGGCCAATAAAAAAATCCCGGAGCACATCAGTATTTATATCAATAAAGTCACTATCTTTATCAGGGGTGTTAAGAACATTATGAAGATACCTTTGTTGAGTGATGTAAATCAGTCGATTTGTTTTGTCTCTGTGGATTTGAATTCCAAGACAGAAGTGTGTTTTGCCCAGATCAGTCATGTCGAATTCTAAGAACATCATCTATTTCGACTCCTTGACCATATTGGCATTATTGCTGAAGAGCAACGTATCATCAACATACAAGGTGATGATAATGAAGGATTGTTGCATTGACTTTGAATAAACGTTGCAATCAGCAGTGCTTGGTTTAAATCCTTGTTCAATGAGGAATGTGTTGATCCTCTAAAACCAAGCTCTGGCAGACTATTTCAAGCCGTACAATGCTTTGTGGAGTTTAAGACATGATTCTTCATGCCTTCCAGAACGTATCCTTTGGGACGGATCATGTAGATATCTTCTTGTATAACTCCATTCAGACAGGTTGTTTGTACATCAAGTTGATGTACTTTGAGGTCGGCAGCTGTAACATAAGACAAGAGCATCCGGATCGACGAATGTTTGACGACTAGACTAAAATTCTCACTGTAGTCGACATTCGGGATCTGGGTGAATCCTCGTGCTACCAATCTAGTCTTCTTTCGATCAATCGTTCCGTTGGTTATATTTGATCTTAAATATCCATTTGCAATCAATAATATTGCAGACAATAGGAGCTTCGACTAATGACCATGTCTGATTCTTGATCAGAGAGGAATACTCTCTGTCCATAGCTTCTCTCCAGAGATCAGAGTCTGGTTGGCTAAGTGCCTCTTCGACTGTCGTCGATTCCTGCATTAAAAGACAGGCAGACTTAAGAGTATACCTTGTGGGCTGTGTGTGCACTCGGCTTGATCTTCTGGGAGGATTCGACTGATGAACCGCTCCTGGGATATGTTGCTGGGTAGTAGCAACATCTTCGTCTGATTTGATGTCTCGAAGTGGGTTGACAATAGACATGTCTGAGCCAGAAGCTCGGATTGTCGTGTCAATGTCAGGTGATGAAGGTTCTTCTTGAGCAATATCCTTGCCTTTGAGGTCGACAAACTGATCCTCGATAAAGACTGTATCTCGGCTATACAAGATTTGCTGGGTATCACAATCATATAGCTTGTAAGTGTTATCAAACGAAGTACATCCGATCAGGATGGTCTTTAGACCTTGGAAATCCAATTTCTTCCTTGTGTCCTTTGGGATCTACGCGTAGGCAATGCACCCAAACACTCTTAGGTTTCTCAAAGAAGGCTTAGAGCTTGTCCACACCTCGTGGAGTGTCTTGTCTAAGAGAGCCTTGGTCGAACATCTGTTCTGGATGTAAGTTGCAGTGGAGATAGCTTCAGCCCAGAATCTCTTGGGCAACGATGCATGTGCTAGCATACACTTAGCAGATTCGACTAGAGTACGGTTCTTCCTCTCAGCTAAGCCATTAGACTAAGGACTGTAAGGAGTGATAAATTGCTGCTCAATGCCTTGGCTTTGGCAGTATTCCTTGAACTTGATAGAGATATATTCTCCACCGTTATCTGACCTTAGGGACTTTGATTGTCCTTCCAGTCTCCTTTTCTGCACGCTCCTTCAAGATTCTGAAGCTACAGTTGTGTTTTTTGCCTCCTTAGAAAAGGGATGCTGCCCTTAGAAAAGAGACACTTACCCTTGAAAAAGCGACACTGCTCTTAAAAGTCGCAAGAAAATTTTTTGGAAAAGTGAAGGCCTGCAGCGTGAAGGAACAACACAACATGAAGAAGGTGGATGATTCACAGAGGACAATGACAGAAAACTGGAATCTGTTTTGTTTAAGACTAATGCATTTCTTTTGATTGAATCTTATAACTTAATCAATTCCATGGATTGATCACATAAAGGGATCAAGGAAGGATACAAGGCAGAAAGTCAAGGAGACAGTCATGGACACAGTCTAAGGTAGCTCCAAAGTGAGATTACAGATTTGCAGTAGTTAGTCATTTTATTCGTGAGAAGAGAACATCTCTCTCGCGCTAACGCGCTGATCTGGAAAACAGACAACGCTCAGGAATTGTATTGTAAATTCAGTTCTGATATAAAAACCATTTTCTCAGTGCTCTGTTCAGTGATGTGTATGACCTGCAATATTTGAATGCATGCTATCAGTAGATAAATTTCTATTGTTGTTTTATTCAACATTATCTACTGTTTACAAGTTTAATTTTACAACAAATCTACAGTAGCAATCTGGGGCTTGGAAAAGAACTTGATCACAGTTAGTAGCAGTAGCTACTCCTACCAAGTCGGCTCTATCCGGTCTTTCCCACTTCGCAACAGGTAGATCATACTTTGTCTTCCAAGAACTTCATAATTGACAGGATATTTGTTGGTCATTGTTCTGGTCTCATTGAACTTGACGTCTCTGACTGTCTTCACTGTGTTTGTCTCTCGCATATAGATTATGTAGTATGACGAATGATTGTCATATCCTATGAGATATCCTTGTTCTGCTTTCTCATCAAGCTTCTTTTGAAGCTTGTTAAGAACATGTGCATATGCTGCACAGCCAAATATTCGAATATGAGTCAGATTGGGTTTTCTAGAAATCAGTGAATCATATTGAGATGTATTCTCCACCTCAATCTGTTCTGATCTACTTCACCTTGTTTCCTATGCATCTTTCTTCCCAGCTCACATATTCTGTGAACTTGTCAAATGCATCTGATTTATTGTGAATGAAGTAGACTCGCAAACATACTATAGTCATCAATAAAGGTAATATAGTACTTCAAGCCTCCTACTAAGATCACGTCGAAAGGTCCACAGATGTTCGAATGTACTAGCTCCAGAATCTTTGTCATTCTGTAGGAGTTGGCAAAATGAGTACGTGACATCTTACCTTTTATGCATGCATCACAGGTCATCAAATATGGCATAGTCTCCTGTGTCATAGAATATCTGATGAATTCATATGGCATAGTCTCCTATGCCATAGAATATCTAACGAATCATCGTGGGTTTGATGCGATTGACTTGTAGGTAGGCATACCTTTAAGTGATACATGTTGCCTTTTCTTCTACCTTGTGTAATCAATGTACCGGTGCTTGTATCAACGTTTGGAAACTAGGGAATGTGTAGCTGATATGTTCACCAAAGCACTTGGAAAAGACTTGTTGACAAAGCATAGGACTTCACTTGGAGTATTTTCAAAGTGTATGCTAAAACTAGTTGAAGAGGGAGTGTGAGAAATTGTCAACTAGTTTGTTCTTTTGTATTTGGCAATTGAGGCCAATTTGCATTTAAGACTTAGAGATAGATATTTTAAAGTTCTATTAGTCTAAACGTTTTTGAATTATCACTTTTGGAAAGTGAGAAAAAGTAAGTAGGCAATTTTGGACCCATTCAAATTTGAATGATTGGTACATTGACTCTAGTCCATATTGTGAGTAGGATTTTGGATCTAGAAGATTCTATGGAAGGACATCACATTCAAAATAGGGCATAGACATGTTATAAATAGTGTACAAGCATGGGAGAACATGATTCTTTCTCTCTTATCTCATTTGATGCTTACACATGAGTTCTCTTGGGTTCATCTATCCATTGGTGCACTATAGTGATGATATCTTGCAATCTTGTGTGTAGAATGCTTTGTTTTGTTGTGATTTGGATCCACACATGTGAAACTTGTTAGAGTAATGTTATTTTATGGACCACAACTTCATTATTTTATATATTTGATGTTTGATCAAGATCTTTTTGAGTTTGCATCTCTTTCATCAAGTAGATGTTGATTTTCTGCATTGCCAATGGTGCTAATTGTGTTGTCTTCCATAACCGAAGATCAAGAGATGATTTTGGATCTTAGTGATTAACAAAATTTTCAAAAATTGGTCAACTAGACTGTAGTGAGCATTTTCTATCCTACCCTCAGCCCTAGATCCAAGCACACAAGCATCAAGGAGATGATGAGGATTAACTAGTTGTCACACACAGAGATTCATTCCCATGAGAGCAATAGTATATTTCATAATCCAGCATGTGCATATGATTCATATATAACTCTAAGATCCATTAACCCTAAGCATTAACACTACATCCATTAGCACTAGTTCCACAACAATGATAGAGACTTACTCTTCTCTCTCTCTCTCTCTCTCTCTCTCTCTCTCTCTCTCTCTCTCTCTCTCTCTCTCTCTCTCAAAAAGCATAAGAATGATCAATCCCAATAAGCATCAAATCCAACAAATAGAAAATCCAAAGAAAACATGAGAGTTAGAGGAAGAAAGATGGAGAGCAAGGACATTCCATATCCATTTCATAAGAGGGCCAACCTGCTTGTATTGAAATGAAGAGAACATGTTTACAATGTTCGAATTTACCACTATATATAGTGGATTTTAGGGCTTTGGCCTCAAATCCTATTGGGCAATTTCTATCTCCCTAACTATTTAAATTTGAAAAGTGAGAAAACTCATTCAAAAATTGGAGGAAACCAATTTGAATTTGAATTTTGGTGGGAACCCCTTTTTATTCACTAACTTGACTATTTAGGCCCTACAACATTAAAAGTCCCACAAAAAGGCCTATTGTCATTTTATTAACTTGTAACTAATCAAATAACACTATGTGATCATTGGGTTGGACTTACACACGCAGGGTGTCAAATCCCTCTCACTTATTAACTAGGGATAAAGTTGTCTTGGGATCCGCAAACCTCCAACAATATCCCCCCACTAAAACTGGTGGCGGTCCCATGACACCTTGCGAGATTTATTACTTCAGGCTCTGATTGGCACACCTTTATTAAATGGTATTGAAACTTTTTCATGAACTCTAGGCGCTCCATATTGAAATCAGTTTTGTGCGGAAAGAAGCACTTATTTGCGCCGGAAATCCACTTCGATATTGTCCATGCTATAAATATGGACTCCCAGGATCCACCCAACATCATGGCTCGATAGTACAATCTGGCTATCAGCAATTGGTCTTGGACTTTGTAGGACGCCATGGGAATGTTTGGATCAAAAGCCAATGTTGTAAGCTCTGGTTGAAACCAACGCCAACTTGGTCAAATCGTTTGCAAAATTAGCTGACTGCCTCACGGTCGGATCTGGTGAAGACCTATACTCGTATCCATAAGCCTGGAGGGCTCGGTTGAAATCCACTACAATCGACCAACTATATTGTTGATAGATTACGGGCCAATTTTGGGGTATGGATGGTGATTTTATCCATTGGTACTCCCAAATCTTTTCATTTATTCATGTGCGGCATTGGAATGTAATATGGATTCACTCGGAGCTAGCGAGGGCTCGTTACATAACTCCTTATTGAATTTGGAGTCTTTTCAAAAACTGTTTTGTGCCATGGTGGTTGCTCACCCAATGTGGGTAGCTTATCCAATTCCTTTTTAGAAGATTCTTCTAACAGATTCCAGATGCCAAAAAAAACCTAATGGATATCGAATGAAGGAATCAAACCACCAAACTACATTAAAGAGCGTCGACAAGTAACCGAGAAGGAGTTCCAAAATATAGATTTACCGAGAACGCCAATATCAGAAGGCCGACAAGTCGCGAACCAAGTCGTAGACCGACCAATGAGCAAAGACAAAGTCTAGCGCCTTCCCAACATATCTTACGACGACAGGAACAAAAGCATGGCCAAGTTGGCATAATGACTTGAATCTATTTGTAAAAAAACGTTAGACACCCTTAGAAGGTGCAATGTACTCGTAAGCCAATGGCGCGAGAAATAGAAATAGATCTGTACTCCAATGGGCCAAAAATAAGGACCCAAAGTAGTTAAAAAGCAATTTTGTTCATAACTTTTTAAATAGTCAAGTTCTTATGGCACATTGTTTTGGGTGAACCAAAAACCCAACCCTAGATTTGTCTATAAGTAGGGATGTGACACCATTTTGGATTCACTTTTCATTGTTAAGAATAGAGATTGAGAGTGAGAGAAGAGAAGCCTCCTCCTCCATTTTTCTTACATTGTCAAGCCCTCCTTTTTTGCACTTGTATGATTGATTGTGGATGCATGAATGCTTGAATGTTGTTATTTAATCATGCTATCACATATTTGAATGATCATTAGCACAAGCTTTCATCCTTCTAATCCACAAAATCACACAATTGGAAAATAGGTGTTAGAAATTTATTTGGAGTGATCATTAAGATCCATTAGGTAGGATCTCCTTCCATTGCTCCTCTCCCTTGAGAAGACAAGCCTCAAGAGGAGAAGATCTAGACCTCAAGAAACCTAGATATTCCAAAAAGCCAAGATCCAAGCAAAACCCAAAACCCAAAAAGATCCAAGAAGATAGTAAAGAACCTTACCCCTCATCTAAGCCATTCCACTTTTAGATCCAACACCAAGATTGACACCCTTGGTAGGCTTAGATCTCGTTTAGATCCGTAGCTTAACCCCCTTGCCATGGGATCGAATCCTGCTCCTACATGACAACTCACTCGGTTGGAGATCCAAGCCCCTTCCTTGCCCTCTTGATCGCACCGATTAGGGAGGCACGGAAGGGTCCAACATTTTTTGGTGCCGATGTCGAGGAGACGGTGCTAAGCTACAATTTAGAAGACAATTATTCATGATATTGCATTGCTTTGTTGGTTATATCAAACTGTGTCTTTCTTAGTTCTCCCTCAAAGAAACTCATATCTCTATCAGTAAAAGCTACCAAACGAGGACCCATCAATGGTATTCATAGTTTCCAATAAAAGTTTCCAACCTCCCATCCCACAACCTAAGGTCTCCTTTGTAGAAATGGCTATTCCATGCATATCAACTTGAGCCACACCATGCATTCACATATTTTTGAGGTCCCAAATACAGCTAAATAAGGCCCTAACTGCCAAAACAACTTGAAAAGCCAATAAAAATCTACTAGGCATCCTAACTCTTCCCTATTTAACACAATTAATGTTGTCAACATTTGATTGAGTCATGACAACTTGCACCATGTCAAGTGTTGATGATGACTCTACATTAAAGGTTTGCATTTTGCTTTATTTTTCATTGCATTTTTGACAGGTTCTTTACTTGCCTACAGATCTTTTCTTACTTTTTTGTTACTCTTTTTACTTGCCACTATTCCAGTGAGCAAGGCAGAGTTTAGGCTCTGTTTTGTGATCTCGGTGAGTTATAAATTATTACTCGCCAACAATACTTTTACTCGCCTTCCAACCTTTTACTCATCGAACTGCTTTTTGACACTTTTTCTGATCCATTATAACTCGCCATCAACACAGAGTAACTAGCTACCTCAGATTTATCATTCTGGAGATTGGCGAGTTATTAAGCTATTACTCACCATTTCAAATTTTTTCGCCCATTTTTCTATTCCCGTCATTTTCTTTCTCGCACAACTATAACTTGCCAACAGAGTTTTATTTTTATCTGTTCATTACTTTAACTCACCATCAGTATAGAGGCATGCATACACCCTGATATGTCTTTTTCCAAACTGGCGAGTTAAAATTTTTTGTTACTCGCCCTTTTATTACTCGCACCTGTATAATTCGCCAAGTTCTTAACTTTACTCGCCACTTTGGTAGTTCATTTTGAACATAAATAAGGACTGGTAGGCAGCACGACGAGTTATAAACCTATTACTCGCGCTGTTATTACTTGCCAATAGTGAAACTTTAGAATTTTCCTGAACTTTTGACATTCAGAACCCATCTACATTTTTTTATTTATGTCATTTTTTTCAATTGCCTTTGGATTTGCAATAATCCTACAACTCATCCATTCCACTTTTTAGATTTCGATATGAGTTCATCATCATTTTGTGTTGATCCTTTTTCAGATACATCGTCTGATCGCCCACATATAAAAAGTACCTACAAAAATATCTGAGAAAAAATAAAACGAAGAAGACCAAAAATAGCCCTACTTTCTGTTCCATTGTATGCATTTGAGATCTGGTAGGAGATTATTCATTCTGGATCCTCCTGACCTTGAGGAATTTGTAAACATATCAATTGAAATAATCCACAAACCCGTTGACATAGATCCACCCTCGATGGACAATCCTAGGCCGTTTGTACCTCATGTAGTCCGGAATTTTTCCAAAATTGACCTTCCAAGGTTTGACAACAAGGGAGATCCGAGACGATGTGAGAGCAGAATGAACGAGATGATTGGAACATCTTACAGGCTGAATTCATCATGAGATTCAAAGCCACTTGCTTCCTTTTCGATCCATTCCTACAACTTGGACGAATCCGTATGGATAAAAAAAATGAGTCCCTACGCGAACTATATTGAGCGGATCAAAAGATTGCGAGGTGGATGCAGTCTTGATAGCGTCCCAGACCATATAATCCTGACATGGTTCATGGTAGGACTATCTAATGGAATCAAGCAGCAAATGAAACAAAGAGACAAATACGTGTCTTTTCAAGCAGCCTGTGCTAATGCTAGTAAGAGAGTCGATGATAGTGAAAGCACTAGTTCAGACTCTGATAATTCCGACCATGAACGAAGATGCAAAAAAGAACGAAGAGCCAAACATAAGGAAAAAGCTACACGATGATGCTTCTGCCTCTACATCTAATAGCACTAATACCATTATATCCACCATAGAGAGGTTGCACATAGAGAGCAATGAGCAGATCAAAAGCTCACCATTGACCTTACTGTGGTTGTTGATCAGAAGCTCCCCATTGGCACAACATCAAGGTGTCTTGCCCCAACCACTGTCTAGATTGGCATTACCACCCATTCCTCCCAAAAACCAGGGCCTAGTAGTGCAAAGTCCAACCAACTGTCGAATAGCAGTTGAACATGGTTGAAGTGACTGAAGAACCCTACTACCCTGGGGAGGAAGCACAAGACTCTGTCCTAGTGCATTTCATAGACAGAGAGAATGGTGATTTAGTACCTATCTATGCCAACCAGCTTAGAGGTACTGGATTTAGAGCTTCATGAAGTGTTATGGATGTGGAGAAAACTCTATACCCATTTTTTCCTTTCCTTTCGCAATGGTATCACATCGCCATGCATGCCAACACCAACGACATATGCAGGTGCCAAGTTCTGAAGGTCTCGCCTAAGTGCATCCTTTGCCTAGGTCATGCATTTAATGAAAATTTTCAAGATTTGAACTTATGTCTAACCTAATTTTGGCATTCTAAGTCCACTTGTCAGGTCGGTGAAGGTTCATAATGAGGTTAGCATGTTCGACGAAGGTTCCTAAAGTGTTAGGCTTTTGAACTCTCATCTGACTTTAAAACATGTACTTATTAAAAACTCAATATAAGTAAATCTAAACTAGATGTATGATCTGGCAACTCGGCAAAGGTTCCTCTGACTGTTTGTTTAAGATATGACTCAAAAAGTGATTTTTTAAGTCATTTTCCATCGAAATTGATTTTTAAAGATACTTTCTTTCTGCTTTTTCTTATCTAATGACTTTTTTGACTTTTGCTCATCATTTGTTTTTCCTTTTTCATTTTTTTTTTCCACTGTCTTTTCCATAAAAAAGAATCAACAAATAGTGAAAAACAACAAATTTTTTAAAAACAACAAAAGTAAAATTGAGAAATTTTTTGATCATGCTTGTTGAACTGGCTGCCAAAACTTGCGTAGTCAGCTGCCATTCACTGGGGTGTCAAATCATCCTCCATCTAGGTGTTCCAAAATAATTGTTCCATAGGACAATATTTCTTTTACTTTGTATGGTCCTTCACCTATAAATTTCAATTTTCCTTTGATCAATTTGGTTTTATATATCAATACTAGATCTCCTTCCTTCAGATCTTTTTTGTGTAAATGATGATCATGCCATGTCTTGCGACGGGCTTACTCTATTGCTAGTTCATGGACTGCCATCAATCTGGCTTCACAAAATTTTTGCAAAGTCTCAAGACGCATTTGTAAATATTTTGCATCATCCAACCAATCCGTTGTTGCTATGCATAAGGATGGTACCAAAAATTTGATTGGCATAACTACATCTTGACCATAGACAAGTTGAAATGGTGTCTAATTCGTGCTAACTTTATAAGCTGTTTTGAATGCCCATAACAAAGTTTATGTTCCCAATTAGAACGATTGCATGAAGTATATGTTCCCGATTAGAACGACTTGCTTCAATTATTTTTGTCATGATATTGCAAAGAATCTTATTGGAAGATTCAACTTGTCCATTACCCTTGGATAATACGGAGTACTAAACCGATGTATAATGAAAAAGTCTTCCAATAGAGACTTGATCGTTTTATTGACAAAGTGTGTTCCAAGATCACTTACGATCTTGATAAAACATCCAAATATAACAATGACATTCTCGTATAAAAACTTAGCCGTAGAATCTGCATCGACAACTCGAATTGCTATTGCTAATTTGACCCACTTGGTCACATAATCAGTTGCTATGATGATATATCGGGCTTGAGATCCTCTTGCCGCAGAATGTATAGGACCACAACATAGTCAAGTCCCCATTTTTCAAACGGTGCTTGTGAAAGAACCAGATACAAAGGTTCATAATTTCATTTTGTTGGATGATGTGGTCGTTGACATACATCACATGACTAAATAAAGTTTTTTGTATCCTTATGAAGTGTAGGCCACCAACACCCTAATTGTAAAATTTTTTGAACAATGATATTAGTTGAAAAATGCCCACCTCCCATCCCATCATGTGAAAACATGACTAGATCAGGTACTTGATGCGGTAAATAATATCTTTTTAGAATATCATCCATTCCATGACAATACAATTGGCCTGCAATCAACTGATAAGGTTGTGCCTTAACAATCAATTGTTTCTTTTGTACTTTTTTCAGAGAGTTGTTAGGTTGACCTAACATCATATATTCGACAATATATGTTGCACACTCAGGTACTGCTTCAGCATCTGGTAGTTCATCATCCACTTCAGTGTTGACTAGTACTGTTTGGATTCTTGAGACATGATCGGCAAGATAGTGTTGTTTATCTTTTCAAACCACAACTCAAAAATCAAATTCAGTTAACAGTAATAGCCATCTTGCAATGCGTACGTCTTGTTTACTAAATAAAACAATGGTTGATGGTCGGTATAAAATGCAAAATGCGTCGCCATTAAATAATGTCAAAATTTCTTTATGGAAAAAACATGGCCAATACTTCTCGTTTTGTTGTAGAGTGATTCTTTTCAGTATCAATAAGTTGTCGACTAGTAAATCTGATAGGATAGTTTTCTTATATTCTCCTGGCTGCATCAAAACTGATCCAATAACATATGTTGATGCATTAGTATGAACATGAAATTCAATTTTTCAATTTGAAGTTTGTAGAATTGGTGCAGAATCAAAGAAGAAAATATTTTGTAAGTATTGCAAGCGCACTAAGAAATACGTTCATGTTGGTGACGATAACACACACTATCAAAGGTAAAGGCACTGTAAAATTGAAGTTCCAGCATGATCAATTCGAACTACTATCAAATGGTTTGTATCTACTCCAAATTTCTACGAATTCGTTATCAATAAGTAGAATCACTGATTTAGGTCATAGGGTAGAGTTTGAGTCTGATCGATGCCGAATTATCGATAGGACAAATAAGATCCTTGCACTAGAGGCATGGATACTTATATAGATTGGCACATTGTTATTCTAACACTAGTCAAGCCTTAAAAACCTCTGTTCTCAAGCATTACTATGGCATCAAAGATTAGGACACTAAGATATCTCAAAACTCTGATAAGAGCCTTCCAATGTGTAATACCAGGATTAGTCATGAAATGACTTAAGGAATTGATTGCAAAAGCTATGTCTGGTCTGGTACAGATCATCGCATACATAAGGGATCCTATTATTGAATGATAAGGATACTCACACATCTACTCCCTGAATACCTAGACAATAATGAGCTTCACCGAGATCGGTCATGTCGCATTCGGAAGATAGCATTGTCTTAGCTTCTTTTTTTAGATCGATATTGTTGCTAAAAAGCAATGTGTCGTCCGCATATAAAGTGATAATAATAAAGGAATGTTGCACTAACTTGAAGTAGACATTAGAATCTGAAGTGCTTGGTTTATAGTCGTGATCGACAAGAAAAATGTCAATCCTTTGAAACCATGCTCGAGTAGATTGCTTCAAGCCATAAAGTGCTTTATGAAGTTTACATACATGATTATGTTTACCTTCGATATTATAACCTTCAGATTGCATCATGTAAATATCTTCTTCGATAACTCCATTAAGATGTGATGTATATACATCCATTTGATGTATTTCCAAATTTGCTACAATAGCAAATGAAAATAGAGTGCTATGGGCTAAAGCAACAACTACAACTGCCTACATTCAAAATAGGATAGGCAAATCAAGTGTTTCTCACACGACACCACACGAACTATGGTGGGGTAGAAAGCCCAATCTGACACATGTTCGCATTTTTGGCTGTGTAGCTTATGCACATATTCCTGATAAGCTTCGAAAGAAGCTTGATGAGAAAGTCGAATAAGGATATCTCGTCAGGTATGACAATCATTCGTCATACTTCAGGATCTACATGCCAAAAATGAATCTAGTGAGAACTGTCAAAGACGTCAAGTTCGATGAGACCAGAACAATGGCCAACAATGATTCAGCCAGCTACGAAGTCCTAGGAAAGCAGTACTACGACTTGCCAACCATGATAGAGGGAGCAAAACCCAAACACTTAGACAAAGATGTTCAAACTCCACATCAGCTGAGCGACGAATCAGACAAAGAAAGGACCGCAAGCCTGCCTACTGCTACAACTCCTGTAAACCGAGATGGTTCGGGACCTAGATGAAGAGACAAAGGCAAGAGCATTGCAATACCTGAAGAATCTCCCAAGAGATCAACCAGACAAAGGAGAGCGCCAACAAGGTTTGCACTGATAATGTAATAGATGTTAAAAAATCTTATTTTAGATGTTATTGAATGCCTTATTGTCAGATTGATATATGTTCGTTATCATCTTGTTGAATGCTAAAACGAAATTGCAACATAGGTTAGTAGTGCCTGCCCATGCTCTGGAGAATTGTAGATCTGTTATAGTTGGCAATAGACCAGCAAACAGAATCAAACTCACATCCGGACTTAATTTCAAATTTGCATCAGTGGTATCAAAGCATTTGTTAACGTTCGTTCTAGATTTTCCTTCAAAATCTAGCTTGAGTATTTTGCAAATTCTTGTAAATATGAAAATCTCACATATCTCCTCTCTACCTCGAGTTCCTATTAGTAGTAGTGATAGGTTCATTTGTAAGTGAGTTTTTTGGAGTTAGTGAGATCTCCTACATTTTGAGCTAGTTTGGCTTTCTCTCTCTATATGACTCTTTGTACTTGGTTTCTCTCTCTACTCGAGCACGAGGCTTTATGAGACTTAGTTTTTTTTCTTTTCATGATTTCCACACATGTGAATGTACTTTCATGGATGATATTTGCATGTTTCATTGTGCTCTTGCCTTAGATTTGTGAGGTAGATCTTGGATTTTAATCTATGCTTGATCTTTGTGCAATCACCACATCTTAGGAGATCATAATCACACTTTTGGAGTTTCCCACACGTGTGAAATTTAACAACTACAAGCCAAGCTTGAAGCATTTACTTGTATTTGGATATTTATGTAGATTTTCATATAGATCGTGACTTGAAACTGTCAAACGCAGATTGGACTAGGGATTTGGACACAAGAAAGTCCACATCTAGCCATTTATGCTTCTTTTTTTAAGGAGGATCCATTTCATGGAACAACAAGAAACCTAGATGTATTTCCTTTTCATTTCTTGAATCTGAGTCATAGCAACCACCCAAGCAATGTGAGAGATAATAAGGCTCTAAAGATTATTGTAGGACCTTAATTTACAACAATTCAAACCAACAACTTTGCGTTGTGCCTTCTCTTTGAACTCAAGGTATCACTTTCGTGATAAGCAAATAGAAACTAAGTTTTAGTTTCTAAGCAAAAAGGTTCAAGAAAAAGAAGCTATTGTCACACATACAAAATGTTGGCTAATTTATTGACAGAGTCATTGTCAAAAGACAAGAATACTATCTTAGCAGATTGCTAAATTCATACTCGTACTCACCTCATTTTTAGCTTTTAAGATCCTTCAACACTTTGTAAATATCTTATTGATTTGTTATGAAAATACTACAAATATACATGCATTTCTACATTATCTATAGAAATTCATATGATTTTGCACAATCAAGAAGTGTGAGAAAGCCAATTTGAAAAAAGCCACAAAATTCATTTTTTTTCGTAGAAGACAAATTTTGACTGAAGCTAAAGAGCCAACAAAAAAAAAATTGAAAAACTTGTAAAATGCCTTTATGAGGGTTTCAGCTAGAACAAACCAAAAGTCGAATAAGTTGCATTTCTTGCACTTTTTGCATGATTAGGATTTTTTTATGGTACCACTCAAAATGAAAATCTCATGGCATCTGATCCATTCTGATCGTCTCTTTTCACTTTTCTGGATACTTGGACAACAAATCTTTGCTCACTACCCAAGAACACCTCCATGCACTCTCTAACTAGTTTAGTTTATGTTAATCATTGTTTAGTAGCCAAATTGAATCTTGTAAACTATTTCTACGATGTGTGTGTGTATATATATATATGCAATATGGCAACAATAGAAATGAGTGGTGTAAAGAGGATGAGAAAGAGAGATTGATTGAGTGCATTTTAGTAGCTCGTGCATAACACACCTAAAATGTTGAGTAAGCTACCATAGCAAATGATCCCTCCTCAACATTGAGTTAGAGCTCATGTTTGATCTACTGCATACAAGTAGCTACAATATATTTTAGATCATTCATGGCTTCTATTTGTCTGATATCGTGAGTGATTATGACCTTTGTATCGATTGTATGCTTGCGCACTTTTTAGTTACTTATATTTTTTTCTTTTATTGTAGTACCGTACTTCTTCTCTAAGAATCATGCCTCTATAGAAGATAGCAATGATTGTCACATATGTCAATTTACTTAGCTATCTTCAATGGTTGCAACAAATGCCTAGTACAAGAAGACAAGATTTAGCTGTCATGAATTCTTTCACACACACACACACACACACTCTTCTAAGCAATCACGGAAGAAAAAGATTCTTAGTCAATCAAAATCAACTTCAAGACTTTCATTCTTTTGGGGAGACCTATATTCCACCATAATAGGTGCTAGTCCTATTGTTCCTATAGTTCTACCAATGTTTCATCTTCCTATGGTGGCTGGTATACATGTCAACTTTTTGTCAACTTTGCAATAGTGCATAGTTCATAATGCAACTTCCTTCTAAAGCAACACAATTTCATATGACATGGGTGGTTGTAATGATTTGGTGTCACTACTCCTTTTTATAATTGTGGAGCTAGTTCTTGTTTCTTCTATATGTACTCCTTGGTCTAAATATTTTGCATGTGATACGTTGAGTCATATTTTTTGGGTAATTGAATAGAAGAATATTCTCTAATATTCTATGCTTTCTATACATAAATAATGAATGCCACAATCTCTAGTGTTCACTAAAAGAAACTCACAAGACTCATAAAATTGCTCACAAAAATGCCAAGTCCCAAAGCCATGTGGTTGTGTTGGAAATGAAAGTACTCTCTCAAAGCATACCAAAAGTATAAAATATGATTGTCCCACTATCTGATGTACATAGCTTAGATGAAATGTCCTTAAACAATGTGGATGGCTCATGTACCACATTAAAAGACGGACACTGAAGCACCAAAGTTGTAACCAAAATGATTTCTAAGCTACTTTTAAGAACACTTAACAGTATCTATTAATCATCGACTAATTAAGCTTGATTAATTATCTTTTTAATCGATCGTAGACATAGCAAAAGAGACAATGAGATTCAAATGCTTTTTGGCAAATGCCTAATGCATTCTCAAGCAATCATTAGCTTGTTCTTTCTAAGTTTGGAGACAACAGAAAGTAGAATACTTACAATAACCTTTCTATGCATTCATACATATTTTAACATGGTCTACGTTTCCATCAAACATGATTGTATCCTATGTGAATGATTGAGGTGGTTTTCTACTTTAATCGTGATCCTATCTTTTACTGTTGTGATTCAAATACCGATCTCATGGTGTACTTGCCGATTGAGTTGAAGTGCAAAAACATGGTTGTCTTAGACACCTCAATATCTATGTCACTATGGTTGTGCTTGACACCTTCCAACTCAAACTAGTGTAAGTTTTGTTAATGTACCCCACTCCCACAACAAGACTAAATAAGTTAATATAAAACTCACAAAACTCACGTTCTATTTATTTGTAGAAACTACATATTATTCATTAGTTATCAATATATAGATGATAGTGAAAAGGCCTAGTTCACGTTATTGAGAGCCAAAATCAAACTAAAAACTGAGAGTAGAAAATCCTCACATGATCAAAACACAAATCATGCAAGTCTTAATCTCCATTGTGAAAGGCTTCAATTTTAGGTGGACCTCATCCCTTTCATATGATTAGAAAATGCAAGCTTACAATTCACTTTATTTAAGCAAGCAAATTTAATCCAGATAATTACCAATACTCAACATAGTAGTGGCTCAATATTGGACCTCAAAGGTGCAGGATGCAAAAAGACAAGTATAAAAGGGCAATTGAAAGTTAGTACTAAGAGATGAGAAGAGAGAGTGATACACAAATATTTGTTATTTTGCGCCCAAGATAGACAGATTCGGTGTATCATACTCAGTCCTTTGCAATCATATGCGAACTAAGTACACTTGTTCCATTATAAGGTGTTATAAGTTTCATCTTGAGATAGGCTTTGGTTTTTATGATTTCATGTGTACTCCAATGAAACCTGTGTTAGTTGTTCCACATTTCTAATTGACAAGTGGCAGGTTTCCCTGAAACAAGCAAGGTGTCCAATATGGTGCAGTTTGTGGGAAATGCCAAGCAACTTTGACACTTTGGGCTAACCTCTTAAATCAAAAGAGGATGTCCAAGAGTGAGTGACTTTACCAAAGGGCCTGTCAATGAGGTGAACCTCTCTTGCTTACAAGATCTGATTAAATGCTAGAATTCTGGTAGAACAATCAATTTTTCTTCCAAAAGAGATCCACAGAAAATTTTGAGTGGTATAAAAATTTAATAGTTCCTTGGGGGAAACAGCCACATTGCTTATAGATGTCAGTTAGAAGTACTTTGCCATCTGAACCTCCTTTCTTGAAAACCCGCATGCACTGTAAAATTTAATGTTTTCTTCACTACAGTCAAGGATCACCTAGCAATAAGAAAAAAAAAGGCGTCAAGAATGTTGAGAGATTTTATTTAATTAAGCATAACTATGTGCAAAATGCAGGTGAATTTGTGTGTGTGTGTGTGTGTGTGTGTGTGTGTGTGTGTGTGTGTGTGTGTGTGTGTGAAAAGTAAATTCACAACATTAATATATGCATTCTCCAATGCAAGCTCAATGGTATGTCGGTAAGCATCTCCTTTCCTCTCCTTGAGGTCAGTAGTTTCAACTCAATCAATTAAGAAACATTTAAAGTAGATTCAGCCTTTCAAAATCAGTTGTTACAGCCCACAGAAAATAATAAGTTTTCAGCTTGCATCTTAGAGCAAGAAATCTTCTATTTCTTTATTCAAAATTCAAATACTTTTTTTCTTAAGACTACCCTTGTTTGTTTCCAAGTGGTTTCAGAGCCAAGATGATGAGAACTATCCTCCACCTCATGCACTCTCTGTGATTTTAGAAAAAAATTGAATTGAAGATGAAACATTGCCAATCTTGAATCAAGAGATGTATACCTCACCTAGTCACGGAAATTTTTTCAGACATCCTAAGCAGTATACAGGGATAAATATGTTCTACAAACAAAAGTCCTAATGCTGGTACTAGATAGACATTGCCTTCACCATCGCTACTTGAGAACACAGCATTTGCTGTTTTGGAAATCAAATACCTACATATCTGTATGGTTACCGTGTATTTCTATATTCCATATGCCTTAGATTCTGAGACTGAAAAGAGACTTTGATTCTACAACATGACGGTACTCAAGCTACGGGTCCTGACCTATTCACATGACATCTATCACAGATAAGATGAGTCAATCGTCTCACCTTGTAACACCCTGAAGATTTGCCATACTCCACCAAAGATTCAATCAGCCTACAGACACACAGGTTTAGCAGCAGAGATTATTGTAAATGCTAACCACCTTGCAAACTCACAAATAATTCTCTCTCTCTCTCTCTCTCTCTCTCTCTCTCTCTCTCTCTCTCTCTCTCTCTCTCTCTCTCTCTCTCTCATGGATGTTATCTTATGCATGTCCTTTCTCTCTATACCTTTGTACAACATATTGCTACAGCTTTTTTACTTGGGGTTTCAATGTTTGAGGCAAGTGAGGACCAATACTTGACCACTACCTTACTTACCATATGGTCATTATCTTGAATCATGGGTTTTTCGTGGTTTGCAATAACTTACTACACAAGTTTCTTGCCTACAATCAAGATTGTTCCACTTATCCATGAATGCTATAGCAAGCTGTGGTAGGCAGGAAGTTCGCTGCCCCAATAGTACTACATAGTTTTGCCTGGACACCAGAAGGCACTATACTCATTTCATTGCCCATCCTGTAATGTGTATTTGAACATCTCTTTGGCTGTAGTATTATCTGTTTTGGATAGAGCAATCACGTCGAAATCTATTGGTCTTTCTGATTTTCCGTAAACGACAATCATTTAGGCATTTCTGTCACGCTTTGCTAAAGCTTATATGGATTACATAGCACACTTTAACTTTGCTGGATCTAAATACGATTCTGCAGAAGCCTAATGCTAACGGTAGAAAATTTCTAAACCATTGAACCCGGGAATAGCTTGTGGTAAAGCCATATAGAATTAGGGTTTACTGTTTTTATGACTTGAATGAATATGTGCACGAGCAGTTATCCTTTCTAACATTGCATTTCAGAACTGCATCGCTATTACTAGACGGATATGCTCCTTACTATGTGGAATATGGCTAATTCTCGGGACATATCCTTACCACGCATTCAAGTACCATGCTGTACATACTTTCTTACTGATAACCTTTTGGTTTCACTACCGTTATGAAACCTAATACATTGGTACGGAGCCATTTTAGGATTTTGAGACTTAAAAAGTGTTCTTGGAAGGCTATTGAATGGAAACTAGTCTATTAGTTACACCGCACAAGTAAAGCAAATGTAAAATTAGGGTTTTTGATGCAATTTTACATTCCCGTACACTATTTGACCAATATAGTTGGAACTGTTATTATCTTACTATCTTTAAAGGAAATGTAATATAAAGGACCATAGTGAGGCTGTTGTACATGTGATATGCTAGCATGATAAGTTGGATAACTGAAAATGGAATTTTGGTTCTGGGAAGCTTGAATGGCATGGATTTACCCAAGCTACGTACCATAGTTCGTTCATTACACCTAAGGGATCAATATGGCATGGATATGCCCTTATACCCATAACTATGTCCAAACCATATTTGTTCTACTTTGTGTGAATAATTACGGTGTATTCTTATGAACTAAGCTCTATTATGCAAAGATGATATGTTTTCTTGTCGTAATGCTGATCAGTCTAGCTTCTGCCCTGATACGGTTTCTTCGGGGCTGACAGTAGTGCTAATAAAAGTTAATGGCAGGGAAAACTGGACTATTTTGATTGAAATTTATTTAAGCTGATGCATAGTGAATCTTGTTTTGGACAACTGATGCTCATGCTACAACTATGACACATGTCTTCTCCACTATACTAACTCATACGGTTTTCTGTTGACAGATGGTAGAAGGTAATAGTTGGGTGTCCTAAAACTGGGTGTTCGCTTTATAGTAGTTTTTGTGCTGTAAGATTTATTTTAGCTTTGTTATAAACTGTTATGCCATAAAATAAAAGGTTTCAAAGGGTTTGGTCTTGACTTGTCAAGGGGGGATATGTGGAATGTTTTACTCTCTCTTTGAATCTTTTTAGATGTAAACCCGACTACCTTTTGGCTAAGGTAGTACCTTACCTTTTTTCTGTTTTAATGTTTTAATACTCAATATGGTTTATGGAGAACTCTTTCCTCCTCCTAACCCCTTCATACAAACAATCATTTGTCGTATGAGGAAAGTCGTGGATGTTCACAACAGTCACAAGAGCTTTATGTACTTGATATACAATCTCTTTAGCTAAAGACACCACAAAGGAAAAAAGCCTCTATATGATTCTATGCAAAAGGATGATCACCTTTGACCAAGATGCTGTCCTCGAAGAGTCTGATCAACAACAACGTCTTCAATGTGTCCCACCTGCATACCTTAGGCTTCATAGATTACAAATTTCCCCCAAAAGACATACATTTTTGGTGTGTTATGTATAAAGTTCAAAGTTCAAAACATATTACAACTACAACTTAGACAAGGTTACCAACCATGTCAAAAGCTTTAATTGCCAAACATACTTGCAGTTTTGTAGCATGATATTGTGAAATGAGGGTCATAACTTAAACTAGCTTCTGATATCAGAACTATCAAGCATCAACTAGCAATCTTGCTTCTCCATGAAACCTTGATGCTATCACTAGTAACCTTGTCAAAGATATTGACCTTGCTGCAATTATGCACAAATTTCTTCTCTATAAAGATGCTCCCAGCTGCAACCACTACTTTTGCCTCCACATCTATTGCAGACGGCCACCATGTCAGATTCAAAGTCCTTTGAGCATCACAAATCAATTTAGTAGCCTGCAATGCGTTTCCTAATGGAGTATTGATAAAATAATGCCTTTCAGATCAAGGTTCTACTGGGTGGTCATAAATATTATCACTATACATTAACTAAACATATTATCTGAATCATTGGAAGATAACCAATATCATGTACCATTTGAAAGATAACCACTGTCGTTACAATAAGAAATACCAATGATATCCCCATCAAGATAATTAAATTGTCTTTTACAAGTAAATCTTTTGACTTACCTTCAATGACTGCAACATGATGATCATCTTGAAGTATCTGTAATTGCTGCAGCCTTTCTGATGGTTCAATAACGACACCATACACGTGGTCCACATTATAATCATTCGTAACTCTTAAATTACAGCTTGAGAAAAATACCAAATTTCCTGCTCTCGCCAATTTACATGTCACACTACTTGCTACTTTTATGAATGACTCCAGTTTATCAAGAATCCAACACTTAAACAAAGGTCTTAAAGATTGGATAATGCTACCAAACACTCTACTTCACCTTGAGACCGGAAAATTGAGCAACTCCAATGACAAGGCATAACTTAACAAAAGCCTTATCAATTGAAAAAAACTGTAACAGTGCCCAAGCCATTAAACATAGTTTACCCACCATCAAATAGCTCCTTAGAAACTTCTCCGACAACCGTGAGCTGTTCCAACAACTTTAAAAATCCTGCCTTGCACCAGAACTAGATTGTCATTTTCATACTCTTCTTGTAATTACAATATACCAATTAGCATACTCATTATTGGTAAAATCCAAATGCATCCCTTCCAGTCTACAGATAAGGAGGCTACTACTAATTTACAGTAGCCTAAATGGATAATGTTTACAATACACAGTGATAAACTCATTTAGTGATGACAAACTCATCTCAGTATTGACAGACAGGCTAATAGCCATAACCAAATTAACAAAAAAATTTTAACAATCTTACTCAACAGCTATGCTATTGATCTCCTGTTTTATCTCCACTACATGGTTTAAAACCACAAAAGTGTACAATGTAGAACCTCTCTTCGCAATTCCACAATTTTCTCTTAAATCACTACTATGAATATAAAGGAAATGGCAAGCAAGGCAGCATGGAAAAAGCTAAAGCATATACACAATTTGGAAGCATGTATACATGGACTATATTCACAAAAAACTGCTAACAAATGATGAATAGCCATGCACTGAATAAAAGCTTTTTAAAGTAAAACAGTGTGAACAGAAATGCTACACCCTAAACAATCTTCTCCCAATCTTACCTCGTCTGAACAATAAAGGCCGCCGCAGGTAAGAACATAAATATCAAAAATGCTATACCCATAGATTCTGAGAACCGTACGGTTCTCAAACATTTTTACAGTGAACCGTGGTGAACCGTGTAATTGATAGTTAATTTATTTATTTATTTTTTAAAGTTCCCATCCCCTAAAACAGCCCAGAAAAACCAAAAAAAGGTCCCAAAAAAAGGCAAAAAAATTCTTATGCTTCCCAGCCACAAAAAGCATCAGTCACAACTGGTTCTGAAAAAAAGCATAGCACTCTGGAAAGGAAAACAAGATCATAAAAAGACCAAATTGTAATCAATCATGCATCACATTGAATTCAGTCATGATTCATGAATTTAATAGTTATTCTCTGGGTGAGATAACTATTATTGATACAAAACAGATATGTTTGACAGCAAACTTTTGACAAATCAGCAGATGTATGAAATAGATCATGAAAATGAAACTGAAAGAACTTAGGAACTGATGAGGAAACTCAGCTCTCAAACAGATGCCAGTAAATGACAAGGGTTTTGGGGGGGAAAGGATCAAATAATAATTGATTAAGCAATTAATTGCATGAACCGTACCATGGTTCATGAACCGTGGCACGGTTCATGCCACCATTCCCCAAGCCCACGGTTCTCAGAATCGTGGGTACTATGGCCTATACCATTGTTGAGTTTCTTCCATTTCATCTTCCATGAAGCATGAGTGCATCACATGCAAGGGTAAAAACATCTGGCATATGCTACATGGTACATAACATACATTTGTCTCGTATGGAACTGGGTAGTTCCGAACGCCGTCCCATGCACGTTTTTAAACAGAATGTGGGAAAATGTCCCATGTTCCATACAAAATGTCTTTGTTTTTTGGCAAAGTTTCCAGAATGTCAGATTCGGTAAAAAATAGGTTTGAGCTAACTCTTCAGTGAAGTGGTTGGAGCTTATAACCATGTATTGTTTTGCGAAAAAAAAATGCTCTTTGCTGAAGAATTCAAAATCTTCAAGAAAAGCAAAGATAGTTTAAAGCCTTCAGAAAACAGGCCTGTCTTTAACTTTAATCCTATCAGTTTCTGCTCAGGGTTGCAAAGAGCAACAATGACCAATTGGAAAGAATGTCATGCATGAGACTTTTTGAAATTTGAAACTGATTCTGGGAAGATCTCCAGCCAGGTTCTACCTAGGTGTTATATATCATTGATGTTGCAGATGAGCCTTAAATTACAGACTTAGCTGCTGATGAAGCCATCTTCCGTTGCTGAAAATGACTATGAGTCTAGCAAAAATATTGTGCATAACTTTTGATAATGGTAGTCGTCTAGTAGCAGAATCAAATCTCCATCAATATGACTTCCCCAGCTGGAGATCGTAAGAGTGATTGAATTAAAAAAGCTTTCCCGCCTACCAATGCCTGAGAGGGATGATTTCCTCAACATTTTCAAGTGAACAATGTTCTCAGAGGCCTAGTTGAGCATTTTTCTTTGACAAAATATGTTGAGAAACATAGTTTGTAATGACATAAGAAACTTCCAAGCACCACATGGTAGATCTGGCATAGACTAGAGTTTTCAAAAGAAAATAATACCTTTTTGCAGAAATTTAAAGAATGAAAAATTTTAACTCATTTTGTACATACATAATGATACGCCAAGCACACAAATCCAAAAAAATAACAACATATCATGATATCAGATATGAAGTGTGCTTGAGGCTGGCTCCCCTACCCAATTTTGATTATCTGATCCCAGGGGTTGATAATACCAAAAAGCATACACCCTAAGCGGTATGCTGAAAAAGTTTTTTTACAGGAGTCACTTAGAACTAATGAATCTTGGCCCTCATGACGACAGGATGGAGTGCCTCAATAGTTGAATTCTACGTGATTATCTTGCATATGTTACATGTACATCTTTGTTTATAGTATAATAGTCCTATTATGCTTTGGCACGAGAGAAGAAATTGCACTGATAAAAAGGTTCTCACTCCAAAAGTATGCCTTTACTACAAGATGAGACCTAAATCCTTTCCAACAAATACAAGCTTTTTCCTTGTAATGCACCTGACTCTCTTGCTTCAACTTGATGTGCTTTCCTTGAGTTTGAGAGAACCAAATCACAGGCAAATTACAGATAGAGAGAGAAGACTGCATCGAGAAATGTAGACCAATTATAATCAATGGTGGAGCAATGATCTCAACAATAATTTGCTTAATTCGAAGTTCAATGCAAGCCTCATCTACGAAAGATAAGAGCTCCTTTGTTGTCAATCAGCCGATGATAATGAGGTCCGAAGGCCTATCTATAGACTTTGTGGGTCCATCCTAGAACTAGGCTCTGCACCCTACCTCTAGAAGCCCAAAAATGTCAAATTCACAGACAGTGACATATATGTCTCAGTAAGTGCGAAATAATAAATGATCAGCTCAAGTGCCCGAACCGTATGGTCCAGATGACAGATGAGAGCAAGTGTGGTCTATATAGATATCCGTGTCCGTTATATCTTGCCTATAAGTCTCCTTCCTCCTCACAAATACATTGTCCCTTTTTCAGTAGAAGAAAATTGCTGAAGCTGAAATGAAAGTGTTGATGTTGTCAAACCCATAAAACACAGACAATACAAGAAAATGAATGATATTGATGTAGCAAAATGACAAAAATGAAGCTCCTATAAAGGATAGTGCAGCAAAAAATAAAGACAAAGAAGACAATGAAGGTGCAATATGAAGATTATGTCACCAAGTTCATATACCAAAGGAGCTACAAAAGATCTAAACATCGAATAAGTACTAGATTAAGCTACCAAAGAAAAGTAGAGTAAAACCAATTTTTCATGAAAGCATATTGAAGAATACCTTACATGACTAAGATATGTTTGTTGATGGCATGGAGCACATCCAATTTTTCATGAAAGCATATTGAAGAATGTCGTACATGAATAGGATATGTTCGTTGATGGAGTGGTTACAATGCAGGGTAGTATACATCGGATCATAGATTTGAGCATAAAAGACAAAAATGAATGCAGACTCTTACTTCACGAGTATTTAGTATCTGAAAAGGGCTATATCATCATATACCATGGGAGAGAGTCAGTAGACATTATGCATGATGTATCTAGAATTTGTCATTACATATTCCACATGGATGTTAAGCTCAAACTTCAATAACTATGGCTTATGATCTTGGTTGAAGGCCATATATCAACATAGATGGGCTATATTTCGTAGAGTAATTGTTGGCCCTGTTATAAGAAAACTCCAAAATTGAAAGATGCTCTTTGCTTCTTATTGACATATGCTCTTAGAATATTATCCATAATATGGATGACCTTCTCTATTACGATGCTCTACCATGCTCCTACTCAACTTGGACTCAACCAATGAGATACAGCTCTCCAAAATTGACTGTCAAACTTGTTGTCCAAGTCTCTAAGAACACCGCCTGTGCCCATAAAGCTTGAAAAGAGCCTCCCTGAATGGGCTTGCTAAATTGGAGCTTTCAAGGATTTCCAGTTGTGCCCACTAGACGGTTCAAACTAGATTTCTATCGAACTCACTATTTGGAGAAAGATGTGGTCGGGTTCCAATCTTACCTTGTTATTTAGACTTAGGACTATCACATGACCTCAAATTCACTTTGGGGTGGCTTTGAGTTTCCACACACTAGCTACATGTTGAGAGTAGTTGTTTCGAGTGTACTCCATGGAGAGACAAAATTTCCCATTTGTTTGCTTTGGGAAAGGTTGAGACAAGGGAGCATTTTGTCTTCAAATATCCTCTATATTATGAGATCAGAGGGAGGTACCACTATTTCTTTTGTGAGCAGCCAATTACGCTCTGTTCATTGGCATCCTATGTTGACCAAAGATGTGTAGCATTGATAGTACGAGATATGTTTAGTTTGAAAAGTGATATGAGTACTATATAGCCCTATATCACTTCCTTGTTCTCTATATAGACCTCATGCCAACGGAAAGGCAAAGGCAAAGTCGGAGGATGACGTGGACAACGAGACTAGAGACAACGTCATCAAATACCGAGACCGATGACATCAAAAGCTACATGATGGGCTTCACAGACTCACAAATGCCCTCCACGACCTATGACAATCTTCTACGATCAGTCTTTTTCAAGCGCCCATCTCATGATAGGGCATGATGGTTATCATTTAGTCAAACTGGATATGTACTCCAAATATTTGATTCATAAAAAGTTAGGAGTTATCTTATAGCTCTTTATTTAATTATGAGCATCTTTGTATCTTTTATTCTTAGTTTATTGTTTGATGTTAAAAACATTTCCCATGACACATCATTATGCCTCCTAAATTAGACCATATTTGGAAGTACTCTTTCAATCTTGCATATCGGTACCTCACCAACATTAATTAAGCTTTCTTTCTTTCTCCAAGCACTCCTCAAGCACCTTGCACATTCCTCAAGGCAAGAATGAACGTCTAGCATTTTACACCAGTTTATAGTATTTTTTGGTTTTTTGGGGGTGTATTTGCCATGCATGGATGAAAGTACATTACACATGTCAACAACTTTTAGGTATGGACATATCTAGGTTTACACATAAGACTACCTAAATAATTGTATCTTTAGCATATTGTGTTTTGTGATTATCTCAACATACCAAGACTTTAAACTGATTTTTGTTTGTAGCAATTCTGCTTTTAGTAAATTTTCAAACTCAAATCTACTTGACCTATTTTGGAAAGCTCTCAGGTCATATAATTTATGTAAGCAAATCTCATACTTGAATTCTCCCTTTTCGGTAGTGACTAAAGGCAAGACTCATAGATTGACATCTTCTCACTTGCATTTCATCTTAGCATCTCTTCCTCACATCCAACACCATTTTAGGACAATGCATCAATAATCCAATCTTTATCATCCTCTATGAATGGTCAACAACATAGTGAAATGTCATTTGCTCATAAAGTACAAAGACTGATTTCAAGAAGTTGCCCAAGTTATCAGCTCAAGTTCCCTTACACAGGGCTGAACTTGTAGAACCCGTCACCAATACACTAGGTTCTACACATGTCACATGGGAGTTCTCCACTTCTAAGAGGTTGGATACTATACCAAACTATATTTATGAATCGTTTTCAACATAGGCCTAAAGAGTCTAAGAAACATCTTCCTCACTGAATTTTAATTAACAAACATAGCATTGCAAAAATGGTTGGAAACTGAAGGATCCAATTAGAGACAACTCGTAGTCAAGTTCCATTTCCATTCTCAGGCACATCATTGATGTTAATTGATAAGAAGCCCATGATGGTAAAACATTGGCCTTGCTCAAATTGTTTGAAATGGAATTCAATTGATCTAGCTTGATCTAAATTGGAAAACAGAAATTAGGGCAAAAGAAAAGCTTGAGTTTATCGGTTTCGTATTCAAAATGTTTTTCTCTTGGAATTTTGATTTGAATAAAACCTTCACTGAATCAATGAGCCAATCTCTCATATATCTGATCCATGCCAATATGATTCAATTTGATTAGAACATTCACTAACTCAATGTGTACGTAGCATAGCTCTACTATATCTAATCCATGTAGATTATCTTAGTGTCTCAGGGCCTCTATTTATAGATGCTGACGGCCTATTTTTGGGTCGGCCCAAATTAGGGCTGGGTGCACGAGTGTGACAGTTGACATGTCTTGTTATTAGGTATCTGCTACTGGTTTCAAACCAATTTTGATGAGCTCTTCAATCTTCTTAAGTTTAAAGTTATAACACTAAGCATTAATAACACCAATCCAACTCTAAGGTTCAAATACTAGGTGTCTTCCCATCACCAATTAGGTACCTACTATCTTATTCAATACAATTTCAAAGATCCTCTCAAATTTCAATCTTCCTAAGTTGAAACTATGCCATTGAGCATTGAAGTCACCGAGCACTTAACATAAGTGATTCAAGAATCAACAATCTGCAGAAAAGACCCAAGTTTTTTATCATAGTCAACATTCTAAAGAGTTGTTATTACACCCTAAACCCTAAACTAGTACTTATTTTTGCTATAACTGAAAGTCGAAAATTAACCAACAAAAAAAAATTACACTGATTCAGCAAGAATACTTCTAGTCAAAAGTCTATTTAGAATAGGATTTCTCTCTCCTCCTGTCCAATATTGTTAGTGCAACGAAAAGGTTATTTCAAAATTTGTATAGATTATAGAGTGTTGAATAAGCTAACAATGAAAAACAATTTTCCTATTCCAAGGGTAGATCATATTTATGATAGATTGAAAGGAGCTACCATTTTTAACAAGATAAATTAGAAGAGTAATTATCATCACGTTGAAATTGTACATAAATACACCCTTAAAACTACATTTGGACAAAAGTACCATGTGGCTCCGTTTGGCTTGATTGATGCTCCTCATACCCTTTATCAATAGATGGAAAAGAATACATAAATATAACAAAAGTTTGGCTATTGTTTT